>JAREIS010000243.1:600000-1071793 GCA_030060385.1 Muscicapa striata striata
TTGGGTCAAATGCATTGCAATTCTATGTAAGGCTGATTTTAAAAGAAGCTTTAGGAAACTGGGAAAAGGATTTTTTGGTATTTCTTGGGATAGTTGCTGAGACAGGAAAACATCCTGGTAACAGCTTAGAGGGAAGGACTGTGTGACAGCTTCTAGCCACTGCAGCAATTGTTTAATAAACATAAAAACCATCTAATTGTGAAATATGGATTTTTAAGCTTCTGTTCTGCACCTCAGATACCTCGAGCTGGGTGAACTGGATATGGATTCCAAAATGAGCCCCAGAAAACATCTCAGGTGTCTGTGACCTCCCACCCTCAACTCGGAGGGCAAACCCCTCCAAGTCTGGCTTGGGCTGGCTTTGTGCTCCCCTCCTTTGATTCAAACCCCAAACAGCAAACACAACTCTTCCTGCCCTGTTTCCATGCAGAGATGACCAGAGCTGGGGAGACAGCACCCCAAGGCTCAGGGCTGACACACCTGAGCACCCCCTGCTCCAAAGGCAGCAGGAACAGCTTCCACACCTTGCCCATAACAACATCATTTATATCCTTCAAGGCAGCCACCCCAAAAGTGACCTCCACAAAGCTCTGGGGTTTTACACTGCTCAGAGACTGCCACTGTGCTGCCTCTCCCCAAAAAAGGGATGGGACATGCTGGGGCCTGGGTTTGGTACAGCCCTGCCCCCCTGCACTCATTTTTCCTACTTTATTCTCCCAGGAGCAAAGTTTCATTCTAGACCCAGTCTCTCAACATAAAAAATTAACACAGGTTTGAGGTGAGACAAGGGAACAGTTTCTTAATGAGTTTACGAGCACAAAAATATCTCTATCAGCCAGATATGAGACTAACTAAGAAACAACCTATTTTCTAAGTGTGTTACTACAGCAATACACAGTGAAATCTGTCCCACAGGATGACTTACGTAGAGATCTCTCAAGTGCATTCCCAACTCCCACATCAGCAGCAGGTACTGGAGCTCATGTGCAGCTCCCAAATTTAGGGGAAGAGTTCAGAAGGGGAGAAGACCACTCTAAACTCCCATGACTGCATTGATCAGTTTTCTATTAACCAGAAAAGGAGCCCAAAGAAAGCTGCTCCATTAGCAGATGCCTAAAACTAGGTGAGGTAAATCCCACCCCAAATACCAGAGCTAATGAACTGACAGGCATGAGTCATGTGCAAGATTTATTTCAAGAAGTTGCATTATGTTTACACAGCGGTAAAAAAAAAAAAAAAATACACAAACCTGTCTTTCTTCCCAAAACAAGATATATGGATCTTCATTTTATGCACAGGTCAGGCCTTAACTCTTTCTTCTACTGCTGTCAGTAATTCTAAACTCAGCAACCATCTTTAACCACATGTAAGAGAGAAGAGTACTCTCACATGAAGTGTTCCTAAAATATTTAGGAAAATGGGATGGATTGAGGAGGAGAAACTCATATTCTGGATTTAAATGTGAACTTTACCATGCACCCCATCTGTCTCCTGAACCACCTCCACCTACCTGCTGCTTGCCCCCAACTCTTCCCCAATGCTGCCAAAGGGGAGAGAAATTTACGGGGCACAAGGAAAACCAGGGATGGGGGGAATATTGTCCTGGAGAGCAGTGTTACCTGGGGCCTGTCTGTGGAACACATCTCCAAGAGGGGTGCCTCCATCAGACCTGTTGCTCAGGGAACAACTTGTTTGCTTTTGCAACTCTGGTCCCTGCATTTCCCCCCAGCCAGGCAGGGCTGGCCCTGCGTTGTTTTGTTGTTTTCTGTTTCGTTGTTTTCTATCCCCACCGTGGTGCTCCATGGCCTCACCATTCCCAAAAAACACAGCCAAGCCCCCAGAAAATAGAACCAAACACCACAGCAGCTGAAAACCTTTAAAATCAGGGCCCTGATGGTCCAAACTGCCTGTAGAACACTTCATGAAGTATTTACACCATAAAAATGATACGGAAATGTTCCAGCCCAGGCCTTGCTTTGCTGTCTCGTGCCCCTGTTCCTCCATCCATGAACTCAAGAGTACATTTTCCTACCACGCTGTAACACAGCAAAGATTAGGGAGTTTAGAACATAAACATGCTTGAACCCCAAAAAGCAAATATGATTTAAATAAATAATCAAATCACAGGCTGTGCTGTGGCAGTAATAATAGTGTTTTCAAATTAGGAACTGCTGGACTCCAGTTGCACACGTATTTATTTATTATTAGTGCTATATGTCAACTCCCTTTTCCATCTCTGTTGGAGGCGGGCAGGTTTGCCCACAGCAGCTGGGACTGACGCTCCCAAGGTAACACAGCGTCACCGGCCTCTTGTAAGGTTTCAAAGGTAAAAATACGTGTGAGGGAAGAAACTGGGTTATTTTTTAAACATGTGATTTGTCCTATCACTGGAGTCTGTCTCACAGGAATCCTGTTTTATTTCCTGAATCCCATACATATCCCAATAATGTCCATGGCTGTGTTGTCTGTACTAGAACTGATTCTCTTGCTTTTTCTGATGGGAAATCCAACAGGAAGATTGTCGATGGGAGGCACGGATCTAGTTAGCTGTCTTTAAATAAATATTTTCCTTTTGTCAAAAAATTTGTAAGAATTCACCCTAAATTGAAGAACCTTTCATTAAAAGGATTTCCTAAGCAAGTTTATTTAACATAACCCATCAAAACAGCTCGTAAGGCTTAACCTCGAGCCAGCCGTGGGTTTAACAAGCCTGTGACCTCCAACAACATCTTTATACCCCTGTCTTGTGTTTTACAAGCCCCTGTGTACACACAGAGCCTCCCCCCGGAGCTCTCCCATCTTAATACCTGTGGATTTGGCACGCTACCTAAAAATGGTTAAAGACAAAACCTCCGCGTCTGGCCACACTAAACCCTCCTGAAACCGGAGCCGGTTCTGAGGCAGCCGAGGAGCAGCGGGGGCACAGGGCTGGGGAGGGGACCCGGGGAGGGCACCGGGCAAGGGATCAGAGAAGGGACTGGGGAAGGGACCAGGGAGGGGAGCTAGGAAGGGACCCGGTAAAGGAACCTAGGAAAGGGACCTGGGAAGGAACATGGAAAGGGGACACGGGAAAGAATCGGGGTAAGGACTGGGCAGTGAATCGGAGAGGGGATCCACGGAAGGGACCGGGAAGGGTCCGAGACAGCGACAGGGGAGGGGACCGAGACCCTGGCAGGGCCCGGGGAAGGGACCGGGCAGGGGACCCGGGAGGAATCGGGCAAGGGCCGTCCCTGAAGGAGCCGGGGAGCGGCACCGCAGAGGGGCCCGTGCCCTTCCCCGCCTGCCCCGGGCGCGGCCCCCGCTGACCCCGGCCCGGCGCCGCCCGGGGCCCCGCGGGCCGGGACAGCCGCTGCCGTCCCCAGGGCTGTGCCCGCCCAATCTCGGCCGCCGCCGGGCCCTCCCCGCCGGCCCCGGACCGGGGTGAAGGTGACCCGGGAGCGCTCCGGGCCGCGGCCGCGCTGCCCGCGGGCCCCGCGCAGGTACAAAGGGCACAGCGGGGCCAGGCCCGCTCCGCCGCCGCCGCCCCCAACCCTCCCGGCCGGGCCCCCACTCACTCTCGCCGCGGCCGCGGCCGCACCAGGCTCCCAGCACCACGGCCACGGCCAGCGCCGCCGCCGCCGCCGCCGCTCTCGGTCCCATCCCGCGCCGCTGCCGCGGCCGCCGCCGCCCGGCGCGAATCAGAGCCCGCGGGGCGGGCGCGGGGCCGGGCCCGGCCGAGCATCGCCGGCGGAGCCCCCGCCGAGCCCCTTTATAGCGCCGGGCCCTCCCTGCCCGCGGTGTCGGCCCCGGCCCGGCGGCCCCTTCCAGCGCAGGCCGGGCTGGCGGCGGCGCCCCGGCCAGTAAACAAGGGGCTGCCCCCGTCAGCTGGGAGCCGAGCGGGGCGGCCGCAAGAGGCGGCGCGGAGCGCGGGCACGGGACGGGACGGGCCGGGGGAGGAGCAGCGGCGGCGGCACCGAGCCACCCGTCATCATCATCATCCATCCATCCATTCCCTCATCATCCAGCCGCCCAGCCGTCCCTCTGTCCGCCCAACCATCCCTCTGTCCGTCCATCCTTCCATCCGCCCGCCCGCCCGCCTCCCATCCAGGCCGCCTGTCAGCCCTGCTGCCGCTGCCCGAGGAGCTGCTGTGGCCTCGGTAGCGTTCAGCGAGGAAAACGCAGGAGTTGAGCAGGCTCACCTCGCTCTGGGTTCAAATGGAAGGAGAGTAGGGTTAGGTTAGAGATTAGGGAAAATATTTTTACTGGGAGGTTGGGGAGGCCCTGGCACAGGGTGGCTGCCCCTGAATCCCTGGAAGTGTCCAAGGCCAGGCTGGACGGGGCTTGGAGCAGCCTAAGACAGGGGAAGGTGGTAGAACGAGATGGTCCCAAGGTCCCCTCCCAACCCAAACCATTCTGCCTCGCTGTCCCCAGTGCTGACAGCCCAGGTTGCTGCCCTGGCTGTGCCCGTGTCCCTCCTCCTCCTCTCCGAAAGGATGAATTGCTGCAGGGCTGGACAGAGCTTGGCATGAGGATACCATCTACCACTGCCACTGCTTTCAGTATCACAGAACTTAAAGAGCCATTGCAGATTTCTGGTTGTTTTTCCAGTGGGATTCACCATTTGGTGCCTTTTTTAATCATCTCTGTGCTGCACTCCCGCTAAGCCATGACAGTATGTTTCCTGGCAACTTCCAGTAATTTTATCTGGCTCTTGCTTTCAGCCATTTCTGTGAGACAAATGAGTTATAAACTGCTGGAATAAAACCTTTTTTAATTGAAAAATGCTTGGCAAATAGACATTCTTTAAAATTTCCAACCCACCATCTTTACCTTACAACAGATCTCTTGCTTCTGCATGACATGAAGGGCCCCTGGGCAGGCAGTGGTGACCAGCAGGTCACTGTGCCTCAGTCCCTTTGTCTGGACACTGAATTGCACTATGAGTTTCCCCTATTTAAAATACTTTGCATTGCTTTTCCAGATAAAGAATCACTGCAGTTGTCCCAGGGACATGACAGAGTGTGAATGAGAGGAGGTCAGTGAAATCACGGCTCTGCTGTTGTGATTCACCCCCCGACGTTGTTTGAGGTTTCCCTCAGGACAGGGTAAGGCTGGCGGCCTGATTCGACCAGCATAAGCAGGATTAGCTGGGATGGAACCTGTGCAACAGTAACTACATCTTGGCATTTGCAGACTATTTAAATGCTGAGATGAAAGGCTCTGCCTAAGTGGGGATGCTTTCTCTGTCATCAGCACAGCAGATATGTGTCTGCACAGCATAGGAGCTGTTGGTTCAGCCATTGGTGCAGCAGAACCAGAGTCATGGGAAGCCATTTCCCCCATTTCTGTCCTTTTTTCCCAAATCCACGCTGCTGCTGACAAGTGCAGAGAGACTCGAGTCCCACTCATTCCACACTGCTTCAGGAAGTAAGGGCAGTTAAGGAATGGAAATAAACAACAAAAGTATGTGTTCTCTGCTTGCAAATTAACCTGCTTTATGGCTGTGGACTTTGCATAACACAGACAGAGCCAAACATCACCTGGACAGCTTGGGCTGTGTGGAATTTATACCGTGACTGTATCAGCAACCTGCTCTTGCTTACTCACTTATGTTCTCATTGCCTTTCATGTAATAATGATATCAGCTTACACATTGGCACATGAGGATTAAAGGCTATAGATTTATTATCTTTCCTTAAAATACTATTTTTAGTTTCTAATTACTTATTAAGAACATCAGGGTGCAACCTTTCCAGCATCTTTCCCATACATTCACTGTTCCATACTCATCACGCTCCAGTGCACTTGGTTTGCAATCAGATAAACCAACAGGAGCAATGTGGGTGCTTAGAAACTAAGCCAACACCTGCTTACTCTTTTTTTTTTTTCCTAATAGCTGCAATGCAGGCTCTTCTTTAATTCCTGATTCAAGAAGCTACTAAAATCACTAGTTTGATATATTAAATATTAGCAACAGTCACATTTCTTTCTCTCCACTATAGATGTTTTATGGTTCAGTTAAAATAACTTGGAAAAAAGCAGGGATAAGTGTCTGCTATGAACTGTGACAATCACAGACCATGGGGGTTCAGATCTGAATCCTCCTAAGAAAATAAGTACAGAGAGACCTGCAATAGAGTGCACTCATCTGTTTGACTCTACAAAGACTTATTTGTTTCAGTTTGATCCATTCCTTACTTAAATTATGGAATGGTTTGGGTTGGAAGGGGCCTTAGAGACCATCCCTGCCATGGCAGGGACACCTCCCACTGCCCCAGGCTGCTCCAAGCCCCAATGTCCAACCTGGCCTGGGACACTGCCAGGGATCCAGGGGCAGCCCCAGCTGCTCTGGGCACCCTGTGCCAGGGCTCCCCACCCTCCCAGGGAACAATTCCTGCCCAAAATCCCATCCAGCCCTGCCCTCTGGCAGTGGGAGCCATTCCCTGTGTCCTGTCCGTCCATCCCTTGTCCAAAGTCCATTGCTCTGTCCTACAGATGCCTCCACATCAAACCAACCTAAGAGAACCAACTTCCCAACAGATCCCTCCTCCAGACCAATGCTGCTCAGAATTCCTTGGAAACCCATCCCTGGAGCAGGAACCATGTTAACACAAAGACGTAGGGACATTGACTATGTAAAGCAGCTTGAATGTTGCAGCAGTGACATCCTTGAACTGTCACAAGTGTCTGTGGAGAGACAACCCAGCTCAACTCCCAACCACCAACACATGGAGCTTGCTGAAAGCTTCACACCTCGAAAACCAAATACATCCTTTTCTCTATACACTGGAACACATGGGTGGGTTTTAGGCTGTGTGTCTTCAGCCAGATTAAAGTTCCTCAATAATTTACCAGCCTGGGAATAGTCAAGGAACACAAACTTTGTGCCCAAAAGGAGCTTTGGAGCAATTGACTCACCAAGAAGGTTTACTGGTACCAATTCTGTTTTAAGAACTAAACTGCTTGAAAACCAGCTCAGGAGCCAAAGCCACACAGCAGCCTGGAGGCTGAGCTGAGGTCAGAATTCCCACTTTCTGCTCCACCAGTTCACTGTGGCCTTAACAACAAGGGTTGTGAACAAGAGTGGGTGAAACTCCAGGGTTGCTCTGTTTTTATTGATTTGCCAGGCACTCTTTCCTGCTCACACATTTCTCACCAGGCAATTTGCACGTTTTCAGCCTCCTGCCCTTTGAAGATGCAGCAGAGCTGCTGTTGAAGCCAACAACAGCCAAGTCTCTGCATCACTGGCAGGATGTTGCTGTGAAGGTTTACGGGATTGACTTCTCAGTGACTAAACCTAAAGCTGAGAGTACAGGGGAGCTGACCTTGGAAAATTATCTCATCCTGTTTAGAGTCACATAAAATCCTTTGCCAAATGTCTTAATATAAAATATTTCACGTCATGGATTGACAGAGTTCCTTTCTTACCCTTCCTTCCGTCCACACCAAATCCGATAAGTGCCTTTTCTCAGTGAGAAGCTCAGAGGATGGAGATCCGGTCACTTTATGTGCTAAGGACAGAAGTCTCAGCTTTTTACTGTTGAAACAGGAAACACTGTCAGATCCTTCTGGAGAGTTCTATGGTTACATGAGCAAATACAAATTTTGGCCAGGGTAAAAATGGCAGAGGGCATCTTTCTGCTACATACAGGTCAAAGACCCTGGAGATGAAGGATGCAAATTCCAGCACTTCATGGCCAATTGCAGCACTGCTTTGTTTTAGCTTTTTTTTTGGTCCAGTTTCTAGTTTTCTGCAGTTTGATTTTTGGGTGTCAGAGGGGCAGATGCATTATTGAACTTATTTTTAATTCTTATCAGAATATTTTTGTTCTCATTCAGCATCAAAATTTTCAACTCAAAAAAACCAAAGTACTGTCAGTGTTCCCAACCTGGGGCTGCTGAGCAGGGCCCAGATGTGAGACAGCCCAGACAGACGTGGCCTTCAGCCCCCCGACCCTTCCCACCCTCCATCCTCCATCCTCCCCTACAGCTTCTGCCGCTCAGCTCCGGCAGCCCCGGTGTGTTTTGCACTGCCAGGCTCCCTGTTCTCCATCAGCCACCACATCACTGCCCCCAGCATGGCCATGCCGGCTTCCAGCCCAGCCACTGGCCACACCAGTTCTGACCCACTGCTCAGCCCCAGCCCCTCCTTCTCGGGGTATTTCGTGACACTAATGCCTGTTTTTGTTGGTCCAGGGTCTAATTTGGAGGGAGCACTGGCGCTCTGGGCAGCACCAGGGGTTCACAAACCCTGGCTCTGTGCTCCACGCTGCTCAGGGTTTGCGTTTTGGACGAGCCAGAACTCCCAGTTCCCGTTTGATAACCGGTTTGTTCTGTCGCTGGGAGACACGCCCTCCCTCTGTAAATGTTACAAATCAGGCGTATCTGATCCATTATTCACTAACTGCTGCTGCTTCCCACTTCCAGCTCCTATTAGAGGGAGCGCTCATGCCAGAAATGTCACGGTGGCATCATGTGACAGGTGGTATTGATTTAGCGCCGTTGGGCTTTAATGTCACTCCTGTTCAGTGGGACACACGGCGAGTGCACACAGATTCCCAGCAGTGGGGCAGGTCAGGACAGGAGCTCCCAGCCAGCCCCGTGCCAGGCCCTGGGACTCGGGAATTGCATCGGGAATTGTGCTGCAGACCGCGACATTTGAGTATCTGCTCCGAGCTGCTCTAGCACTGTCATTACAGTTTTTATGATTCACAGAATGGTTTGGGTTGGAAGGATCTTACAAGCCCATCCCATCCCAGCCCCTGCTAAGGGCAGGGACACCTTCCACTATCCCAGGCTGCTCCAAGCCCCATCCAGCCTGGCCTGGAACACTTCCAGCAATGGGGCAGTCACAGCTTCTCTGGGCAGCCTGTGCCAGGGCCTCACCACCCTCACAGGGAACAATTTCTTTCATTAAAGAAACTACATTTCAACTATAAATCATAAGACTCAATTCTGAGGTTTCACGGCAGGTTTACAGCAGACAGTGAGAAGGGAGGTGACACTGGGTCACAATCAGGAGCAGAACCCTGCTCTGCCCACTCCCTCCTTTTCTCTTTTTACAGGATATTCCCTTTTGGCAGAATAGCTGCCAGTTTGGGGAAGCTGCTCATAGCCTCTCAAGTCTGATGCACAAAGAAAACCCAAGGGAACACGTGTCCAAAACCTGGGACTGCCCAGTCAGATGAGCCATTGTCCTGCTGCTGCCATTCCTGCACCATCACCAACAGCCCATGAAGGATCCTTCCAGCACATCCCATCTGTGAGAGGGCACTGCTAAACACTGAGCGTTGTAACAATAGTGTCCCTGCCACCAAAGATAATGTTCTAAGCCAGAACAACTTAGACTGACCCAGTCACTGCTGCTGCCAGGCTGCATCGCTGTGTGCACTGGCCTGACACGACCCAAGCCTACAAAAGGGTTTTGGTTTAATTTTCCTTGCTGTCTCAAAGCAGGTAGTCTGCCAAGAAGCCAAGCAAGGCCCAGCCCTGTGCCTGATAAACATCTCCCCATCTTGATTTCCCAAGCTTTTGGGAAAGTTAAGCAACTCTCACAGAAGGCCATTTCTATACATATTCTATATGTATTATTCTGTGAAGAGCTGCACAGAGCCCTGTGCCACGAAATGGAGCTGAGGGCTGGAGCAGCAGAGCATCCACCACCCCCCACAGGTCAGTCAAAAATAAAATCTGTCTTTCATCTGGGAAATGTCACAAAGTCCTGAGTCATTGTTTATTCTAAATAGCACCGGCTCCCATCTTCAAAGTGGTGCTGAATGACTCCAATTGCTAAATGAACTCGAGAAAAGCAAAGACAACAACCCAGCCTTTGTGTGCAGGGGCTGCTGAGGCAGTGGATCCGTTGGGCTGGGGGAAGAAGGGAACATTCTTCCACCTGGGAGAGAAGCCCCAGGAAGCAGAGGCTCAGAGCTCAATGGCCCCTGGAGATAACAAAAAGTGTTACAGGGTTCATTCCTGGCTGTTCATTCAAAATAACAAACACCCATGAAGTGTCAATGGTCAAAAGCTAAATGGTTTCTGAACTCACTCCATGCAGGTTCCTTTGTAAATCAGTATCTGTGACTTGGGAGACAAGCTATCACTAGCAGCTCCCTTTCATGTCTTTCCAATCAAAAATTTCTTAATTTACATGTGCCAAAAAGTTATAGGCAACCCATTACGCTGATAGCAAAATTCAGTTTCAAACTTGTCTGCAATGATGCACCAATCTCTTGCAAGCTAGGGAAAAATTATTTCTTCCAAGTAATTAAGAGGACAATGTTATGGACAATGTTGGGGTTGCACCCCAAAATCTCTCACACAAAAGCCATTCCAGCATCACATTCAGCCTCTAAGAGAAGAGCTTGGCATTGAAATGCCTGCAGAAAAAGTAGTGAATGTAGAATTGAAAAATTATTTGGTGACACAGCATTGACTAATGAAGCACAGTGCAATGTCAAACATTACATACAGATGAAGGAAAACAATTGGGAAAAGAAGAAGTGTCCATAAATTGATTCCTACAACAATAAATTTCTCTAAATTCAAGGTAAGTAAAACAGGAGTATATCACATATCTGAGTAGCTGGAATTAAAAGCTGTACCTCATAATATATTCATCTGATAATCTGTAAGTGGCATACTACATTGCAAACATCATGTGAACAGAAATACTTTGTGTAAAAAATGTTAAATGTTAACTGTCTTCATTAGCAGAGACAGGTTTGTACAGAAGAGAGCACAGCTCTGACACAGAGCCAGGTGCTTTGGGATGTGTTCAGAGAAAAGCTGGATGTTCCTAAGAACCCAGATGTGACAAACAGCTCTTCCCCCACCATTCCCTATCCTGGGGCTGTTGGGATCAGCAGCCAGGCCTGGAACACCCCATGGTTTGGTTCCAGACCAAAGCACAGCCGGGGTCACCTGCTGCCCCTCACCTGACACACCTGAGCACCACCAGCAGGGATGCAGAAGGGTTTGCTTTCAGCTCATCACAAGCACCTACAGAGACTCTCAGGCTGTCACACAAACCCTGCTTTACTGCAGTCTCCAAGTTTTTCTAGCAGCAGCAGTGTTTTAAAAATATGAGTTTATTTTTTCTCTTTTATTTTAGTGAACTCTTAAGAAAACTCTTAACAGGAATAATTTACTCAAAAAGAAAGGCTGAATATTTTCAAAAATTGTTTCTATCTTGAAGACACTACCTTCCTTTGCCCTCATCTTCCAGCACAAGCATGTTTGCACAGGTGAGGTCTGTGCCACCTGTGTGTACAGTTCCAAGGTGGCAGGGTCACGGTGTTTCCTTCACACAACGGCATCAACACAACGAGAGGTGAGAATGTTTGCACGCACAAAAGTGAAGTAAACACTGCACAGAAAGCAAATCCAGTCCTGCAGTAAGTCTAAACTGGAGAAGATGGTAAAGTTCCAAGTCCCAAATACTCATCTGGGCAAAGGGTGAGCCTGAGAAGAGTTTTACCTGTTAACAGCCTGAATCTGAGCCAGGCAAGCACCTGAACAACAGAACTCTCTTCCTACACCTGCAGCTGTATATGTACATAACTGAAATTAAATATCCTGTTGGCAGCAAGCTCCTAGGTCAGTACAGAAAAGCTGTAAAGACAGGAAAGAGTGTAAGACTTCAAATGTTATTTAAATTTGTATTGACTGAACACCTTTCAGGAGTAATAACATTTGTCACAACCACATTAAAAATGACTGTATTTATCCACTAAAGAACTTGTTAGCAGCTCAGTTTAAATTCTCATTGTTACCTCAGCTCTCCCCTCAAGCGGCAACAACAGTCACCAAGTAAACAAGGATCCAAGTGTGGAAAGCCTTCCTCAGGAAACCCTCCATTGCCTGCACAGGGAGGAGATCCAAGGTGGGCCTTGGACAGCCCTATCTATGTCCTCTTTAAGGACATTGTCACAGGACTGTGACAATTCTCACACCAGCTGAGCTTTCCTATTGCACTGCAGGAGCTTTAAATAAAATGGAACAGAATCATTTCAGTTTGGGGAAAATCCTGATGAAGAGAATCATGCTGATGAATATAAAACAAACAACAATGAGCATTATCCACAGCAGCCAGTTGACAGATTTCTTGGCGTGCTGTTCCAGGCGGTCAGACTCGTCCTTGAGCTTCTCGAAGTTCTGGTCTGCCATCCTGAGGGAGTGTGACAGTGTCTGTGGAGCAAAGAGAGCAAACAGTGTCAGCCTCACAGCTGGCAGGTCTGGCAGCTTCCTCCAAGAGAGAAAAGGTTCAGCTGCAGGCAGGTGTTGCCCCCAGTCTCCCCACTCCAATCCCACCTGGAATTGAGCACAGGATTCCACATATCATCAGCCCTTGAACCTTGTGGGTCATAGAACTGAGGGGTCACAGCTCAACATGCACTACCTGGTTGTCCTGTTTGATCACGTTCTGGGCAGCCAGAGTGTTGTTCTTGAGGCTGCGAGCCAAGCTGAGCATTTCCTCAGCCAGCTTCTCCTGCATGTCCTGGTGGTGCTGCAGCACAGCATCCAGCTCCACTGCTGACTGCTTCTCATCTGATGTGAGGCCTCTGCAAGAGCACAAGGGAAAAAACAGGATTTACACTTCCTTGTGGGGTAATCTCACAAGTTTTCTCAGATTTTACATCTCTACAAGACAAGGCCCACTGAGTCAGCTGAAGCCATTATATTTTGGTTTCTATGAGCAGACACTTCACCCAAATTAAAGCATATCTGGGATTTAAAGGTCATTGGGAAAACAGTTCCCAAAACATTGAGCACTGGAATGAGAAATTTTCACTTACTTTCGCTTCCTTATGTTCAACTCCTCAGAATCTGGAAAAATAAAAAAAGTATTTAGCATGTTATAAATTCCCATGCAATCACAAGCTGAAAAAACAAGTGTCCTGTAAGGGATTTTTGGATATCCAAACCCTGCTTAGCCTCTACCCCAAGGAATATGGGTGTCAAATGCCTACCTGCTTTCTTCAGGGAAAAGAGGACACCCAACATAAAAAGAGGGGAAAAACCCCAGCTGAATCACATCCCTGAGGGCAGGGTTTCAGCCTTCGTGTCTTGGTGTTCTTTCAGGACACGTTAGATTGGCCCAGCTCCAGCCGCTCTAACCGTAGCCATGGGAACCTCAAATTAATTCCTCCCAGTTCCCTACGTGAATAACATGGCTGTGTATTCCAGAGGAACTGAACAACACCTACTCAAAGCACCCAGCATCACATGGTTTGCTCAGAGCAGAAGGGAACAGGCACAAAATAAATTGCCCCTGCTAATTCTGTAATTAGAATGTCTGTTTCTGCATGAATACTACAAAAAGAGCTTCCTGCAAGTCCCTGCCACCATTGATAACAACAATTCTGCCTTCATCTGTCAAGGTTTTTTGTTTAGTTTGTTTTTAAAATCGGCTGTCTTGAAAAGAAGCAAGGCACTAAATTAAAAGTACACTTTGGGAAATCTTGAACACCTGACCTCCCTCTTCCCCTCCCTGTAAGACTTGGGTTGACTACAGTCAGAGGAAACAACAGATCAAACTTACCATCAATAGCCAGGGGGTCCTGGGAGGAGAAAGAGAACCAAAACTGCAGATTACAAAGGGTCAGTGATAAAGGACAGCCCTGCAGGCCTGGCAGAGTGCCAATGCCCAGGATTTAGAGATAAAGAGCTGACTCCCCACCCAGCCTGGGACAGTTCTGAGACACAGCTGAACACAAGAAGGACAGTCTGTAAAGCAGCAGCAGCACTGGACGTACTGTGCCAAGCAGCTCGCTCCTCATCTGGCCCATGCAGCGCGCCTTGGTCTGCAGATGGACGGTTTTGGTGGCCGGGGTTCTCTCCTTGGCTGTGGTCGGGGTGCGCCCAGGGGCCAGCAGCTGGTTTGCCAGAGCCTTTTCTGTGGATGAAGACTGGGAGTGGGGAGAAGCAGGGAACAGTCAGGGATATGAGACTCTGCAGTGTGAGGCAGCTGGGCTGTGACCCACAAGGATGGGGTGCAATCCCAACAGTGCAGTCAGCCTGAACAGCAGTACTGACTGCACCTCACTGACCAAAACCCAGCTAACTGGCATTTCACAGCTCTCCAGGTGCACCTGGGACATCCCAGAGAGGGACAGTACCTGCCCTTGCATCTCCCAACAAAGGAGTGAGGAAGATGAATGCAACATATACTGTGCTTTTAAAAAGAAGTTTCATACAATACCTCCTTTCAACAAAACATGAAACCAATAGATTTATTCAGGCTTTCACAAGGAGTGCCTAATAAGATTTCAACAACTGTTATTTTGAGATTCAAGATAAAAATAAGTATGGGAACCAGGCACAGAATACTGGAGTCTTTTCAAGCTGAACTAGTAGATCTTACCAATTTTTCAGCTTCCAGGAGTCCCTTTAGGAAGTCCACTTTGCGAGAGTATTCATTCAGCAGCTCAGGGGCTGGCTTGCTGTTGGAATTGAAAAATACTAATATGAAAACCAAAAGTTATCAGCATTTTCTAGTGTTATACTTTCCAAATGAAATAATAAAATACCAAATGCACATGGTTCTTCAAAGAAGCAGAAATAGCCTCAGGTTGGGAATACACTTGCAACCCTCTACAAATCACCTTTTCCAAGGCAGGGAGGGCTCAGGGAACAGGTGTTTCCACAGGGAAGCACACACTGCTGTGGTGTTTGTGGGCTGTGGCTGACTTCCAGGTAAGATTTTTGAATCACAGTGTCATTAATGTTACAAAAGTCCTCCAAGATCACCAAATCCAACCTTCAACTGAATCCCCCCTTCCCACTAAACCATATTGCTAAATGCCACATCTGCTCTCTTTTTGAACACTTCCAGGAATGGTGACTCCACCACAACCCTGGGCAGGCCGTTCCAGTGTTTTACCACTTTTTCTGAAGGAATTTTTCCTGGTATCCTCGCTGGCACACACTGAAGGGTTTTCCCTGAAGCACAAATCCCACAGCGGGCTCAGAGCGCTCACCTGGCCTGCTTCTTCAGCTCCCGGAGCATGTCCTCCAGAGCAGCCACATACTGAGGGCAAAAACAACACTTTAAGCGACAGCATTAAGGAGAAACACTCTGTCTGGCCAGAGCTGAGTTTATCACCACAGTGCTCCCCGTCTCGTTACTGAGGGCCGGGCGCGGTGCTGCGGGGCAGAGGGGCGGGAGGGGCGCGGCGGCCTCACCTTCTCCAGCCGCCACTCCTCGGGGTCCCGCCGCTCCGCCGCCAGCGCCTCGCACCGGCTCAGGAGCCGCATCAGGTTCAGCTCCAGCCGCGTCGGGGCCATGGTGGCACCGGAACTCGCCTCAGCGCCGGGCGCCATCTTGGGGCGGGGCAGGGGAAGGGGCGGGAAGCGCCGGGCGGGCCGTGACCGCCCCGGTTTATTTAAAAAACCCAAAAACTTCCCGCAAATCCAACGCCAGCGTACGGGTAGAGAGGCAGGTGCGGTTCGGAGTCGCTGGGGCAGCGCTGTGGCGGCTGCTGTGGGCGAGCTAAGCTTTTCCCCTCACTCCAACATGGCGCAGGGCCGTGAGGGGCCGGGGCACGGCCGCGGCTTCAAGGCGCCGATGGAGGATGGCAGCTCGCCCTCAGGTGTGTCCCCGCACAGCACACCCAGCATGGCAGTTCCGCCTTTGCTCCAGGAGCACCAAAATCCTCCCCGTGACACCGTTACGTGTTAGTGCTTCCCGTTTCCCCGTCCTTTATCAGTACTCTATAAAAACTGTAACCCGAGTAAAAGCTTCCTTCGGCATAAATTGCTTGTTAGACAAACATTGATAAACTACCACCTGTATTTTTTAAAAGTGCAATGTTTTAATAAACGTTTTTATACATGTTGGTCTCAGTTAAGGCTATTACCGCATTAACAGTTCTGTAAACCACAGAGAAAATTGTCATAAAATCATACAAAACATTAAGGCAACACACATTGACCTAAACTCACTGTTGGTCCCATGGGAGTCCATCGTAAGGCAAATGGAAAAGGCACAGCAGTGGAATTGGGGAGGCGTGTGCTTGTTTCCTGTACACTCAACCCATGTATTTTATTCAACATTAAGCTTTACTTTCTTTGCAAGGTTTTAATTTAAAGTGGAGAATATATGCATAAAACAACCTTGCTTAACCCTTACAGTACTGTACATTTCTGGGCTGCCTTCCCCACAGCCACTTAAAAGACAATGAGGAAGTTCACAGCCTTCAAAGGGTTAAAGCCAAAGCTGTGGTCAACTTCAAGAAGAGTCCAGAGAGCTGAAGAATTTCACTTCTCCACACAGGGAATGTGAGAGTAAGGGTCCGAGAACCTGCGCTTGAGTTTTGCTGTGGGCTCGTATTCATCCCCGAGTTCCTGAGCGTGGGCCAGTGCAGACCCTTGTGCAATGTACACCGAGTGGATGCTGTCAGTCCGCCTCGCTGGCTGCTCCCTCCGCTGCACCCTCTGAGACTCTTCCTCAGCCAAAACCTTATCCTGCGATTCTGTACATTTGAACAGCCCGGGAGGAAGTTTTATGTTTGCTGTTGGCATCACTGGAGTTCGACGGGGCACTTTAATCTTGGACAGTGTTAAGGAGTATCTGCGCCTTGAAGCCAGGGATGCAGAGTAAGAGTTTGAAGAGGTTTGCAGGAGAGAAGGCACTTTGCAAATGTCTTTGGCAGGCACGCTGGAGCTCTGAGCACAGCAGTGTAATCCAATAATTGCTTTAAAGAAATAAGATACTTAGAGACTGATAGCAGGCCTAAAATGTAACTCAATATGAGCCACTGTGACCAGTTAATGTTTGGTCACCTGGCTGTATGCAGTGAAAGATGTAGAATAAAAAAAAGTACTTACTACCTTAATACTGACCTTCGGTATCCATCCGGCCTGGTTTGTCCTCCAGCAGGCTCTCTGTGCTCGCAGAGGTCTCCGAGTCCACGTTTTCCTCGTCAGAGCCTCGCTGGTCGAGCTCAGGTAAGCGGTAAGTGATGTCCTCCCTGTATCAAACACAGGCTGCAGCACCTCTGACACAAGCACCTCTATGCAGCTCGTGTTCAGAGGTAAAGCATGTAGTCATTAACTATTAATGCTCATGGTATTTTCTCTCAGCTAGTGCTTTGTGTTTTTCTTTTTCCCCTTGTAAAGGCCTACAGAACAGAGTTAGATCCTTTTGGACAAAGGGTATCCTGCTTTACTACCTGTGCTGCCTCCAAGTGCAAAGGGCGTGGCCTGACCTGGTAAACAGGAACTTACTTTTCTTCTTTTATTGACTGTATGCGATCAATGAGAATCTCCTTCTCCCGGTTGTTGGCTTCAGAAACGTCCTCCTCTTCGTGCACAGAGTCCAGCTCTGAGGTGCCACTGTCATTTCCTTTGACCTGAGAGCTTTTACTCTGCAAGACAGATTCACAGGTAACACTGTCAGTCACAAGCAGGTACATCCATCTGCAAGTTTCAGAGTGGAAGACAAATGAGTAGGTCAAAGGAGAGGCTGATGGAATGAATTGAATGAAGAGTTGTTAGTTGTCCATACAAATGTTTCAAAAAGTAAGAGAAGATTTCCTATTCACCTGATATCCAGGATTTTGTTATCTTTTTTTCATCTGTCAGGCTCGGCTTAGTTTTAGTAGTCACTTAATGAGTAATATTGTTACATCCAATATAAGTTACATACAGTGTCTGTAAAACACCAGGTGATGACAGAACAGACCAGCATGCAGTCTGGGGAGGAAGTTGCACCAGTACATGCAGTCCTGATTGTTCAAAAGAGTGTTTAAAACCGAGTTACAACCCGTGTAAGTAATTTAGTCATGCAGGAGTACCATAAGAAAAACCCATGCACTGGAGCCAGGCAGTTGTACATACCAGCTTCCCCTCATAAGGGGAAGAGAACCCAAGTTTTATAGGCCAGAGCTAGAGAGAGATGGAGACCAAAATTCACTATATGCAGCCTCTGATCAGACACAGTTTGGTTTGTATTGATCAGTACAAAAAAACAGAAGAGTAAGTGTATTTTCCCTCCTAGAATGCAGCATATTTTTTGCACACCAGCCCATCTCTGGAGCGAAGGAACTCTTTTGCCATGTCCGATACTCAATCTTAGTTCCCTTGACAGAATTACATGGGAATAGATTTTGACCAGCACAAAAGCAGATTCCCACCCCTGCACCCTTCATTTATCAGAACTTCAGTGCAGCTCTATATTTAGCTCCTACCTACAGCTTTGGGCAGTTGTATTTTTTTTCAACTGCTTTTGACTCACTGAATGGATGGACAGAAGGAGCACTCTCCCCCCAAGAAGCTGGTGTTTTGTTTCAACACTTACTGTGTTCTGCCGAAGCAATGAGAGCCGTCGGAAGGCAAAGCTCTCTGCTGCTTCCAGCTGACTGATTTCTTCCATTTTTATCTTGTACTTCCTTATCTGCTCCTTTATGAGCATCTCTACACACCTGTGAGAAAGACAAGAGCTTCCTGAGCTTCATACCATGAAGGTTCTGAAACAACCATGGTGGGATGGGACGCTGCTCCTGGCTGGGGGTGTTTGTCACACACACGGCTGGAGCACAACCACAGTGTCCCAGCCCACCCTTCACTGCACAGCCAGCACTGCGCAGCACTGCACAGTCAGGGGTGAAGAGTCCAATACAGCAGGCACAACAGGACAGGAAATGGTCACAGGTAATGGCACATGTTCCTCCTGGGACCACCAGAGCCTCCCATGCTGGCTGGACACAGTGGTGAGCAGACAGACATTGCCATGGCTGCCAACAGCTCCAGCTGCTTCTACCTGCTGTCCCTGTGCTGGCACAGGCTGGCAGAGACACAATGAACCTGCAACTGCCCTTCTCCACCTCTATGGCCCCAGGGGTCAGTAAGAAGTTACAAAAAGCTGTCATTTTTCAAACTCTGTTTTCAAGGCCAGCCATGCAGTGAGGATGGTGAGGGGCTCTCACAGCCAGAGTTGCTGGAGGGTGAGGAGAACAGAGAGGGTCAAGGACAGAACCTTCTTCAATTCAAAGAACAATGAAGAGATCATCAGGGAGTTCCAAGTATGCAAGAGACAGCTTAATTCTATATCATACTGTTTATTATGCCTTGTATCTCAGCAAAATAGATGATTAGGGTATAAGCCCCCCAAAAATATATTATCTTGATGTAAAACACAAACCTGACAGTTAAGACTTACAGATCATCCTACTTTATGCTTAGTAAAATGGAGACAGGTGGAAGGTCTGAAAGGGGCATATGAATTGGCAGGACTGGCAGAGATAGAATTCAGCAACTCTTGAACCTTAGCTTCTCAGCTTGATACAAATACAGGTAGTGACCTTCCATCCCATTCCAAAACACTGCTGCTCAGCAGACTACCAAAACTTACATGGTTGTTTTTGAAACATCCTTCATGCTGGTCAGGGGGTCAGAGGTATCCGGACAGCGCAAGAGGCACGGAGCAAACACGATGGCCAAGGCGTTGGGGGACATGCGGTTCACATCTTCTATCAAAGCCACTCTGCAATTCAACATGTAGGAAAAGAGATTTTAAGCAGCCCTTGCTAGAATACAAACACCCTGATCACACCTTGCCAGAGTTCCTAAAGATGTAAGGAGGCCTCTTGGACACTCAGTATGTAGAGCAGTCCAAAGAAGCTTTGCAATTATTTCATACCTACTAAGCAGACAACATTTCACGTATCAAAGGATCAGGGAGTCACCCAGGTTAAGCTAGTCTGGTAATTTCTCAAAAGCATGTCTGGTGATTCAGTATCTTCTCTTCAAAAATCCCTTTTGCCCATGTTCAGAGGGCTGCTCGGAAAATCCTCAGGCTCCTTGGGTAAGAGCAGTCCCTTCACCAGCACCGTTTATCCCTGCTCCTGGGACTTGCATATGTTCATCCTCAGTTCAATACAAGCCTCTCTGTCTAAATCCTGGTGCTCACATGATTGACCAAGGCTTTGTCTTCAAAGTTGTTCTGACCTGGTTTGATCCAAATACACCAGGTGGTACAAGTAACCACACACCTGTTCATGAGCACAACTATCAGCTTCAATTCTTTCATTTCTAAACTAGCAGCACAATACCTACCCTGACACTGAAGATGTTTAACACTTTAGAAAGCTTCCAAGAAGTATTTAGAATCCCAGTTTCTCTACAAATTAAGAAATTAAATTAATTACTTGACAAGATGGAAGATGAGTCGTTCCAAAGTATTGTGATTTGCTTGTGGGAGCTGTTCCAGGACACTGTAAATGGCATGGAGTTGCTCTTGTTTCTCTGGCAGTTCTGCACAAAGGAAGAAAACACAAGATATTAATTGCTGTGCAAGGCTAGTGGAAAGGTAAAAATTCCTAAATTCTGCTAAGTCTTACTGTCATTTCATTTAGCAACTGTTATAACTGAATGTTAAAGTACCCCTCATGGCACTGCAATTATCCTGCATTTTTTCACCTGATGATTGCTAACAGCAGCAGCATGTCACACTGAGACCTAAAACACTGTCTTGGGTGCCTTAATCCCACTGAAGTTAAAATAATCTAGGGATTTTAAGTATCTGTATATCCAGATCTGGTTCAGAATAACAAGAAGAAAAACCTTGCCTGAAAGCAAACTTATTCACATGCTTATACAGTTTTCAAAAAGAGCAGCTGTAAGTGACACGTTAAAAAAAAAAAAAAAAAAAAAAAAAAAAACCCAAACCCTGAAGTAAGCTAGAGGAGAAATTCCCTGGGAAGTGTTTCATGTAAAATGTCTGAAATCATTGTTGTAAGTACACTGGAAGGAGCTGTTTAGTCAGCATGAGCAGCTTAAGAATTTCTTTTCCCAAGGACACAATGAGTTAAAGAAGAAATGTTTGAAGAATGGTTTTAAAACCTACCTACAGCTCTGAGAAAATCATTGTACTGTGCTGAGGTCATCAGTGGGTCTGGCAATTCCCTCAGCCACTGCTTAAGGATCCCTGTGATGGTGTGAATAGGGTAATTCTCCAGTTTCACTGAGTTTGGGTCTGAAAAGAAATGTTTTATTTAGAGCAGTTGAATCCTTTGATGCACACAATGACACCCCATAGAAATAAGATTAGAAACATTCAAAACTCCAGTTCACAGAATCCAAATGGTAATTCAGAAGTTAGAAATAGGCAAAAGATAATAATTTAAAGGTCCTAAACAGCTTTAGGCAGCCAACAAGAATAAAACAGCCTGCACAGTCAAAAAAAGCTACTTTTAAAATACTAAGAAGTGACACTTTCAGATAGAAGAAAATTGCAGGGAAAACTGATCTCATGCAATGAAATGCAAAGGGTGGACACCACTGCCTGACCTTCTTGCAGCAACTGCTTCAGCTCCTTCATGCGATTTGCTGATCCTGATTTCCTGTAGATGCCTTCTGTGTAGAGCCCGTGCATTTCCACGTACTCCAGCAGCTTCTCCATGACCACAGGCACTGAGTTCCTGTCGCTGGTCAGGGCGCTCACACACACCCCGAAGTGCCGGGGCTCCGCGTCCTGCTCGCCCTGCGGTGACACCGTGTGACCCCACTGGGAGCTCCCCTTCCCCAGCCACAAAGTGCCATGGCTTCCTGCTACAACTACCTTATGCTTTCAGAAACTAGAGCTGAGTGTTCTATTCTGGCTTGCTACACGCCTTTGGTCATAAGGCAGATTTGCTGAGCTGCAGCAATAAAGGACCATTATGGCTCACACTGTAGGATTTCTTTATCAGTTTGGCCAACACTGGACACACACTCTGTGAGAAGAGTTCCTAAATTAGCTCAAGCAGCACCTCCTAGAATGCTCTGCTTCTGCAAGTGCAGGGCCCCTCTCTGACTACATGCAGACAGAGGAGGGAACTGTTTAAGCAATTTTTATTCAGTGCCTGGACATTCTCTGTTCATTTACTGAGAAAAAAAGACAGCATTTTCTGGTACCACAGAACCCCATACCAGATCCATGGGCCTTACCTTTTTCCCACAGGAGGTACAGCTGCTCTGGATTTTGGACATGCACTTCTTGTGACAAGTCAGCTTGCAAACTAGAGAAAGGAGAAATTGTCATAAGCATCTAAATCATACTGAAACACTTTGCATCTTGAATTCCCACTTTCCATATGGCCTGTTCCCAGGGCCCATCTGTAGCAGGCAGAGTTCGGGCAGTGTGCACAGCTGAGGTGTTCACTCACCACTGCACAGACAGGCCTTCTCCATGGGCCAGATGTAGGAGCAGCAGTGCTCACACGACTGCCGGATGCTCACTTGGTAGTTTGTGAACACGTGGCCATTGTGCTCTTCAATCTGGGGAGAGACAGCAAGGAACTAGTGAAGTCCTTTTGCCTTTTAAAAATCATTCTTTTTAATTAAACCATCTATCTCAGATTTTCACCTTTTATTTAACAATTACAGCTGAAAGCTTTCACCCCAAAACCAAATTTCACCCTATCTTAAGGCAGTTAGGTTGGCTAGAACATTTCATAATTGACTTGCTGCCTTAAAGTTCATCAGTACAATACAAGAGCTATAGTTTTGTTGTTAATATTTAGTAGTTGTTTTCTTTTAAAGAGCCAATGCTTGAGAAAGCCTTTAGACTCTAAAAGAAGCTATGGACAAGTAAGAAAATGCTTGAGTGCCATCTATCACTGCACGAGCAAGATTTCTGCTCTGTGAAAACCAGTTTTATACTGTCATATCTTCATAAAAGAGGTAAGTGAACGAGTATGCAAAACAAACCAGAACATCAGTACAAAATCAAACTCTTCAAAGGGTGTTTGTGTTCTGTGAGTGCACCTGAGGACTTGGATTATTGCAGAAAGAAAGCACTTACTGCACGATCTTGCTTCCGTTTCTTCTTCTGGGCTTTGGTTTGCTGTAGTGGGAAACAAAACTGGCCTTAGTCTTTGAAATTCAGACATTCCATTCTTTTTTTGTTCTCCCCTATTGAGTTTCCCAGACTTTACTTCACCCCCAGACATTCGAGAAACTATCCTGCAGCTTCAGCTTGGCTTGAGGGTTGTCTCACACCATCAACTTCCTAAAAACCAACTGAGCTCACTGCCTGATGACAAAGCAACTCCATCTCTCAAACCTGCAGAGAACTCCTATGTTTCCACTAAAGAAAATGCACACTTTTAGATTTTGAAAATAATAAGTTAAAAAATTAACAATTCCATAAAGGTGTATCAGCAATCAGAATTTGTTACACACATGTGTATGACTAGTGTTTCCCAAGTAATAAAAAATGCCATGGAAAAGGTTTCTGCTCCCTTATGTTAAGAGAGCAACTGTGTTTCATCATTTCATAAACCAATAACACAGTAACTTTCATACCTTGGGCTGCTCAGATTCCTCTTTCTTTGTATATCCTCGGATGAATTCATCCAGAAGGGATAGAAAGAGGTTCAAAACCAGCTTGACTTCTTTCTCTTCCCTTTTTTTGGCCAGGTTTGTAACTAGGAGCTGGTAATTTTCCACCAGATCTTTATAGCCAACATGGATTTGTCCGTTCTAAAGAAGGAAAAATACTTGTCAGACATTCCTTTTTGATAGTGTTGAGACAGTTTCGTATTTTCATGTACTTAAGTTCAGAGGTGAAAAAGCACAGCCATGATCAAAGTCAAAGATAACAGCCCATGACAGAAACAAGTGAACACACTTCCCTCTGCACTGTCCAACAGCACTTGGCTGACACAAGGCAGTGTCAGAAGAATATTGGAAAAGCTGTTGGCTCTTCTCTTTGGTGTTCAAACACAGCAGCATTAAGAGGCTGAAGACAGCAAAATCCATCCATTTCTAAAAATAAATTTATGGCTGAGTGAATGAGAAAAGGAAAACAGTAGGCTGCTTGAGATTACAGCAGAACTATAAAATGAGTCAAACATTCAGCTCTGAATTCTGTGCTGAGAATTGCTGAACTGCTTTGTTGAAGAGCTGCAGGCCAAGCCTTTAACCTACACACCCAATTCATTTACTGCCTGCCAACTTTCCTTTATTGAGACTTAATACTTACAGGAGCAGAGTACATGGTCTTGATGTTTCCTCTGAACTTTTCTGTGGCTTCAAAAAACAAACATTCGACACCAGACTTCTGGGAGCGTAAGTCATTGATCTAGAAAAAAATACATCTGCATCAGATTTTGTTAAAAAAAGAACATCTGAACAGAGTTAAGCTTCAGTGGCTGGGCTTAGTCATTTGTGACCACTCCAATTATTTAAAAAAACATTTTTAATGCGCTGTGCTGATGATACAAAACAGGAGAGTCAGGTAGTTGGGCTTTAGAGAATTCTCTCTTTATTTACAACTCTCGCTTTTTTTCTTAATACAGGTTTTGCTGCCCTCTCATTTGTAAACAAAGAACTAACACAAATGTCCTGTACTGTATTTAATGCAATATTATGCATTCAGCAAATTGAGGAAAAGAACAGGAAGGGTCCTAATGCAGACCTTACTCAGACAAACCATCCAATCAATTCCCTTTTGCTAGAGAGTATAACACAAACTTGCACTGAGACCAGCAGGCTTTAGAATTCTACACAAACAGTGAGCAAAGACTTGAATTTCATCATGGCTGGGAGCCTTTCACCTTGTTTAGGAGGAACTCATCCAGGTGTTTCAGCTCATTGGCGTTGGCAATCTCCCGGACCATGGACGCACGCCAATTCTGGGACACGCTCGAGATCTTGCTGATCTTTATGGTTCTGTTCTTCTTTGCTTTGCTGCTCTCCTTCCCAGCCTGGGGCCGGCCTGGCTGCCCTGAAGAACCTGCCAAAGAAATGGATTTGTACATTCAAGCAGGGTGAGGGAATTCTGCAGCATTTGTTTCCTTGCAGAAAAGACGCGCTGTGCTGAGGGTTAAATCACCAAACTCACCTTCTGGAACTCTCTGGGCTCCTCCTGTGTCTGTGAAGAGCACACAAGACACGAGGGAGAGGCCGTCTCCTTCCTCAGTCACATCAGAACTCTCCTTTGCAATTTTCTTGTCTGGCTTTTTCCCCAAAAGTCTACGCAAAGGGCTTTTGAAAGCAGACCTGAATACAAAAGCAGATACAAGTCTGTCCCATTAGTAACGGAAGCTGGCTCTGCCACAAGAACAGGCTCTTAAAAAGAACCCACAACAGGATTCACAACTGGGGAATATTTAAGGCCCAACTTGCAGAAAAACTGAGCAGCACAAAGAAAGGAAAGACAATGTGAAAGCACACCTGGACTTTCTGGTATTTACAAGATCAGACCTTCAGCACACACAGACAACACCTCACATACCCAAAACATCACTCCTGGCTCAGGAAGTCCCTGGGCTGCAGAATGCCAGAGGCTGGAGCAGGCCAGGGAAGCAGCATTACAAGCTTGCTGGGTTCTTCAGCTTTTCTCTTGGTGTTGTATTACACTACATGAACCTTTAATCCCAGCTGTAAGTTGGTTCTTATTTTAAAAAGAACCAGTTCACAGAAAGTGTTATGCAAGAAGCAGAGAATCTGTTCCTCAGCAGGGTCAGATATCATGCTCAGAGCAATATGAAGCAGCGACACAGCCACTCGTGCAGCTGATGCCAACTTGTGCCTCTCCACAATCACAGTCTCAAGGTGCCCAGCTCAAGCACCAATGGAAAATCTCCTTTTTTTTTTTTTTTTTTTTTTTTTTAATTTTCCCAAAGACAGGCCAGTCACACACACAAGCCATACCTGGCATCCCCTTGCTGACTCGCCGGCTGCACGGGAACGGCCGACTCTGACGTAGGGAAGTGGTCACTGGGCTTCTTCTGCACAGGGTATCTCTTGTTGCCTTTTTCTTCTTCTATTGGATCTGGTGATTGCTACAGGAGAGAGGAAGAGCCAAAAACTGCATTTTGAGTGACATAGATTCTTTAAATGGTTTTAAAAGCTAGAATGGTGAAGTTTGCTTCATCAAGACAAAACACTTCACCCAACAGATATTACCTTCCTAATACAAGAGCCAAGACTATTTAATGCTTTGATCAAGGATCAATTTATTAAAAATTAAGTTTTCAAATTACTGTATATTTCCTGATGACTGTTTTTACATGGGTATCAAGCAAAAAGAAAATCAACCTGAAGGAACACAGAAACACACTAAAGACAATTATTTACAAGCCTTTAATATTTATAAACAGTTATAATTAAGTATAAATATGCACAATACTAACAGTACCTGGTTCATGGCAACAGTCTGGGCCAGTGTTGAGAGGTCACTTAATGAGGCTGAACTCCCCTTCTTCCTGCAGTAAGAAGAGTTTCAGAATATATGTTTTATTTAAGTCTGTGGCCTCTTCATATCTTTTAAATAACTCACATATCAACACTACATCTGAGTCAGAACCCTGATCAGCTCTTACAATTTACTTTTAAATGAAAATGTACTACACTGAAAAGCATGGGCATGTCAGATTTCCTGCCATATCAGAGGAATGATGCTTGCAAGCTGCAAGTCACTAAAACCTTGTTTTCCATGGGCAAAAGACACATGAAAATAAACTCCAGACACTATTTCAACTAATGGCCTGACTCTCTATTTTAACAGAGCCAGGCAGGCTTTGCATCTTTTGTGAGCTTCTGAAAACATTCTGCCCATACAATTCGCTCCAGCACTGGGAGCCAAGGAAAAGCAGGAGTTGTTCACAACTCCATTTGTTCCCATAACATGGCCCAAATGTGCAGGCTCTCAGGAGTTCTCCATTGACTTTTAAACATTACAGATACCTGTTTTCTGTGAAGTGTAAAAAAGGAAGCTGCCCTTACTCTAGGTGATCCTGAGGAGACTTATCCGCACGTATCCTTCCATCCAAAGACTGACTCAGCACATCATTCTGGCCAGCATCAGACTGTCTCTTTCCTTTCCACTTCTCTCTCTTGTACTTTAGCTTCTCTGGGTCATCCACATATCTCTGGATTGCAGAAGTGGGGCTGTCCAAGTCTCTGGTTGCCCTCTGCTGCCTGTTTTTATCTGCCCAGCAGTCAGCAGGGCCCTGAAAGCTGCCAGTAGCAGAGAGTGTATTACGAACATTCAGTGCAAGATCTTTTGGCCTTTCAGAGCAGGTAAAGCTTTGGCTGCCTTTTATTTGGTTATTTTGATTCCCTTGTGTTTTTGTTCTATCAGCTGCCGTGTCCTCTGCTTCTGATTCAGGTGGTTGATCAGGAACAGAACCACTTTCTTTTATCTCATTTGATGGTGGAATGTCTGAAAGAGTTTTTTCTTCACTTGGACTTTTCTGTCCCTCACTGCTTCCCTGAAGGACATTATCTTCTAGCGCTGTGGATTTCTCTGGCTCTGGAGCAGTTTCCAGGGCCTCCTCAGAAACAGTTTGCTCCTCATAGCCCAGCACAGATGGTCCCTCAAAGGACAGGAGCACATGCTTGTTCTGCAGGTCGTTGTGCTCCAGCCCCCTCTGCCGACGGGACTCCCGCTTCTCCCGGTTGTTGGTTACTTTCTCTGAGCCCTCCACTGTGTGCTTCTGGAGTAATGTGGCTTTCTCAGATGAGCTCAGGTTTTCAGCTTGTTCATTTTGAGCTTGATCTTCACCCTCAACAGCTTGATCTGGCTCTGACTCCTGCTTCACAGGCAGCTCATCTGTTGCTGGCTTACTCTGCTCATCCTTGTTGGTATCATCCTCCTTGTCTTCATCTTCCTGCATTTCTCTCTGCTTTTCTTCAGCCTTCTGCTTTTCTAGAAGCATTTTCTGGTATCTGTTAAGAGTTTTTAACATGAAAACACAAATCCTTAATGCCCAAGGGTTAAAAAAAACAAACCCATTAACTGCTTAAATGCAGCCCAAATAGCAATACAGGCCCAAATTGCATTTATGGTCCCAGTGGAACTGCAGGGAGGTGTCTGCTTCTCAGGACTGGCAGCACCAGTGCAGCTTAGCTGAATAAAGCTCAATTCCTGAGCACTTACCCGGTGTCCACACTCCACTGCCCACTTGATACTGACTGAAATATCACATGGCAGTAACCACCTTAAAGTTCATACAATCCCAGAAAGGTTTGGGTTGGGAGAGATCTTAAAGATCATCTTATTCCCATCCCCCTGCCATGGAGATGGCACACCTTCCACTATCCCAGGTTGTTCCAAGTCCCACCCAAACTGGCCTTGGACACTTCCAGGGGTTCTGACTTCCTCAGACAACAATTTACCAAGTTGTTTACAAACACACAAACTGAGCTTGGCAAGTGAAGCCAGCTGATTGAACACAAGTTTCCATGCCACATTGCTCCTCCCCCTGTACCTGCTCCGCTGCAGGTGCCCCCTGAGCAGGGCCTGCAGGAGACAAACTCTCCTCCTGAGCTGCAGGAAGCGTTTGCGCTGCCGGTGCCGCCTCCAGGCCGCCTGGATCTCGATGGCAGCGTTGTTCCTCTGCAGAGCCATCCTGACACAGCGCGAGCGCCAGCACGCCTGCAAACCAGGGCTGGAGTGAGGGAGTGCTCCTCAAGGTGGGAGTGATGTATGACACTGTTTGTTTGGTTTTTTGGAAAATAAAGTTGGCAATTCTCAAAGGTACCTGCAGAACAACAGCTGCCTGCCGCAGCCTGAGAAAGCGTCTCCTTTCCAAAACCATCCTGAGCCAGCTCTGAAGGAGGATGATTTTCCTGATCACTTCTTTGTGTAGTGTATCCTGTAGTATCTGCCGTTCAGCTTCTTTCATAAACACCTGTTCAGTTCAAGAAAAGTTAACAGGAGCCTTTCAGCCTCCACTGGAGCTATAACAACATAACAGATAAGGTAATGGTTTGGTACCACTGCACCAAACCTTTCTGGCTGACAGCTTGCCCAAAAAATAAAAGTCCATTTAAATTTCAGAGTTCAGATTCTAAAACTTACACCTGTCCTTACATTACAGCCTTCAAATCACAGAACCTTCTAAAATGCTAACATTGACCTGTTTGACAAATGCCAATAGCAACAACTTCCCAAACTATCTACATAACACAGATTTGTACTGTAGTGAAGAAACCAGGTTGGCATCAAAAGCAAGGGGTCAAGTACAGCCTCTATATCACCACTTGCAAGAGTTAAAATAGCCAATTTAGGTACAAAAAGCAGAGGAAAAGTAACAATTGTAAATGAACTGCACTGAATTTTGCAGTGTACAGCAATGTTTCTTACTGCCTTACAGATAGTTTCACACACCTTGGTCTTCCCTATTTGATAGTAGTTTTCATTCAGTTTTAGTTTATTCAAATAAGCACAAATGTCTTCCTTGGAGGCTTTGGCATTTTTGGGTAGTAACACCTGAAACTGGTCAATGAATTCCTGTAAAAAGCAGAGACAGCAAGAGACCAAAGTTAGAAGGCAACTCCCAAATTTAGAGTTTTAGCTCTAAAATAGAAATCTATTTAAGACATTAAAGCTACAGGGATCTGAAAATACTTACCTCTCCAAACTGAGCTATTTTTCCATGTCAAATGCAGGCTACAGTCAGCCTCATGTTAACAGGAAAGATCACCTGGATGTGATCTCTAAACCCACACAGAGTGTTTTACAGAAAACTAATTCCCACATGGAGACAGCACTGTGCAGCCCTGACTGCTGCATTCACAATGTTTTCCTTCACACAACCAGGAAGAATTTACTGGCAGATGACTCACAACAGTTTAACTATGACTTTTTACCGTGCAGGCTCTCTCAAAACTACAGTGCATTCTTACAGCTCATCCCAAGTGGTCATGAGCCCACAAAAGAGACATACAAGATGTGTTTTCCCAAGAGAGCAGATATTCCTGAAAGCACAATCCCCTGGCAGTTCCCACCATACCTGGAATGTGTATTTGGCACTGTAGCCAGACCTCCTGATGCGCACAGTTTCCAGCATGCCCGTGTACCGTAACTGCTGCAGCACCAAGCTCTCATCAAAGAGCATCTCCTTCTGTAAAACACCAGCACAGAACAGCCAGTGAGAGCCTGAGGAACACAGCTGCTGTAGGGACAGCAGATTTCCTCTCACACCTTGGTTACCTTTCACCTGCACATAGAGTGATAGAGAATAATTGAAATAAAGAGATGGCCAGGCTCGAGCCCTGGATCTCAGCAGGCAGCTCAGCCTCACCTTCTCTGCATTGGAGCGGATGCAGCGGATGAAGAACGGCTCAGCTCTGCCCAGTGTCTCCAGCAACTTGTTAAGTGAAGCCTGAAATGAAACAGTCACAAAGGTTTTTCTTCAGCTATCAGCATTTTGAGTGGTGTTTGACAGCAGGACAGCTTCTGCCTCAGGAATCAGGTTGTTTCAGGTCTCATGGCTACACAAAATCCAAACAGATTCTCCCTTATTGCTCAGCACATCCCTGTATTTGGTATTTGCTTTTAGCTTTTCTCAAGAGGGTTTAAAGCAGGGTTTGAATATGCTCTCACAGTAGCACTAGATCTGTACACAAGAATGATCAACACAGAGAAGTGACACATTTCTTAATTTTCACATTTCATAAATGGCATCTCAACATGTACTCTGATTTTAACCATGTATTAAACCCCACTTCAAAACAAACCACAACAATAAAATCCACTTTGCTTTTCCAAGCAAGACCAGCCCAGATCAGCCCAGGAGGGCCTGTGCCCTGAGGTATGTCACCTACCTGGAACTGGGCACTTATGCTGGGGGGTTTCTTCTTCTTGTGCAAGTGCAAAAGGGACTTTGTAGTCCGATCGTGCAGAGTCATGCTCATGATGAGTTTCAGAGATTTGGAATCCAGCAAGTTCTACAAGAAAATTTTCATAATCAACAAAGTGCAAGTCATTCAACTAAAAGGGAAGTATTTTGTCTGAAATGAGTCAGAATGACACCAGCTACCCAGAGTTCCACATTCAGTGGCATGTTATATTTAATGATTATTTCTATTTTGGGCCAAACATTTCTTAAGAGTGAAACTGTTTCACTGCCCTATGCCAAGAGTGTAAGGTAAGCAAGGGGAATCACATAATCACTGCATTTGCTCTCCTGACTTGGAAGTGACTTTTTGCATTTATGGCATCTCCACATCTGTCTAATTAAGTAATTCCTATTAAAGTCAACATTCACCGATTTTTTAGCTTGTCAGGATAAATAACACAACTTTCCTACAACACAAACCAGTTCTAAAGTGAGTTCTGTCAATCGAAATGAAATTCAAGTGCAAAAAAGCCCAGACCCAAGAGAAATTTAAATTTTCTGATTACCTTGGGAATTATCTGCTTTTGCTTGACACCTCTACTTTTCCTGTTAAAATATTAAAGATAATTTAAGAAAAAAAATACACATGATTTTTGATTATTTCAGCAAGCCGTAAGTTGATGCAATTTATGAGGCAAGGTGAAGGACAGAAGAAAATGAGCACAACAGCACCAGAGTGTGTTCATGCACATCTCACAAGTGATCAATGCAAGAAATGCAAACTGCTTTGCAACAAGAATATTTTTTTTCCTTAAATAAACTCTGTAGGTATTGGAAGCTTTCAAAAGTGAAACATTTTCTCTGAAATCAAAGCTATTCAAAACTACTCTGCTGTGCAGACTACTTGGGCGTGAGTTATTCTCTTTAGCAACTGTATGGTCATTAAACTCATTATAACACAAAGGCACTATCAAATAAAAATACTCGATTCAGAAGTTACAGCTGCTGGCAGCAGAACCTCTGTGAAAGCACCCAACTGCTGCCAGGAGGACAATGCATGTCCCAGCACCAGGAACTCTGCAGTGTCTGAGCAGGACACACACCTCAGGCACAGCTCTCATCCATACACAGAAGGTGAAGAAGTGGAAGCTCTCAGAGAGAAGGCTGCAGTTCACATCCTGCTGCTTCTGAGCATATTAACTCTGTGATATAGGGCAGGTTCCTGCTCTGAGCCACCCAGTTTACATTTAAATATCAAACAGCAGAGCACAGACTCATTTCCTTACACATGCACAGAACTGCAGATGTGAAGACTCTAAACCAGGAACACATCCAGCACCAGCACCCTGAATTTCAGAAACATGTCACACCCTGTGGGAGATCTCACTATTGAATATCTTGCAACAACAAGCTCATAGTACATACTTGGGGCTTTTAAAGCAAGCTCACATGAGATGTAGGTTTAACTCTCAGCTAATGCAATAAAGCAACAAGGTGTTCTCTACAGCCTATTTGCAGAAAGGATGTTTTATTTTTAATTGTCTTGTTTAGTGTTTTTCAAAAGACAAATTTGGCACAAGCATAATTTTTAGGGATTGGAGCAACTGCTTGGTTCTTGTTGCACTTTCAAAGCAATACCCAGAGCACTCACAGGAGGTGGGAGCGGTGTTGAAGCTGACTGAGGGACCGAAGCAGCTCACAGGGATCATCACCCTGCCAGGGCAGTCCTTTAATACTGGCGATGATTTGTTCATGCATGTCTCTAAAATGATCCACAGCAAAACACACGTGGCAAACAGAGATACACAGCCGTGAGAGAGGGGGAAAAAAGGAGTTAAAAACCCCAAAAGGTTCCATCACCAAGTGTGCTCCAAAATGTAGCAGGTCAATCCCAGGCTCCTTTTTCCTAAACATGAATTATTTTCATGACAAGTCAGAACTTTCTACTCCATCAGTGCTCTAAAATTTAATTGCCAGGGTCTCATACTCAACTTACTCTCTGATTCTACCTTTTAAGGTAAATTCTTGAGCCATCAATTCAGAAAATAGAGGGAAATTTGGCAAAATGCACTTAACAGGCAGGAGTTCTTCTGGTAAGCCAAAGAACCTTTTCAGGTAGATACAAGCTTCTCTATAACCAACAGTAAACACTTTTATAGAGAGATTTGACTACTAAAAGGAGGCTACTTAAACAGACTCACATTAGAAAGGTAAGTTATGAACAAGCTGTTAGAGGGATACTTGAAGAAATTTTGGGTTTCATTTCCATTTCAAACTTATTCACGTTTAGCTTTTCAAAGTAAGCCTGGGATGGTCCTTAATTTGTGGCATGTTACATTCTTCAAGCATGCTCTGTGCTTGTAAAGTGCTGTGTCCTAGCATAGCACTTACCTTCTTTACTCTCCAGAGAGGCACAAACCAAAAATAACAGAAGTGTAAGAATCACTTCTGACTCTTAGATGCTCTCCCCATTCTGAGCTGCTCACAGAGGCAGCAACATTATTACACAGGTTTGTAATTTGTTTCCCTGGGTACCTCTGAACTTTTCTGAACATCAAGATTTAAGATATCCCAAGGAAACAGATCTGGTAAGCTGTGACCAACCCTTTCACCCAAATTGGATATTTAGTTCTTTCTTTCCCCAAGTGACAGAGGCTTTCCAGGATGTAGTAATTAGGAAGCAGCATGAAGTCACTACTTTAAGTGCTCCATGGCTTAACTGTCACCCAGAGCACACTGAGAAAGTCACTGTGTCCTGGAAATGTGCCTCCCTGGCCTGGGACTTCAGGCCTTTTGCTACTTACTTCTTGTTCTCACAAAAAGAAATGATGTCTTGAAAAGCACTTATATCGAAATCCTCAGAACAATCAAATGAGAAATCGAGCACTGAGTGGCTGCAAAAGGAACACGTACAAAGCCTAAATATCCATGGAAAGGCAAACCTCCCTAGAGAGATACACTTCTGTAAGCCTGCCTCTGACTCCTTCAGTGACCCAGACTGGCTGCAGAGGATCACAAAATGCTAAAAGCTTCACACACCAACCACAGAGAACTCAAAAACCCAGTGGTAAATGGAACTGAGGCTGTCCACAACATGTGGTGGCATTGGCTCTTACATAAAACAAGCTAGATGGTGTTAAAAAGGCCAAAGAAAACAAGACAGAAGAAATAAAACTTGCTTTCCTTGTGGAAAGATCTAGCTGAGATTCGATATGTGAAAATCCAACTCAGCAATTCAGCTGTTCCCTGTAGGGGTTAAGGATGTGTTTCTCACCGATAAACTTTTTCTACCGGCGTATTCGATCTCTGGAGTTCTCCAAGGGGAACTCTGGGTCCTTGACGTACCACACCTGTCAGGAAATTACCAAAAAATTGCATTTTGACAAAGATATGAGCAGGCAGAAAACCCCAAACAAACCACCAACTTTAGCAAGCAAAGTATCCACCAAGGGCCTGGAGTTTTTATTCAGTCCTTTATCAAGCTACAGTACTTTGCTGCTCAAACTCCCTTCTACTAGAAAGGAAGTTGCAACTGCTCAAATTTAGTAGCTAATCCTGAATACTCATTTGATACTTCACAGAGGCCTAAGCAGATCAAAACTAGTGATAAGATGAGAATACCAGAACTATCACCCCCAACCTCCACGAACAGGCCTTCAAGTCTGCCCCAGCCTGCTGGAAATGCTGCACTGACTGGAGGAGGAAAGTTGAATGACCTCAGGTGAGAACAGTGCAGGTGAGAACAGTGACAATCTCCTCCATGTGTGAATATTATACCATTTCCACACTCTGTGTGCCATCAGTACCAAAGACAGTGTCTGGCTCATGAGCTTTTGCCACAAACTCATTCTGCCAGCAGAGTAATTGTAGAGTATTAAGCATTTTCAGAGCAGTTTTCTGTTTCATAACTGCAGTTTCCCAGCCCTACCTGCCCTTTCTGAGCCTTACCTGGAGTTTCCTATGCCTTACCTGCAGTTTTCTGAGCCCTACCTGCAGTTTCCCAGCCATACCTGCAGTTTTTCGTGCCATATCTGCTATTTCCCATTACATACATGCGCTTCCCCATGCCTTACTTGCACTTTTCAAGCCCTACCTGCAGTTTCCTGTTCCACACCTGCCATTCCCTCTCCCATCCCCACTGTTACCCAACCCCATCCCTGCCATTCCCAGCCCCACCTGCAGTTTCCCATCACATCCCTGTCATTCCCAGCCCCACCTGCACTTTCCCACTACATCCCTGTCATTCCCAGCCCCATCCCTGCTATTCTCTGTTCCGTCCCTGCCGTTTCCCAACCCCACCTTCAGTTTCCCATTATATCCCTGCCATTCCCTGCCCCATCCCTGCCGTTCCCTGCCCCATCCCTGCCATTCTCTGCCCCATCCCTGCCATTCCCCAACCCCTTCCCCGCCCTTCCCAGCCCCACCTGCAGTTTCCCATTACATCCCCACCGATCCCAATCCCATCCCTGCCCTTCCCATCCCATCCCCGCCCTTCCCACCCCCATCCCCGCCCTTCCCACCCCCATCCCCATCCCCGCCCTTCCCCAGCCCCATCCCCATTCCTGCCCTTCCCCGTCCCATCCCCGCCCCTCCCCAGCCCACCTGCGGTTTTCTGGGCCCTCTCGCGGCCGGCCTGTGCGAACACGGCCATGGCGCGGATGGCCGCCCGCAGCACGGCCCAGCGGAACACGGCCACTGGGTCCATCCCGATCAGCTCCCGCACGAAGGCGCTGTCGCTGCTGCGCAGCAGGGCCACAATGTCAGGTCTCATGTAGTCCATGTTCTTCTCCCTGAAATCCTGCAAAACAGGCACGTGGAACTGCGAGCTCTCAGGAAAGCTCCCGTTGCTTTGTTTTTTCAGAATAATAGCGAGGGTTTCCCTCCAGCCAACACTACTAACCCTAAAGCAAACCCCAAGTACCTCCGAGAACCCTTCTGATCCAGCCCATTCCCAGCAAGTTTTCTACATCCTGACAATCAACTCCCAGAAAAGGCAAGGATTTTTTTTGGTGCCCATCAGATCTACCACCTACTTTGATCTGGTATTTCACTTTGCCAGCAAAGTGGCGAATAATAAAAGCAGGCTCCATCACTGGGGTTCCGACAAAAAACTTGTTCTCCTCATGCTGCTGTTTGAATTTTGCCAGTAGAGTTTGGTTGGTGGCATGTGGAAAACTGGGAATACAAGACAAAAGAGGTCAGCTATTTCTCAAATACAGGTATGTTTATTAGGGTGACAGAATGAACACCTAGTGCTCCTTGTGGAAAGTATTAATTGTCCAAGATCTCCACACTGCTTTGAATTTTAAAAGTGGGCTCAATTTCTGGACCCAAACCAAGCAGCTCCACATACAGCAGAATATTCTGACGTTTCAAGTGTACATCAATCTTTGCTCCTCCTTCACCAGCCAAATTTAGTTAGCACCACATTAACTATTTACCACATTTGCTACTTAATGCTCCAAAGACTTACAGACATGCATTTTACTTTAACTGCAGTTCCATGGTAAGCCACAAACATGGAAGTTCCTAAGTTTGCATAAGCCAAACTTCAGTTTTAGCATCAATATATTTTTACCACCATACTGGAGTCATTAGAAACAAACCCCAGTGTAAATCATAGTCATAAATAACCCTTTGCTTCCCACAACATTCCTCTTCTTTCTCAAGGGCTGTTTTTCTGTTCCCTTTCAAAGTCCTTCCCTCCCCCCTGCCACACATGTTTTTTCAGAAGATGTTTGTTGCTTACTTGCTTTCTTCATCCAGAAGATAGAAAAGGCCAGTGGGCTTCTTGCTGATTAAGTGAATGCAGGCCACATTATCAGTATAGTCAATATTGTGCCAAGTGATCCCTTCACTCTTATATTCCTCCTGTGTAGCTCAAGAAAATTCCCTTATCAGTACAGTGCCCTGACCTTTGATGTCCTGTGGTGTAAGTGCTTAAAACACAGCCTTGGACAGCTACAGCAAGTGGAGTTTGTTAGTTCAGGCAGCAGAGACAAAAATAAGGAGAATTTATAAATAAGAACAGAAGAACAGGCATAGTGGCACAGATCAAAGGTCCTCAGGCATGTCACTCAGCAGGGTCTGTTTGAAAAACTATTTCAAAACCAAAGCTGTGAAAGGAATGTTCTGCTGTGCTCTGCCTTCCCAGCTATCAGCACAACCCTGGAGTCAGACATTACATCCACAGCACTCCAGTAAAACTGGGCAGACATAAAGGAGTTCAAGTCTATTTTCTCTTCCATAATTTTTGTATTATGGGAAATGAGAATAGTTAAATATCAAGTTCCAGAGTTTTCATATTGCACTGTCAGAGGAAATAACAAAAGTTTCTAAACAGGCAGTTAAGGCCTCCACAACATCAGCACCAGAACTTCCCTAAGGAAGCAATGGATATTGCTTAGGCTCAGAACATTTGGAGCTCCCTGAAAAGAGAACATGAAGCTCTTCTGCTGAAGTGACAATCCCTCAAATGCTTCCACTAAGATACAGAAGCAAAATGCCAGATTTTCTTAATGCTGTAAATACCCACAGGAAAAAGTTAATGATAAGGTAATAAAGAAAAAAAAATATATAATGTAAAAAAAAAGAATCACACAGAAAATTATGTTTAACAAAGGACAAAGAGCACCTCTCATGTTCTAGATGATGATGATAAATGCATTATTTTTAAGTAGGTAGAATTCAGTCTGCCCAACACAGTGCACACCGTGTTACAGAACTGAAATGCCACTTCCACAGACAAAAAAGCCTTTCTTTAAAAAGATATAGAGATCCCTCTGAGGGCCCTCAGGCTGCAAGAGATACAGGAAATGGGTCATTCAAGGATTAAGCTTATTTGGAAAAATGGCATTAGAAAAAAAAAAGAAGAAGACAATGTAACTATTTACTCTGGCCAGCCTGGATAGCCAATTCTGTCCTAAGTTACAAAACAGGGACCTGAACATTATGTTTACACACAAAGTTTGGATGTTTGGTAATTTTATTTTCTTTAAAATGCTTGCCTAAAGTTGTTGACAAAGTACCACATACTAAAGAATGACTCCTTTCAGCAGTGACCTGAGAACTACACTTCTGCACAAAGCAGAAAAAACCCAAGTCTGGAGCAAACTCCCCTCCAAAACCCAGTGCAGGAAGAGGCTCTGTTGGCTCCTGCAGCACTCAGAGTGCTCTGTCAGATGACACCATCTGCAAACAAATCAATCACCACATGCCAGTAATAGCAGGACTGCAGGAACACTGCCAGGATCAGCTGTACCCCCCAATGCAGCTGGGTGGGAGAAGCACCAGAGACTGGTTATTAAATACTTACAGACTAACAAAAATAACAGAAGCTCTTTCCCAACTATTAAAACAAAAACACCTGAATCCAACCCCTCACCTACAGACTTCCAATGCCAAAGTTCACAGTTTTAGCTGACTTCTGTCTGGGATCACCTGAAGGTTATCTTAGTTTTTGCAGTCAAACAGAAACTTAGTGCCAGCCCTCTGAAGAAAGACCCCATGAGTAAAAGAACAGCAATAGTGAAAGAAGAAATTTTAAAAGTAAAGACTTCCAGAAATATTCAAGCAATTATGCCATGGGTTTTTGCAGAGTAAAGGCTAAGTTTGCATAATACATAAACACTAGATAAAAACAGGTTTCACATCAGCCACTCTCGTTTCTTACCTGCTCCAATTTGAAAATGTGCTGATTGAAATAATACTGAAGTTGCTCATTTGCATAATTTATACAGAACTGCTCAAAACTGTTGGTTTCAAAATCTTCAAATCCAAAAATATCAAGTACACCAATGGACAGACACTAAAAGAAATGGAAATCTAGTTACCAGTCTGTCAGTGCCTTAACCTCAATAGATAAACAGTCCAGAAAGCACTGCAGTCTGTGCTGAAAGATTTTAAATATTTAATAGTTCTGTCTACTGTGAAAACAGAGATGAATAAATATTACCAGGAAATTTACCATGGGCTTGAGAAGTATCAAAATTTATCCCAGATATCAAAACACATCATTTCTAGCATTGACTGTTAGGGCCAAACACACAAGTGCCTGCAAAGACTTGGTTTTGAGAGACTTACTGTAACAGATTCCTCCATGTCCTTCTTGTTAAGGAGTGCATGATTGATTCTCAGAACAATCCAATCAAACAAAGCGCTGTACAAGGACTTGGCCATGGAATCACGAGCTGTTATTGCCTGCAGATCAAACAATCTTCAGAATTTTGTTTAAAAAGAAAAATCATCAAACCATTTCAAACCAGTGTCACTCACAGGTTACAACCCCAGCAGAGATAAGTAAAACCACAATTTGCTTTTAATTCAAACTTCTGACTTTCCAACCATCCCTCACAAAATGTGAAAGTGTATCATAACAGCTTTTTTTAATCCAAAACAGCAAGTTTCAGTTATTTAAAATTACTCTACAAGTGTTCTTTTACTCACCTCATTGAGACTATAAGGCAAAATAAGCTTATCATTAGCAGTCACAGTTTTTCTTTTTGTGAGCACTTCTACCAGGATTTCCCGTTTAACCTTCAAAATGAGAGAGAACAAGAGTTGCTGTCACCATCAAGCTCCTCAATGATTAATTTGACTGCAGCAGTGGACACACAACTTCTTCAGAGGAGCTCTCTGACAACAGCCACATTTATCATCCATCAGTAGCTTTACAAGTCCTACAACTTGTTTAAATTATCTTGTTTACATTCATTCAGATGTTTGCCTGTGGTGGCAAAGAACACACCTACACTGAATCTATTCATCTCTGTGATTGGTGAGTCAACAAACTCTATTTCCATGCTATAGGTTATATTCCATCTCTAACCCCAATAATCTCACTACAATAATTTCATGTTTCCCCTCCCACAAGATAAATTTTGTGGAAGTATCACAATGGAGATTCAGATACTTGGGATATCCAAGTGAAATGCTGAGGTAGAACATGACAAACAGGTGTATCACCCATTAATGCTAAAGAGAAATACCTTCAACAGCTGGGAAAGAATGTCCAACACTTCAGGAGGTCCCACATCCAAGCCTTCATCCCGACCTGTGGCTTTCTTCTTGTATGTGACATTGCCCAAATACAGAATAGCTGAAAGTATTGAAAAGATCCTAAAGAAGAAAAATTGAATTATGTCAGAATTTTTCTTAAAAGAGTTCATTATACCAGGTTAGCAGACCTCATTCTGCCTCAAGAATTGGTCTGTAAATCCTCAAACATCCAGTTCTCCTCATTCCCTACAGAATCATATGTAATCCCAGCTGCTCATTGCAACCCATGAACAAAAACTGCCAGTAACAAAAGCTCACAGAATTCCACTTACTGTTTCTTTGTTGCTGAAAGGAAGCCAACCATCTCCATGGCTTGTTTCAATCTCTCGAATTCATGTCGGAGATCTTCCCCATCTTCAATTTTCAAGTTATGCTGCAAAGAGAAATCCAAAAAAAGGCAAAGAGTGAAACCTAAGCATCACAAAAAGCCCAGTATAATCTATTCTCCTTCCTTCCATCTTTGACACAACACACAGACAACCCTTACCAATGCATTGGTAAATCACAAATTACCTGGTTGAGGTAGAAATAATCTTCAGGTTGCTTGAGGTGAAATTCTTTACGCTCTTCCTCATTGACTCCAAGTAGCAAATAATAAAAGACATGGTAGTTTCTGCAAAGTCAATACATTTCTCTCATGAAAATATAGTGGATTTTGTTTTATTCTGTATAATTCAGATGCTCTTAAATTGCTGATTTAGTTTTAATTCTCTTGGAAAACTATATTTCTCTCTTACCTTTCATCTTTTTCTTGAGAAACCAGACGAGATTTTTCAAGCAGGTATTTTTCAACCACAGCCCTAAGGAGCCACAGAAAATGAAATAAACATGAGGGCAAAAAGAAAAGGCCTCAGAAAACATCAGACAGCAACTGCCAAGAGAGTTCAAATAATGGTATCTGCACTGAAATGTGCTAACTTAAATCTCAACCAAGAATTTCAGGGTCTCTGTATTGTGACTGGAACAAAGAAATACCCAAGGAACAGCTCTCTGCAGTGCTTGGGTTTAGTGCAGATAACTTAAAACAGGCAGACCAAGCAAGGAAAGTGCTGATGAAAATTGCCACCAGAAACAAGACCCACAGAGAGGTAACAATGTGTTATCCTGGAAGATTAACATTTCTCTGACAAGGCAAGACCCCAGAAATATCCCAGATATCTGTCTGATTCTCATCCCAACAAATCTGCTGGATTTTTCCTGTCAGTGAAGATGTCAGCCCAGAATGGAAACCAGGCAGCAAACCCTCTACAGGGTGACAAAGTAACCTAAACAATAATTCCAAGTCCTTGACAATGACTGAGGACAAAGTTTGAGCAACTTTTTCTCATGCTGAAGACAAAACAAGTGCATTCAAATTGTACCAGCCTCCTGAGCTAGTGTGACTGGGTCTGAAAATCAAAGTTCAATTCTTTCAGAATAACACTTAAGGCACATGTGGCACAGAGTTCCCAGTCACTCATGTTATTGCAAATGAGAAGAAATCCAAAGAAAAGAAACACCAGAGCATAAAGGTCAGGGACTACCCATGACACTCCACAGTCCCTCAGAAAAGTATCTCATGTTTTAAGACCTTCAGATGCAAGCACACATATTTGATTAAGTAATTTTATTGCTTTCTTTATCTCTCCAACTCATGTTTAAACTGTTTCTTTAAAATGGCTTCCTCAAATCTATTTCACTTCTCTCCACTTCTGTTAAAAATTCAGATCTTCTGGTTTTAAATGCAAAATGGAAAGAACAGAGGGTGTTATGCAAAAGCCTCATTTAGCATGAAGGTGAAGATACAACAGCAGATTCTTAACCTGAGCCAGCTGTGCAAAGTCAGAATATTGTGCATCACCTTACAATTCCACAAAGCTCAGTTACAGAATTTTAAACTCCACAGCATCAAGCTATTCTCATATGAGCAGAGCTCCAACAAGGCAGCATTTAATGTATAACAGAGAATTCCCAGTTCCTAAAAGCACCAAGATCTCCCCCAGATCAGCTCCCCCCGTACTCACCCCCGGACAATACCATTCTCTAAATAGTTGACTTGAATGAACTTCCCAAAACGACTGGAGTTATTGTTATGTGCTGTTTTTGCATTTCCAAATGCCTGCAATAAAGCAAAAGGAGTTAATTTTCAATCAAATTAAATACGTCAATGCAGAGCTTCCCAAGCTCTTCTGTTCATTGTTCAGATTCCCTCAGCTTCCAGAGTAAATTGGAATATTGGGGGAATTGCAGCACACAAACACCAAAAAGCAGCCTAGGAAGCCCCCATGTTCCTCATAGAACTATATGTGCTTACTATTTCAGCCATGCAGTAATGTTTGTGGGACTGAGGGAAGTAAATAACACTTTTAAATATTTTCAGGGGTACAGGACAGATAACCACAGGTAGAGAGTTCAAATCAGCCTCAATCAGTAACAATTAGGACAGAGAAGACATCCAGCAGGGTGAGTATGATGCCAAAGTGTATCCTTTCAATAAATATCTATTTTTACTCCTTTTGCTCTGTCTAGCCTCTGTTCCAGGTCAGCCTTTCCAGGCAACAAAGACAGTAAAACCACCATGAAATCAACTCTTCCACACAAAAGGCACAAACCACATCCTACTCCCCCATGTGTCACTACCACCGAAAAAAATTCCCATTGAACACAACTTTTCTTCAAGAGAGACAGAACATTAATATCTCCTTTATAAAGTTAGCCCAGGAATTTTCAAAGTTGTGTATTCAAAAAAAACCAGGAAAGGGATAAAAAGAAAAATTTTGGTTTACAGAACAACTCATTGGGCAGCCACTCTCCTACACAACACTGAAAAATGGAGTTTTATGATGAGGTGTTAGGAAAGAAAAAACACATATGGCACAAACTCTAACTGTGCATCTCTAATTCTTCTACCAGATCATGAGTCCTCTGACAGCTGCTAACACACACAAAATCCTCTGCAGGAGCCATGCTTAAGAACTACAAAGGAAACTTTTACATGCAAAATCCAGTACCATCAGTTATTGGGAATGTCTTTATCAACTCTTAACTATGTGTTCCAAGGGCATGGGAAACTTGTCACCCACACAGCCCCTAAAGAAGGAAACATCAGCAAAATGCAATTACTTATAAAAACACCCTGCTCAGGGCAGGGTACCCCAGCATCTCCTGCCACAGATATTTCCTCTTAAAGCTCCAAGCAATGAAGTCTCCATTAGAAATCCTCCTACCTAATGCAGAATCCTTGTGAAATGATTTGTGAAATGATTGCACAGAGCTCTTGTAATCTCTTCCCCCCACACAGACACACTCACTAACACATCCAGAGCACGATGGGGGTGTGAGTGCACATCACAGAGCTCAGAGCTGTGTGCACACCCAGCCATGCTGTGCACATCCACTTAGGAGTATCTCCATGGAAAACACTGGAATTATCATTATCTGTATGTTCAAAGTCTTCCCTTCTCTTCTGGTTTTGGTTTTGTATTTTTTTCAAAGTACCTTAAAGATTTCAGCAGTGCTGCAGTGGAACTTCTGGGCCACTAATGCCAGACCAGGTTCTCCAAGCTCTCTCACAAGCAGATTTCCACCACTAGCTACATTCAGAGGATCTGAAAAACCTCCTACAAACTGGGAGAATGTCCATAATTCTTCAGGCAACTGTTAATCCTGACCTAAAGGAATAAGCTCAAGGAGCTTTTCCTTAGCAGAGTAACTGTGCTGCAACTTCAGAAAAATCAATAGGCTTCAGCAGGGAGAGGGTTTAGATCCTGAAGTGCTCACACAAGGCTGAGGCTGAGCTCCAGCTTTGGATTTTCCAAGCCCACACCACACATGTTACAGTGCCAACAGCATCCCCACTCAGATCTTTGAAAGCAAGCATTGCCCAGCCACCACTATCTCTTTGCAGCATTTATCCACCAATGTATCACCCAGATTTCCTTTTTTCCTGTTAATTTTTCCCATTTTGCATACATATGCAAATTAACAGATGCATCAAATGCAGGTCAGCTCCTTGCAGTTGCCAAACCAGCAGTGAAAGTCCTGTGACATCAGCACAGTGAACTGTGAGTACATCAAACCCTCTTCCTCTCCAGGACAGTGGCTCAGCTCCTGCTCTCTGCAAAACACCATCCAACTTCCCATTCTGGCCTCTGGGAAATCTGCTGCAGTGAATTTTGCCAGGCTACAGAGCAATGGACTTGCAAAACGATCCCAGAAAACATTTTTATCAAGTTTTCCAACTGAAGCCACCAGTGAACTATCAGTTCATAGCCAAACCACAGTACAGCTACATTTGCAACATTATTTTTGAATAATAAATATTTTTGGCATTATAGAGTTAAGAAATCCCATAACTCAGGCTTCCTGAAAAACTTTTCTTAGTGATTACTCATGTAAGCAATGAATACAGTTTAAAACTAAAGGCTCTTATGATCTCATGTGTCTGGTATTTAGTCAAAGCATACAGCAAATTCTTAAAAGCTGATATAATATTAACAGTTTTTAGGAAATTTTTCATGTACTGGTTTCCTCAGAAGAGCCTTTAACAGACACAATTTCTTAAAGAACATTCCAAGTCAGGTAACATTTTGGATGGGTATTTTTTTTATAACATTTAACTTTAATGACTGTTACCATGTTCCTCAAAATACTTTGAAGAGTACAAAATAAATTCAGAAGACCTGAGGGGACAAGAAAATTTCAGCTAAAGATAATTAATCCTTTACATAAGCAAACCCATTCACTGTTTTCCCTTGTGAGTTCATGAGAAGGCAAATAAAACCAAAAAACTAAATCATTCCAATGCACAACACCAGCTGTATAAAACAGGGTGAGTCAAAAATAGCAGGAATCAGAGCTGGGATGGCCTATTCTGGGAGGCAGGAAGTCATTTAACTCATCCTCTTACCTTGGAATGCAAGAGGCACAAACTGGAGCCTGACAGTTCAAACCCTTACAACAGGGATAGATAGAAAAGGATGCAGAAGATCACCAAATTCTCCTTTTATTTGTTAAAAAAACCCCAACTATCCTCCCAGCATGAACCTCAGGAACACAACAAAAATCTAATTTCTTTCATAAGAATTGCCAGAATCTGGAAAAGCTATTGGGAGTTTTCACTCAGCCCCATGGCAGAAGCAGCACTGCACACAGACCCAGCTCCAAAGGACAGGGGAGACTCCAACTCACAGCCTGGCAGAGGAAATGGCTCCTCCAGAGCTGAGCTGGGTTTATCAGTGTCCTTACAAGCATGCTGTGAAGTATCCACTCACCAACAGGAAACTGCAGTGCTCAGGGTAATTCTGCAACTCCTCCTGCTGGGGGATGTCCTGGGAACTCCAAGTAATCCCCTTGGCAGGACTGAATGAAGAATAAGGTGATTTTTTTTCCCCCAAGAGTTGTGTGCAGCAGGAAAAGCAAGCAACATCACATTTCTACCAGAAAAACCAGTGCCATGCAAGCAAATGGAAAAAGGAAGTCCCATTCCTCCTTTGATTACAATTCTTAAAGCAAACCCATGCAGATAATGGCCTCAAAACAAACACTTTCCCTGGAACAGAGCAGGTTGCACCCACAGGGTGCATGTGCAGGCTTTGATGGCAAATAGAAATAAAAACCAGAGCTGAAGCTCCACTGAGCTCCAGCCCATCTCATCCCAAAGCCACAAGCACAGGGGGCTTGTCATGAGGGAAACAGAGCTGGCAGCAAATTGCTCTGCTCTTCTCCACAGAACTGCAAAGCATAAAATTTGATATTATTAAATTTTAAAAGTTTTTAATATGGTAAGTTCTAGAAAACCCGACCCCCTCCTCCACCTGATTGTGCTGTCATTAATAATTTTTCTTCAGAAGATCAATCAATAAAAGATTCCTGTTGGAGTTTCCATTTTATTTGGCCTTAACTCTTTCCAAAGACTGGTTCAGTGACATTGAGAAATCAAGAACACATCCAAATGGGAATAAGCAATGATCTTCAAAATAATACATGAAGAATTATGACACCCCAAATATTTTCATCTGTTCCAGCTCTCCTCACCTCCCATTTCAGAGGGAAAAGAACTTTCAGCCCATTCAAAAAGGAAATTCTGTAATAAACAGGGGACACTGAGGGTTACAATTTAACAACAGACAAAGCCAAGGGGAGCTCTGCTGCCAGAAAACAAAGCTCCCTTTCCTTCTGCTCTCTCACCACATCCTCCCATCCCCAAACTCAATTTTCTGCCACTTTACTACATTAACTGTCTTGAAGAATAAATTAACATTAATTTTCCAAAATAAATTCAGAGTCTTAGATAGCACACTGTGCATTTTATAGCTGAAACATGCAGTTAAGCCATTTTTCCCTGATGAAAGGAAAATATAAATTTACTGGAAACTTCTTCAGTGTGTATAGAAAGGTTTAATTGTCTTGTTTGAGCCTATAAAATAAACAAAGGTTTGATTAATTATTCCCAATTTGACCCAAATAATAGTTCTCCAAGGCTTGTTTCACTATTCCAAATTTGAACCCAAACAGTTCCCAAGAGCAAATTCCTTTTTAGGATTTCAGTCATAAGTAACTTGAACTTAGTCAATACAAGAAGGCAGAGCTTAAAGTCAGGGAACTATATTTTAATTACTAAATTTAGATAAGGTTGAAAAAGTCAGGAGTATCTTAAAACAGAGCTTATATTTATCTTCCCACCAGTTTTAAAGAAACTGCTCTTCACTAGAGGTGATCTCCCTTAGCCTGGAGATACAATTAAAATAAAAAAGAAAACAACAAACCATAATCTGAGAGCAATTCCTACATAGGAAAGGCAACTGAATGTCCATGAACTGTTAAAGACCAGCACAAAGCTCAGATTTAGGCATCACTGCCCATGCTTCAGCCTCCCTTTCTGATCCTTTTTCTCTGGAATTTTTCTCTGGAAAGCTGCAAGCAGTGCCAAACATAATCAGAATTATTGTGATTGATCTCTGCTTATGAGCTCCCCTAAAGGAACCTTTTAAGCTGAAATGGGTGCTGGGATGGAGCAGGAAGTGTCTGAGGTTTAGAGCTGCCCCATGACCACTCTCCTCTCACAGCCCATGTGACAGCAGTTGTGCTGATACCAGGGTTAATTTTTAACTACACTGCCTCAGCATCAGGGCTTGCATCTCTCAGATGTTTGACAAGCAACATCAAGCAACATTTAATATCAAATCTTTCATTGTTTAGCTGTAACTCCATTCTTCAGTCCAGAAATTGCAATCAAGGAGCAAAAATATTAACAATAGTTTATCTGTAAACTATTTAGAGATTTGAACTCAGATTAATCAGCCAGCTCAGAAACAGGATTCAGTAAGAAATATTTCTGATTCTTTAAGCATGAAAATATAAAATTAAAAATCTATGTCCATAACACCCTAATTGTGCTCACTCCTCTGTGCTAGAAACAGCTGCTGTAACCCTCTGAACTTTTGCAGAAGGTCAGCTTACAAACAGCTCCATTTTACTTAGGTAGCAGGAAAAGAAGAGATCACTAAAATGAGGAAGTTCTGACCCAGAATGCAACTCATTTCTACATCATGGAAGTTTTCAGTCAAGAATACATTTTCAACTTTGATGAAGATTCAGAATAAAACTTCAAAGTTAAACAGAGCATTCTCAAATAATCTGGGCACACTAAAACTGTTGGTGCAAAAAAATCCCCAGAAACATCCATTTAAGAAAAATTCCCTTGTAGCACTTCAGTTCCCTTCAGTAAAAACCCAAAATGAGTCACCACGGATGAAATTAGAAGTGACCAGCCCTAAGAGGAGCCTGCAGTAAGTTTAACTTCCACAAAGCAATGTAAGCTTTCTGTGCATCCCTCCCCAGGACCAAGAATTGACTTTTTTTTTTTAAATTATGCTTAGTGACTGAAATTGGGGAACATGGAAGCTTCACTGTCAGCTGAATCAACTCTGATGCATCAAAGCAGGATAACTGCATTTCATCTTTTGTGTTCTAAGCCTCCCTTTTTGACGCACACTGAATTTACAGGAATATCTATTCAATTCTGAAAGACTATTTTCTCATGAAAAGTATTACTAAATGCTCAGTGGAAGTCTGAGGAAACTGTGGTACTTAAGACAACCAGTCCTAGCACAGAAAACCACAAATACCTCTTTATGAATATGCCCAGATTTACACAACAGCTTGTGACTCCAGCAAAGTTATGAATTTTAGTTCTGAGCCCAGGAATAGGTGCATTTGTCACTCAGCAGACAGAGGCACACAGGACTTTAAATCCCTGCCTGGTTTGACACAGCTGTACCAGGTCTGTAGATGAGGATATGAAACACTTAAATTTATCAAAGGCAGAGAGATCAGCTGATCAAACAGGGCTTTCCACTGTGAGCCCTTCCTGTTTTCTGTTTAGAACTGCAAACTTGAACTCCAGCAACCAACAAGCCTCAATTTTACTTCTTCTTTCAAGCAGCTGAAAGCAACACAAAAAAGAACTTGCATATATTCCTCATTCTTTACAGAAGAGCTTTAAAAAAAGCTTGAACTTTTTTTATGAAGGTGTTACTACATTTGAAACGAAACCTAAAAATTATAATGGTGGTGTTCAAGTTCCTTGCTGTTGAAGATTTTGTTATGGGTGAGAATTACATCCATCCATGCTTCCAGAGCTTTTCTTTTAAGAGAGTAAAAGGGCCTAACAGATCAGTTTATCCCAACATTACCTAACACAAGGCCAGCTGTACCCCCTCCTTCTCACATGTTTAGTTTTGCTTTCTGCTGGAAATGCTGTAATAATTAAAAGCCAAAACTGACTCCCACATTCTCCCTAACTAAAAATGTTGCTCTCTTCCACAAACAGCTGTAGAAATAACTCCCTCAAAAAGTGAGTTCAGTAAAATGCTCACACACAAAAGCAGGATCACACCAAGCAGTTGATGTTTCAGTGGAACAATATTTATGAAAAATTTGCTTATGATTTGCTTCAAATGCCATCAAAACTTTCAGATGGAAAGCACAGGTAACATCTGCCCCAGATTATTGGTGTTTAGTGGTGCAAAGTTAAGTCATATACAAATTACAAGCAACAGGAAGTCAAATGAACATTATAAGGAAAATCAATTAGAAGCAGTTGGGTAACGCTGCCAAGCACCACTGCAGCCCTGTGACATTTAAACCTACACCAAATGACAAGCCTAAACCAGTGACATTTTAAGCCTAAACCAAGTAGGTGACTCAAAACCAGCATTCAACAGCAGTTATTTGATTTTTTTTTTTTAATAAAATTTGCACAGAAGGCAACTTGGGCATAAATTTACCTCGAGAACTGGTCCAGCTCCCAGGATGGTTCTCTCCACACCACTGGCGTACCCTTTCTGGCTCAGTGCCGTGAGGCAGTGAATTAAGAAGTTTGTGCTTTGGGTTTTCCCAGACCCACTTTCACCTGATATAACGATGCACTGATTAACATGTTTTTTAAGCATTGTGTGATAGGCCACATCAGCAATGGCAAAAATATGAGGCTCCAACTTCCCAAGCTGATGGTTCTCATACATCTTGACATACTTGGGGTTATAAATGGGCAGGAACTTGAAGGGGTTAATTGCAATCAGGATACTCCCTGCATAGGTGTAGATTCTGTGCTTTAGGAAGCGGCACTTGAGATTCTCCAGGAGCGTTGTCTCCGTCAGGTTGGGCAGATTGCAGAGGTCATCGAAGTCCTCCTGGTGCCAGGGCAGAAATCCCCTCTCCACCAAGCGCCGGGCATCCGTCTCCTTGGACAGCAGCTGCATCTGCACATACTTGATGGTGCCATCAGTGTTCCTCTCCTGCAGCAGGAAGTAGTACCCGTCCTGCTGCGGGTGCTCGTCCTGAGCGCGCCGCGGCCACAGCAAAACCCTGTGCACAGGAGAGTCGTTTATGTCAAGTACCCATTCTTCTCCGCCTGATTCTTTCACCTCCACCAGCACGTAATGTTTGGAGACATCCAGGTTTAAGATGTTAATCACATCCTTGATGACATCTGATGATGTGCTGTCCTTCGTTGCTGTCACTTTACAGCAGGGAGCACTTTCTGTTGAGAGTTGGGGGTAGATATGAAGATTATAGGCTGCCTTTGCCTGGCAAACTGCACTGTCAGCATCTTTTAAACTCATTCTGTCCCCAGATGGGCTTCAGTCTGCCACCTCTGCTTAATGTGCAGTGCCCATTGTCTGAAAAAAAAACGGAAAAATGAAAAAATCAGGTGTTAAAAAGTGTGTACAACAGATGTTATTTTCTGCAGGATGAGAATACAGTTATCACATAGTGCATTTGTTTTTTAATAATTTGCTATCAGTGATATTATTTCAAAAACCTGTTTGGGATACCCTGTGCAGTAGAGAGCTGCCACAGCAGCCAGCCTCCTCCCACTTTTCCCTCTATTCCCATGCTACCCCTTCCTCCCTGTCATGGCACACATGAATTCATACAGCCAAAGCAAAAGAAACCAGGATCAATGTCCAGACTAAAACTTCCTTGTTTTCCCAGGTTAGCTTTAGCCTAGATGCTTTCCTTGACCTGGTTCACACAAACATTTATCCACCCTCCCACAGAAACTCTTCCTTAAGGCTGCACCAGCAGCTTGAGGCAGAAACAGGGTTTGGTCACTTCTTAATTCAGCAGTGAGGGCTTAGAGCAGCCATGAGCTAAGGCAGAAGGATCACAGCACACAGACACAAGAAGGAAAATGGTTCTGACACTCAAATTCACTTTTTGTCCCCCTTATTTTCCCTAACTAAGCTCCTTCCATAGAGGTACAGCTCAGGTACAGCATGTACCCCACGGAGCTTTCAGGAGCAGAGCCCCCACGAGCAGACACTGCTGCTGCTCCCTCACACACCACAGGGGTTTCTTCACCACGGATCATTTACAGCCAAGAGACTGCTCATTCCACTTAAGTGAACCACATCCTTGCTACACAGGGCTTGAACATGACTTTTATCTTCCATCTTAGGCAACAAAGTAAAGTTAAGCCTTACTGCATCTACTTTTCAGCAGCGAACAAGATCCTAAATACCCCACTTCATTCACAAGCCTTTATACTCATCACATTAACTCCTTCCTCACTGGGTTTGGGAACCTCATTCACACATCTCCAAAAACCATTCATTGCTTTTTTCTCCCTTCAGCCTTGGTGCAGGCCAGACACGTAACTCCAGCCTACCAACAACCTCAGAAGCCAACCTCTTCCTCACTGCCAAGTTAAAAGTCTCTAGACTCTGTTGCCATCTGTGCCTTTGCCTTTCCTCTCATCTGCAGTTTGGTGTCACCAGAACTAAGTTTGCACACACTGCTTTAGCTCCACACTTCCTTTGCTTATCAAGGGATACTAAAAGGAGAAGGATAATGAAATACCCCTTTGTTTCAGCAGTCTGTAAAACTTCACACTGAGAATAGCAGTTCAATTTTTGCTCCAAGAACAAAGTGTTCTAATTATACACTGACATGCCAAATGCATTTTTTAAAAAAGAGGAAAGAGGCAGAGAAATGCCAAAGAAGTTACTTTTTGCCACTAAACAACTGCACAGGAACTTGCACAAGGCCACAGAGAGTAATCATTTCAAATTAAAATCAGTAGAGTTGGAGGCTTTTAGCTGCCACTTCCAGTGCAAGTAATGAATCACTTCACAAAACATACGACAGAGCTGTGGCTCATGAACAGCCTCTGAGGAGGGAGCTGTGCTTTCAGGGACTCTGCAAGGCAGCTTACACAGACACTGCCACACAGGCTGGGTCATTTGTAGTGGCTACTCATCAAAAGGAAGGCTGAATAAGCCACAGATGGCAAGACAAACCACAATACATCTCTGATCAAACTGTCTGACCCACCCAAGAATGTTTTTCCCCATTAAATGTCATTCTTCATTCATTAGGGAGGGCTGGTTCCAAGAACCTGGCCATACAAAAGGCTGGAGCAGTGAGCTCCAAGTGCCCTCTCCATTTCCTGTAACTATCACTGACTGGTCAAGAAGTCTGAAGCACCTTGGAAGTAATTAAGCAAGTGTTAAGCATTCCTAATATATAAAAGTTCAGACCTTGGCACAAAGCAGAATGTACATCATGGGGAAGATCCATTTGAGCACAGACAGAAAAACAGAACAACAGTGACCATTTTCCTCTCCAGCTACTCAGCCAGTTCAAGGGACACAGCCTTTTGCAGACTTCCTTTTTTCACCCCCCCAGCAATTAGTTTCAGACACACTGAAACTGTCTGAAAGTCTGCTGAGTTAGAGGAAGTCCCCTCAGTAAGCATTTTGGCCAAAACAGCTCCCTAAAAAACGTTGCACCAGCTTTTTGCCAACACAGAAGAGCTGAGCCTCGGTGCTGACCTGTGACTTTGCTAACACACATTTCCTAACCTTGTCTCATGTCAGCCATCAAAATTTGGGACATTGCTCAAGATCCCAGCTCACACTTTCCAAAGGGGAAATTAGAGTGCAGATGCCACTTCTCTATGAGAGACAAACCCAGTAGTGTCGGCTCAGGTGTGCGTGACTGGAAAATTCAATTTTTCCATCTGAGAATGTCCAGGTGTTGCAGAGGTTTGAGGAAAACCTGCTGGTCTCCTACTACTTGTGATTTTCTTAGAAAAGATATCAAATTTATTTGATGATAATACTGCTCTGAAAGAGACAGACCTCTCAGGCTTCCCACTAAATAATTTTTCAAGCCACAAGTTAGAACATAAAAGCAAAAGAGCATTCACTGGGCAGATTATAAATTGGTTACCTAATGAGTCCCAGTATTCATTTAAGGACAGGTATCTTCAAGCAATTGGAGGATGAGTTCCTAGTGAAGTTGGATCCCTGGCATCCAAGTAAACATTTTCATGGTGGTTCTAATAGAAGGGAAAAAAAAAATTAAAAAAAAAAAAGAGTTACTGATAAAGAACATGAGAAGGCAGCAAGTGAGCAGGAAGTTAAATCAATTGTACAATTCAGTAATATAGGAACAAGAAAACAACTGCTAAACAAATTTCAGCTGAGTTCACAGATATATAAAACTTCAACTTTATCCAAGAACCAATCTATATCAGAGGGATGGAAGGGGAGCTATCCGGAAATGTTTGAAAGCATAGCAAGGAATTATTTGAACAGTATTCTAACACAGCACCACAAGCATGACAGTGAATGCAATCTCCAGATAAACATAAATTAATATTTTGTTAGGCAGGTATATTACCCTTGTGCTGAGAAGATACATGACCAACACAGCATCTAGAATAAATCCAAATTTCAATTAAGGAGCTAAGGGCAGCAACAACAAGAACAAACCCAAATCTGTTAGAAAATACCCCCCTTACAGCCAAACACTCTGCAAGCTTTGTCTGTGAGGAGCACACAGAGGACACTGTTATCAGTGCAGGCCTTGCACAGGACCTGCACTTGGGTACAATCACCAGGCTGCAGCACAAAGCCACAACACAAGGCAGAGGCTGGAATCCACAGCTAAACAAACCCAGGCAAACATAAGACATAAACATCACCAGAAGGTTAAACTGCACTACAAAAACTGAACTGACACCAATAAGGCCTGGTTGCCAAACCTCTTTTTAGAAAATCAGCCAGTCCCCAGTAATCAAGCTGCCTGCCAATTAGAAGAGTTAATTAGGTATCACCCTCTTGTTTATGGCAAGAGCAGCCTGAAGAGATGATTGCAATGATTCCTTCTCATTTTATGATCTCAAATTATTTAGACAATTTTTAAGCAATTGAAATTGTTATTGAGATTTGGCTCATCAAGGAAGCACAAGCCTGAATTCAGATCCAGACAATACTGGAAGTAAAAGGAGAAATACCAGAAAGAAGGTAGTACTGAAACCATACAGGTCAGCATGCAAACCCTGCAGCACAACACCACTGCTGGGTGCTGTCTGGAGATGGAAATTCTGCAGTTACCTCAAGCTCTTTCAATACCCTTTCTTATAAGAAATCACTTTGTAATGTATGGAAGAGGAAAATAAGCTCTAACTTTATTTTTTGCTCAGATAATTTTAGTAACAAAACCAAAAAAATCCAATTCTAGACGGTAATTTTGATGGTATTTGTAAGCATTTTCTAGACTCCATTAAACCAATTAATTTTTAATAGGCATTAAGGCCAACAGTGTCCACTTAGCAGCAGAGTGCAGAGAGCTTTGCCCCAATCAGTGCAGGGTATCTCTTTAGTTTAAATAAGGCCATAATTTGAAGCCACATATTCAGTCAATGAATCATGGTGAAGCTAAAAAGGGAAAGTTACCATTACAGCAAAATTGTTGAGGATGAACTGTATAATATCCCAGTTCCTCACATTTTGATGTGCATTGCCACTGCTGCATTCCTCAAAGAGAAAGATTCCAGCTTCTCCCACTGCTCACAAAGCAATGCTCAACACAAAAGTGGAAATGTACCACAGGTACTTGAGCTCTGATATTCTTAAAGCCCAGAACTGCCAGTGGCCATCCCCAAAAGAGGCCACTCTGTCTGGTCAAATTGAAAACATTTAGCAATTTCAAAAATAATCAGCTGTTACTGATCTTGATTTCCAAAGCAAGGAATTTCCAGCAAATTGGGCTACAGAGACACTTTAAAGTTTCCACAATTAACTGTGCAATTAACAGGTAAGGTAAAGATCCTTGTCCTGCCTCATATCATAAAGACAGGTGCTATTAATTGAGCATAATTGATTCCATTTTTTTTTCAGTATTCCAGGCATTTGTAAATTACCTGAAAATCACTTCATGTTCCAGTCACACTTCAATGTTCTCCCTGGTTATAAAAAATTCAGCCAGACTAAACAACTTTAGATCCTTGGTTTTCTTTAACTAAAACTCTTGTATTTTCTGCTCCAAAAGGAGGAGCTCTGAATGGACCACACAAAAATTACAACACATTTGTTACTACTCTTTGCAATCAACCCTGCAGGGAAGTTACTGCCCCAGAGTGTCTGACAAAGGAGAAGCTGGGCTGCAATGTGGAGTAACACAGGAAAAAGTCAAAGAAATCACTTTTGTTACAGGCAGCTCCTTCTCAGTTACCTGCTCCTGGGACCCTGATCCCAATCCCCACCCCAAACCACCCCTGATGAGCCTCCACTTCCTCTGAATGACTCAAATGCTCAATTTCACCTCAAAACACAGATACCTTATCAGACTTTACAGTTATGTTTGATGTCATTACCTTATAAAAAGTGTGATGTCACAGAGCTACAGATGCACATCAGAAAATGTGACCCAGTTGAGGAACCAAGGCAAAGCAACTGAAAGAGTCAGAGGTAAAGAATGCAAGCCAGAAGAACCTTGGGGGCCATTCTACCACCTTTTGTAATTTTCTTAATTTTTTCCTTAACAGCACTACAGCTGTCAATAAAGGAAATCAAAGTTTCAGTGCTCTAATGTTGCATTTACAGTGATGAGAAACTTTTTAAAGAAACTTTAGGCTGAACTTCTGTGTGAACAGAATGTACACATGTCAAAAATAGCTTTAAAAACACTTTTCTTGTTTAATATCAATGGTCTTCACAGAAAGGGCATATTTTTCTGGAATCTGCATTGAGTTTCATTTGGTAATCAGAGACACGCAACACAATAAAGCCTTGATAAAAGCAACTCCACAAGCCACGCTTAAGTCACTTGATACACCAGGAAAACACAATATTCTACAGACAAAACCTTTGAATTTTCATTTTGTGAAATAAAGACATTCCTAGTTCTTCCTATTGGAAAAATAAACCCTTATCAGCATCTCGTGCTTTACTTCTCCTTGATATTAACATAAACAGGCCTTGTTTGTTAGAAATGTGATAAACACCTTCAGCCTTCAAATTCACAAAAAGGCACTGAGCCAAAACATTTTGCTGAATTAGCCTTTCACTCTTTTCCTTGACTGTTGAGATAGCCAATACTGTTGCATTTTTTAGGAATTCTTCCTTTTTAAATGCCTAGGATATGCAAATCCTGCCCTTTGACCTCCCAGCTGAGGAAAGGCCATATTTAGCCTCAGTGTGCATGTGAGTCAAACATGTTATTCATGCACAGGATTATTCAAGAGGTCTAATGTTTGAATCACTATGGGTCAGAAAACTGTCTGCACAGAGTATTCCTTTCCAGGTGAACCTTGTTTAAATCTTTCATCAGTTGCATTTACTCTTCCTAAATTATTCAGCTCCATGGGCGTTTTGGGTTCCACAGAAAAGACCAGAGCTGGGAGTCTTCCCACTGGGAATGCACAGTTTGTGCAGGCAGCTGTTACTGCAGGAGCTGTAACATTCAACTTGTGAAAAAGCTTTTTGTTGAGACAAATGTTCAAGCACAGTAACAAAAAAAAAAAAAAAAAAAAAAAAAAAAAAAAAAAAAACCAAGCCCCAAACTGTACAGCTCTACAAAACACTTTGCATTAGTGTAGTAACTCCCGACTTTTATGTGAATAATTAAGGATTAAAGATTGAGGAAGTGGTCTTGGATGCATCATCCTGAAAAGCACAACATTACTGGACTTTAGATGTAGGGCAGGCAGAAAACCCCATAGCAGTGCAAAGACAAAAAGCCCCCAAGATGAACCGTTTTCTAAAAAAAGCCACAATCAATCTTGGAGCTAATATGCATACACATTAAAAGCACCCCAAGCTGCTTCCCCTACATTTAATGCATTTGTTCCTGACAAGATTCTGAGTTAAAGACACCCAGGGCTCACTAAAACTCACTGGGTGTGACACCAACATCCTAAACCGGAATGCAAGGTTGCCCCACGCTGTAACTTTAGGGCAAGTTCTTCAGCCCTGGATTCCAGCTAACAGGCCTGAAATCAAAGAGCTCCTAATTACCCATGACAAACTTATTTGCAAACAGCTTGGCAGACACAGCGATACCACCTCTAGGAGCACCGTGGGAGGATGCTGATGACATCTCTGAAAGGCTAATTGCATCTGCCAGGAGCTTGAGATCATCTCCAGCCCTTTGCTCCACTGCCACCCATTTCCAGAAGGTGAAATCAAAGAATGCTGAGCTCATTTGCATCCAAAGTGCTTCTCGCTTTTCACAAACACGAATTGCAAATAAAGCTGGGCAAGAATTTTGCCAAAATACTTACAGAGTAACAGAAAACAAAGCTAAAATGATACTGGGAATTCATGTTCCATCAGGATCACACATACCTGTACCAGACCCACGGTCAGAATTGTCATGAGTCAGGACAGAAGTCCGATACTTTTAGTCTAGAAACATGTAACAAAGGATGTTCCTAGCTTGCAAAAGTTTTACTTCCCAGAGATTGCAAAACCAAGCGTGCCAAAAAGGCAGAGCACTATCGACATGCACACAGCAAGAGGCACGATTCAATCGGGCAATGACAGACATCGCGACAAAGCACGACCTCAGCACGGCAGCACCAACTGTCAAGAGCTGCCCAAAAATAACACAAAGAAACAAAAGAACCCTGAGAGCTTTAACGAATTTCTTGAAAGATCATGAGATATTTGTCTGAAAGGTTACAGGCTGTTCATACCGAGAGTCAGAGACATCACACGAAAAAGCAGAACACTGTGTGACTGAAAAATCACAAGCAGGAGACGGAAAAGAACAGGAGCTGGAAGTCACAGCGTGCCCTGCTCGGGCTCTGCCCGACAGACGGGAGGAACAGCGGGCGTGGGACACTTCCCTGCCCTGGGCACGTCCCGCTCCTCGGGCACGGCTGGCACAGAGTCACTCAGCAGCACCGCACAGCCCCGGAGCCGGGCACGGCCCCTGCCCCGAGCACACCCGAGCTCGTCCCGGGAACCGCCCCGGCCCCGAGCTCCTCAGGGCGCGTGGAACAGAACACCCCAGAGCTGACCCGCAGTCACACCCTCAGAGCCGACCCCCCCTCAGAACTGCCCCGGCCGCCTCACAGCGCTCGGTGCAGCACCCGCTCCCTGCGAGGCACCGCCACCACAGCGCTGGGCGGCCATAGCGAGGGGGCGGGAGGGATGTGGAGCAGGGGGAAGAGGAGCGCGGGGCCCGTTACCTGCGCCGGTGTCGAAGCGCGGCCGCCCGGCCCCGCCGCCGCCACAGGCCCCGCGCGCGCCACTTCCGGGTGGGGGGGGCCCGGGGCACGCCCATTCAGCGCCGCTCTCGCTCCGCGCATGCGCCGCCCCGCGGCACGGCCGGAGCGGGGGCGTGCAGCGGCACCCGCGGACTGCGGGACTGGCGGGGGTGCGGCGGGCGGGGATTGGGGGACCCGGGTTCGAGCCCCGAGACCTCTGCTCGCCCCCGTGGCGGCACCTGGCGCGGCTGGGCGGCGGCAGCCAGGTGCTGTCTGTCTGTCTGTCTGAGGCAGCGGGGGTGGATTCTTGTCAAAACCAAAGAACCCCGGAGTCCTGCTGGGTCGGGAGCGTTCCCGCCCACCGCTGCGGAGGTGGTGGGGTAGCTGGTGCTCGGTCTGTCAGAGCGCTGGGGTACAGAATCACAGAATTGTGTGGGTTGGAAGGGACCTCTGGAGATCACCCAGTCCAACCCCCCTACCAAGGCAGGGTCACCTGGAGCAGGTGACACAGGAAAGTGTCCGGGTGGGTTTGGTTGTCTCCAGAGAGGGACACTCCACGCCCTCCCTGGGCAGCTGTTCCAGTGCTCGGCCACCCTGAACGTAGAGAAGTTCTTCCACATGTTGAAGTGTTTGTGTTGTGTTTCAGTTCACGCCCATTACTCCTTGTCCTGTCCCTGGGCATCACTGAGCAGTGGCACCATCCTCTGAACACCCCTTGGAGATATTTGTATATTTATACAGGATTGATGGGATCCTCCCTCAGCTTTCTCTTCTCTGGACTAACCAGGCCTAGCTCTCACAGTCTCTCCTCATTACAGAGATGCTCCATACTCCTCAGCATCTTTGTGGCTTCCGCTGGATTCTCTCCTTGCCTTTCTTGAACTGAGGAGCCCAAACTAGGCTTCACCAGCTAAAGCTACCTCCCACCAAAGGCCTGAGGCAAGGAGCACTTTCAGGGCCAGCCGTGTCGTCGGCGTTGCCAGACCCCCCTTAATCTCTTTATTTAAAAGGCAGCGCAGCCCCCGGGGCTGAGTCCCAACACCCGGGCTCGTTTCAGTCCTCCGCGCCGCCAGGGGGCGCGCTGGCGCCCCGCCCCTCAGCGCGCGCATGCGCGGTGATTCAAACGCGATGGCGGCTGGGGCGGCTCGGGGCTGAGGGGGGCGATCCCCGCCCGGCCCCTCGTCCGCCCGCCGCTGCCTCAGCGCGATGTCCTCAGCGGACAACGACACGGTGGTGGGCGGACAAACGCCTAAAGCTAAGCGGAAAGGTAACGTGGCGTGAGGGCGGACCCGCGCTGGCTGAGGCAGAGCCCGGCCCGGCTCAGGCTGAGGGGGGATCCGAGCCGAGGCGGGAAGCCCCGTGGTGGGTCCGGCTGAGCTCTCTTTGCCCTCTCTCAGGAGGAAGAATCGTGCAGTCTCGCTACCTGCAGTTCGGTAAGAAAGACAGCAAGAAGGTGCCGAGACTGCCGAGCTCAGGCGTCGCTCGGCCGAAGGCAGAAAAGGTGCGAGGGGTGGCTTGGAAGTGGCAGCGAGACCTGGGGAAAAGCGGCTCAGCTGGGGTTACGAGGCAGTTGTGATGTGTTACTTGGTGGGAGCTTGGGACTGTGCTCGGGTGACTTGCACCAAGGTGCCCTGGGATTTAGTTGTTAATTGTCAGCATTTAAGTTGAAGACAAGATGTTGTTTATGTTTTGTCTTAGCCATTTCTTTATTTTCAGGATACTTCATCGAGTTCCTCTTCATCTTCTCTGCAGTCTTCTAGAAGTAAGGCAGAATCGGTTCTCTCTCAGAAACACGAAACTTATGCTAGTAGGTTTTACCAGTGTTTAAAAGCTATTCTTATATATTTCCAGCCAATGAAACTCCTAACAACTCTAAGATATTGATGTTTTGTATTACTTGCATCACTGGCAGTTATTATTTATATGCAAAGGAAATTAAGAAACTTTATGTGGAACTGAGACAAATCACATCCTGGTTCTGGAATTGAGTGATTGGGTCTTTCCTGCCTTCTGTACAAGGTTTTGAATGGTTCTTTTCCTATATCATCACCATTACTCTGCTTTTTTTAATTTGATCTTTTTGTTTAACCAAATGTGAGTGACTGAAAATCTCTGTCTGCAAAATCATCCAGTTTTTTTTTTTTTTTGTTATTACCAATGATTCCTGTCTGGTATTACTGACAGTCCTTGGTTGTCTCCACAGATATCCACTTGAGACAAATTATTCCCTTGTTTTCTGTGAATTGGGACTCCAAAGGGTGTCACTTTATGGAATCATTAGAGAATGGGCTTTAGTCATAATAATTTTCTATTCTGGCTGCAATTCCGATTGGTAAATTTCTTTGGAGGCTCAAGAAAAATAAGTTTTTAAGGCTGTTTATTAGAAAACAGGTGCTCATTAGACATTCCTAGGAAGAAGAGAGTGTTTGTGATGAGCTCAGAGGAGCCTTGTCCAGGTGCAGTTCATCAAGGCCTGAGGAGCATTTCTTAGGTCACAGTGGGGTGTGAGGGGAGGGATGTGACCAGGTCAGCTTCCCTGGGCCTCTACAGCTTGGAATTGGGAACTTGTGCTGAGCCTAATTCTTCTAGTTCTAATTCTTTTAGTCTGATAACAGCTTCTTTCTACAGGTGTTGACCACAGCACGTTAAATCAGAGTGGTTTTGAGAAGGGTGACTTGCAGTCCACTTTATTATATGAAGAAAAAGTGAAGCTACCAGACTTTGATATTTCTGCTATTAATGGTAAAAGTCCATTAATATTAAATTTCTAGGGCTTTTTTATTTTTAATGTATGTGCTGAAACTTGGGGATAAGAAATTGTTGTATTCTAGTATATTCACAAAAGGATTTTGAGCAGAGATACTAAGACCTTTGGAGTTTAAATTAACCTTGATTTGTAGTATCTTTTGGGTGCTCTGGTTTTTTTAAGTCAAAAAGTAAAGAATAAAGTCAGAAATTAAAGAATAAAGTACTCTTGAGTCTTTGTTCCTATAACAGGTGGATGTCAGCCTTTCTGAAAAGTGGTTCACATTTGTTTGTCACTTAAGTTAAATTCTCACGTGATCCATATCTGCTCATGAGTATATCAAAGCTAGAAACAGAGCATATTTTTTTTTTTTTACTGGTACACATAATAATTGTGAAATTATCTGTGCCTTGAAAGAACCTGGTGGTCTGTTGCCCCACCCTACAGACCTCGACAGAAGAGCACACTAACTTTGTTGTTGTGATACAGGTAAAAGTGACCCCAAGGAGAGTTCTTGCTCAGAATCTGCTTCAGAAGCAGCGAGTGATGAGGTGAGTAACAATCATTGGTAAGGATATTTATTTTGAAATGAAGATTTTCTCTTTATTTTTAATCTGAATTACAACTGAAGTCCTGGGAGGATCTCAATCCTCCTTGCAGAAGTCAGTTCTACTGCTGGCAATTGTTTAGTGTGTTGATCAGATATCTGGACACTAACCAGAGCTTTCCTTCATTTTTCATGGTAAAGAATCTGTTCCTATTATTGCATCTCCTCAGGTGGATTCTTCTTGCCTTCCTGCTCATACTCTATAATTATATCACATTATCTTTATGTATGTTCTGCTATTTTTGTTCTGAGAACTAACACTGATTCAATATAATATAAAGTGCCTTATTTTCGGGTTTTATTCAGTGTAGCACTGAAACTTCAAATTCTCTACTAGAATTATGAAATTCTGCTGAAAGTATTATAAAAGGTGGTGGAACAAAGCAATGTATTTAATTAACATGAGTGTTTAAAAACAAACTTCTCTCATTGAGCTGCCTGTTGGCTTTGATGATTCCAGGCACAAATTGGACTGTTGGTAATTAATTTGAACACTGAAAAAGCAATTGTTTCAATATCAAACTTGATGTAGAATATTCTTTTCTTTTCTGAAGGAAACGGATTCAAAGGATTTGGTAGCAGAGCTGGAATCTGAGACACTACTTTTAACTACCCTAAGACTGAAGGTAGGAGTTGTTCAATTATTTGATATCTCAGATAGAACTTGATATTGAGGAATTGTTTAATTTCTTAAATGCTTCCTGACCTGTAAGAGTTAGATTTTTGTGACTGTATATGTTTATCATTTGTAAAACCATAAGACTTGCTATGAAAACTCTTAGAGTGCATTCAGTGCCAGTTTATGAAGCTGGTGCTGGTTCTTAGGAATTGGGGGAAGTTCTGGGAGAGCTGTGAGTCTGTCTGGAGTTGAAGGTTGTGGCAGTGGCTTTGTTCCCTCAGTGCTCTGTGTGTGTATTTTCCTTTGCAAAAAGAAGCAGGGGTGGGGCAAGAGTCTTGAGAGGGTCTTTAACTGATTTTCTGTGCTTACTGTGTGAGGTCTCCTGTTCATTAATTGAAACTCTTTGGTATGGTCTGAGGCTTGCATTTCTTTATTCAGAATATGTTAATTGCTCAGATGTAGCATTGCTTTAATTGTGAATATCTTTGGGATGTAATAGGTAGGAAAAAGCGTTGCCAAGATAGAGGAAAAAGCAGAAAAAAACTTGCTAAGATTGTGTGAAGAAAAGCAGAGACAACAGGAGATGCTCTGGGAGCTGAAACGGGAAATTCTGCTCGAGGAGAGAGAGGAGAAGCTCAATGAAACATTAGATAAACAGGTGAGTTTTAATAGGATTAATGCTTCTCTGACAGTTACACAAACTCATTTATGAAGTAGTCCTTTATCCCGGGGAGATTTCTCTGCTGCTGTGGTCTGCAGGGGTACAATTCTATGCATCTTAAAGAAAACAAATGTCTCCTTCCTGTTGAGGCCTGCAGCACCTGAGCAGGGGCCTTTGCCACTGTTGAGTTGCCTCTCATGGACAGGCAGGAAGGAGAAGCTGGAGCTCTTGGGCAAGGGCAGAGATTGCAGTGGCTACTAGAGCAGGGTATGGGTGTTGCACAGGAGGTGGAAGTCCCCAAACCCACATGAACATCCCACACTTAGGCAACTCCAGCTATGGTTAGAGCTGAGATGCCACCCCTTAGAGAGAAGTGAACATCTTGTTTGTTTGTTAGTATGTGTTAGCCACAAGTAGTTCTGGCCTAATTGTAAGAAGACAGGTTTCTACTGAATAATTCATGTTCGAATAAGGAATTTTCAAAATGAATCTCTTTGCTTTTTAACAAATACACATTGCAAAAATTGAACAAGGTTTTTGGAGAATAGGCTTATTAATTGCAGTCAAAAGATCTGATACAAAACCCTTTGCTGGCTATGTTGCCAATATCTCTGAGCTACAGAAACAAGGAAACTGGTGCTGAGGACAAACATAATGAACAGTTTGATAGGATTATTGCAGCACAGACTTCTTGTATTCCTCTGTCAGTAAGCATTTCAGAGTGGTATTTGGTTTTATCATAAAGTTTTTTTTTTTTGTAGTGGGCCAGGTGTGTAATTGCAGATGTGCTTTTGGAGAAGTGTTGTTCAGTGTGTGTCTCTTTCAGACAGAAGCACTGTCTCCCCTGGTTGCTGTCTGTGAACAGTTTAAAGAGCAATACAAAAGCTTTGCAGCTTCCCTGGATGCTACAAGACATGAATTGCCCATAAAGAACATTCACATAGAAGGAGATAAGCAAACCTGCCTTGGTATGAAAATTTCATTTATCAAATTTGCTTTCAGTTACAGTGGGTTTATGCTAAAAAAGCTTCTCACAATGCTACATCTGTCTATGGCCACTGGAGGAATGTGTGCTCTTAGGGCCTGTGTGGCCACTGGGCTACAGCAAAAATCACATGTTGTGCTGTGTAATTCTGATATCTGTTTAACCACTTAACTACACAGTTTTTCATCTTGCAGCAGAGAAGAAATTGACTTTTTAAGTTAGCTTAGTCTTCATATCCACCTTCTTTAGCAGGTTTCTATATATTTTACTGCATTCATGGTATTCCTGCCCTTTTTTCCTACTGTGTAAACAAGTTGTAGAAATGCTGTGATCTTGTTTCTGTGTTTGAGGGACAAAATCACCTGGGCAGACTTGCTCATATTTCCTAGCAGAGCTGGAGCTTAAGTACTACTGTGTGCTGTCTTGAATCAGAGAATATTTAATAAATCAGTACATGCCCTTTGTATTGAAGTCTGGACAAAAAAGTTACATCTTTAACTGCTGGTTTGCAAAAATCAAGATTCTTAAATCATTTAGATGATCTTGCACTTTAAGACAAATGGAAAACGTTTATTGAAGAACTTAGAATTCTGATAAGAAGACTAGAAAGGAGTAAGTCCATTTTCTTGTTTGTGAATGTTAAGGAAAGTGACTGAATAGATTTAATAGAGGGGATACATGCCAACAGCAATACATGAAACTGGCCAGGGAATTTAGGGTATCTAAAACTTGTTTTTTCTCTTACATTACTCTTAAAAATCTTTGACATACTCTAAATAAGAGCTTGATGAGCAATTTTAATAGCTTATTGCTGGTGCTAGTCACAACAGTGACTAGCACTAAAAACTAATTTGGCTTTCATGGTGTTTTTGTGAAAGCTGAACAATGTTTTTTGTCTAGTTCATCTGTCTCTGGGTTATTCCAGCTGTTAATATCTTTTATGAACTGATGGCACTCTCATTTATAATAATGCCTTTAACTTCTCCTCTTCCAGATGAGCTGGAAAAGCAATTAATGATCACACAGGAACTTCTGACAGGAATTATGCCAAACCACTCAGAGGATAGTGCAAAAGCATTTGGTGCACTAAAAGAGCTTAAAGAAGTATCTCAGCAACTGAGTAAAGGGCTTCAAAGGTAATCACAACAATTGGGTGGAAAGATTTGTTGACTAAATATTCAGAGGAAAATCTCTAGCCCTTGCCAGAATATATCCAGAATTCAGACTGGAGGAGGGTTAACTGAGGGTTTGGTAGCACTAAGGGTAATTCTCTTTGTAGCAGTCATCTGTATTTCTGTCCCTGCCCTGCCTACAGTCACAGAAGGATGTTTGGGGTTGGTTTGTACTCCAGGTGAGCCACTTCAGTGTGCCATTCTCTGACACTTCAGCTGAGAATTCCACTGAGCAAGAATAGACTTGGTAACTGTCTAGGAGTATGTATGTATGTAGGAGTGAAGAAACCCAGGAGACAAAAGTGAGCTGTAAACTGTCCTAAATAACAACCCTGCAAATGTGTCATCCTTGAGAAGCCACAAGGAGCACAGAGAAGGGTTTTCTCCTCAACTATTGTGACAACAAATACAAAGCATTACAGGGGGGGTGAGGAAGAGATAAAGCATGACTAATGTCCTTCCCTTCCCTCATTGCCCCAGAAGAGACTAGAGTTAAAATATTTGAAGATTAAGAGACCATGAAGCCACTCACCTCCCAGCTCCTGCAAACTGCCCCATCTCTCCTCCCAGTTTTTGCTTTTGAGAAGAAAATTCACATTTTACATTTGTTTTCTTCTGGTGGGGCCAAAGTAGGAGAAAGATGCAGATGTCCAGGCATGTAGTCTTTGGACTAAAGCAGAGCTATTGTCCTTCAGAGTCACTGATTTGGCTTCATGTGTTCCAGGAGCTTCACAAATGTACAGAACTTGTCGTTTGAAGCCTGTAAAGAAGTTTCCCTGCATAACCAATCTGTGTGTGAAGAGAAATATGGAGTAGATGTTGTGAAATGCTGGTATTTCAGCTGAGTTTCTGTATTGTTTTACTACTGGGTAGGTACTAACTCAAAGCCAGCAGACTTTTTATCCTTTTACTTCTTGTGTGGACATACAACTTGTCCAGTTTTTCAGTGAAGCCAGCAGCAGGGGTGCTCACTGGTGCAGGAATTGGAGAGTTGTTCTGCAACTGTCCCACAGGAAGACATCGCCCGTTTTTAATGGGGATTTCTGTGACAGGTTTTCCATCCCTTTCTGCCTTGACAGTGCTGAAAGGTAAATGATTGAAAGTGCTGTTCCTGCCAGATCTGACCTGTGTGGTAATCTACAGACTGAGGTTGCTTACTGAACAGCTTCTGCAGGAACTCTGATTTGTCCCATATTTCTGGGTGTGCTGTGTAGATATAAAGCACTTGGAAGGAGCCTGATCACTTTTAACAATTGAGAAATTCTGGTAACTGGCTGCCTAATTGCCTTGTAAATAAATTATTGAAATGACAAATGCTTTTGTATAAACATGACTCTTCTTTAAGGATTTTATTCTTTTTAATAATAAAGACTATTTTCCACTGGTCTAGCAGTAGCCTTCAAGTTTGAGTATGTTCACTGATCTCCTACAGCAGCTTTTATTTCCATCTGGGCTTTCTTAGGGCTGATACAGCCCAGTGATGCACTTGTACACACCACGTGGTCCCAGTGGTCAGCCATGAGCACCCCAAGTGCTGAGGCCAAAGAATTGGGAATGGGGAAAGAAACCAAAACCTGATGACTGAGTGCATGTGCTGTGCTAGGAACATACAGGCCACATCTTGCAAATGTTTCTTCAACATCCTTTCCTTTTCTTACATGGAATGCATTTTTCTCTGGAAGACGTGTTGTAATCTGTGGGATTTTTTTAACCTGTTGGACCTCATTCTGTGATGGTTTTTCACATTTCTAGCTTAAGCTGTGTCTATAAGGCTTTTTGGCCTACTCCTAAGATACCTGGAGTATTATCCTTGCACTCCTTCATGTGCTGTTCAGGCTTTCTTCCTGGCACTACTAAAGGTCTAACTTGATTCCTTTCTCATTTTATTTAAAATTAGGAGTAAATTAAGTAACTGGATCAGTAGATGTGCCACACCCATGAAACAAACTGTTCAGACCCTCCTTGCATACAATGTCAGTGTGATTTTTGGCAGCAGCTGCTCTGTGAACCAGTGTTATTTCAGGATATCCATCTGTTATTTCTTTTTCCTCACGTGATCTGTACTTGGTAGTTCAATCCAGCAGATCAGCAATAGGTGCTGGATGCAGCTGCATCAAGTTCTGGGGCAGGAGCAGGAGCTGCATCCATGAATTTGGCCACTGGATGGGGAACTTTGCCCAGCAAAGTCAGCTTGGCTGTAAATGTGTGGGCTGGTTAGTTTTGGTGGATGGAGATGGGGGTAGAAAGGCTTGAATATGATGAAACTCGTTGGGATTATTGTTGGACTGTGTCCTCACACCTTTAACCTCTTTATGATTAGTGTGTCAATTCTGAGACTGGAGGTTGGGAAGGGTCATCTTAAATATGAGAGGGGAGGGATGAAATTGAAATCAATATTGTAGTGTCTTGATAGTAATGTCTCTGCACAGGCACATCAGAATGTCTTTCCTAGGATTTCCTAGGATTCCTTAATGGTGCACCTTACTGATGGTCTGAAAAAGTATTTTTCTTTAAAGAAATACCTCTAAATGAAACTCATCCTTTTCAGTCCAGTGACTTTCTGCCCTTGAAGTACTATTGGATGTGTATACCTACACCCAAACGTTACTTCAGCAACAGCCAGCAATGCAGGTTTTCCCTCGGAGCAGCAGTGGAATGCTGCTGGTTCTCCCCCCGGGGAGGTGCTCGCTGGGAGCACAATTACGGGCTGTAAATCTTGCGGGGGCAGCAGTTCAGCCCCGCTGCTGCAGGCGGCACTCGCTGCTCTCCTTGTCCTCCCACGAGGCAGAGCGGACTCCTGGGGCTGAAGCCAAACTGCTGCTACAAGAACAATTCTGTGCCCGGGGATGTGCACTCATTGTTTCACAAGAATCAGAGGCATTCATTTCAGCGTTCTGGCCATTCTTTAAACTGAGCACTTGTGTAATTCTTTGTACAAATGGTACAACAAGTGTTAGCTAAAGCAGCTCAGCCTCTCCAGGAAAGGGTTTTAAACTGGTTTGAGCTGAGACCTTTTTCTTCTTGATTTTCACGATTTTTTTTTCTAAGTGGACCTGTTTTGGCTCTTTGCAGAAGTGTTTTAGGCTCCTCCACCTTGAAATAGCCACAGAATTGGCTGCTGTCATTTAACACTGTACAAACAACAACAAAGAACTTCAGAATCACTGGAGCAGGAGCTAAATAGATGTGACACCACTTATTTTGTATTTTCCACTTATTTTCTGACAATGTCACATGCTCTAAATCAGTTGGAATCCTAAACAAATTAAGGGCTCTTTTTATTCAGGTTATGTGTCTTTTTTTTCCCTGTGGAATTAATAATGTTCTCCCTGCTGTAACTTGTATCAACGTAGATTTAGTTTTGTTTTGCCTGAACTTGTATAGTACTTATTACCTATTTATTCATCTTTTAGGCCAGAAGTTCCTCTTGACCAGTTGTTAACATTCCTGTGTGTTAAGATGCTTTGTGGGGAAAGGGATTTTTTTTTTTCTTCCTCCAAAAACTGAAAGCAGTTGTGAATTGAGCCAGGTGGGTGAGAGCCTGGGAGGGAGGGGGAGCCCAGAAATGCAAGTATTTGTCCCTTGCAAAACTCTTGGTTGTTTAAGAAGAGATTGGCAAAGCTTTAGGTCTGGGTTTGCCCTGCAGCCTGCCCTGCCTGTGTGTCTGGGGGAGCTGTGGCCACATTCTCAGTGCCAGACCCTGACCACCAGCTCGGGAGGGCTGAGTCAAGGCATTTTTTGCTGTAATTCCTGTGCTGCCTGCGATGGGGGCTCCCGGGTCAAGGTAAGGCAGGATCCCTCCTGCCCGGGGTGCTCTGGGGTGGAGCTGCAGCTCTGGAAATCACCGAGGTTCATCTGTCCCCTCCCCACACCTCAAAGCTCAAACTCTTTGTTCACATGAGCTGCAAAAGGAGCTGAGCCTGTGCTCATCAACAGCCAGCAAAGCAGCTCATGACCCCAGCAGATGTTTCTGCATTTTAGGCTAATGAGAACTTATTGGATTACTGCAGTCTTCCCTGCCTCGGAGTAAATACCACTTTGTTGGAGATCCGGAAATTCATACTGAATATGATAAACAAACTGCTGGCTGGGCTGGGATTGCCAGGACATGAAAAGAGCTCCAGAGAGGCAGAAGATCTAACAGCTCTGAAATGCACCACTGAGCCACACCAATTAAGAGCATTTCCAGTGATTATGTGAGCATTCCTGTTCAACTCACAGAAATGATTTTAGGTTGTTTCTTCCGCTGCATTTGTGTGTGGTCTGTACAGCAAGCACGAGGTTTGCAGAGTGGGCTCAAATGCCTCTGATCAGGTTTTTTTTTAATATTTCTGTGATGATGTATATGCAAAAACTGAGTTTTCTGCTAATTCAGGATCTTGAATTTTCTATGTTATGGTTGCCCTTCCAGATATAACTAATTTTTTTAGTTTATATAGACAATGTATGTTTGGAGTTGGCCTGCAGGATATAAAAGCTTAATTCCTTTTTTTAATATCTCTTGCTTATGGGAGGTGGCTCTGCTGTTCAGTCAGACTACGCACAAATTGTATTTCACCAGTCCATGTAGGAGCTGAGAAGAGAATTGGGAAATTATTTCTGACTAAACGTGTGAATGACAGCCCCTTCTGATAAGCACAGCACTCTTCCTTCTAAATCATTCAACATCTTCCATTTGAATGCTTTCCTAGTAGTATTTCAGTCACTTTGTCAGGAATTAAAATGTTATATTACTGTAAAAGATCAGACTCTCCTGCTCTATAGATGAATAATAACCATTTTTGACAGAACTATTTAACAGTTCTGTTCTCAATATCATTATCCTGTTATATGCTACTTAGATTACAGTCTTAGTTGAAAAGTACTCTTTAACTATCCTTTCCTTATAATTTCTTTTAGAGATGTTTGTATTCCTGGGGGGCAGGATCAGTCTGGTTTCTGCCATTCTGTCTGGACTGATATAGTTTCTGTTAAATTTTCCTCAGTGCTGGTGAGGTGCAAGGAGTGTGGCAAAGCCTGGACACTTCTTTTGCTGTTATCAGTTTCTGCTTTTGCTATCTCTGGCTGTCACAGAAACATGAAGGGAGAACAAAACTCAGAGTTAAAGAATAGGTGTGGTTTTTTCACCATGAATATAATGCTGTAAAAATTAACTAAGGCCTTGTTCTTGTCTGGTGGTATGTAATGACTGAGATTAATGTTTTTCCTTTGGGAAAGGGAGAGAAATTATTCTGGAAATTGATGACGTTTTTATTTTTCACCCACCTTCTACTGAAATCTAGTGGGTACAGGACTTAACACAAAACTCAGTGATTAATAGCCTTGGGTTTAGTACAGTATCTTTTATGTGCACAATTTACATGTAATAAAATCTTTAAACAAGTGAGAATTACCTTTTATACCTTTAGATCTGATCATCTGAGTGACAAGTTAGTGACACCATTCATGCTGGGGCACTTAGCAAGGGCTAATTATGGATGACATGGTCCTACCACTTGTTTCCTGTGAGTTGGAGTTGTTTCACAGATTTCAATCTGGCAATTGAAGTAGGGGGCAAAAAGCAGGAGGATTCCCAGCTGAGAGTGGCAGTACTTGAGAATTATTATTTTTTTACTTGACAAATCCCTGTCTGATAATTTTCACATTGAACAGGTTTTTAATTTGGGACATGGGGGAGGATTCCTTCTCGTGCAGAGTGATGATGAGCCTGTACAAGTGATCAGGGTGTGAATTAGAGCTGATCAGACCCAGTACAGATGTATTCACACCTTGTTCTCTAAACTCCTGTCCCTCCCTCACCTTTCTGCCACCAGCATGGCCAACACCAATCCCCACATGCTCTCAAGTGCCTGAGATTCCTGAGACTTTATGAGGAGCAGAATTACGTTTTCTGTAAACGAAATAAAAATCTGAGCTATGCACAGTGCAAGCGGGTGGGTGAATATGGCCCATAGATCTGACTGATGAATAGTTTTTATACATGAGCACTTCTTACAGAACTTCCTTTTAACTCCTAACCATTACCAGATGTGGGTTGCAGGCGGCTGCTGGAATTCCAACACCTGTTGCATCACACTGAATGGGATTCATTTTGGCAAGCACAGAAAATTCCATTTCAGTAAGTAAATACTTTGAAATTATATCTAAAGCCACTTTTTTTTTTCTTTTTTTTTTTTTTTTTTTTTCAGACCAAGCTGATTCCAGCCTTATTTACAGGATTGCACATACCTTCATAATTCGAAGATGGTTTGGAGTCATCAGAGGCTGTAATTGCCTGAGATTTCTTGTAGTCAATAAATATCAAATGGAAAATCTTCAATTTAGGAGCAATCTCTCCTTTAAAACAGTGAGCAATTCAAAAGGGCTGGACTCCACATTAGGGTGATTTCTGTCTGTGCTTTTTGAGATGTAGAAACACATATTTGTGTCTTACTCTGAGGATGAAGCTCCATTTTAGAACTGCACTTTGCTGCATTCATCAGTCCATTGCTGAATCCTGTTGCTTGTTCAAAGCCCTTACCCAGAGCTTTTTCAAAGCTCTTTCCTGTGGTTGACAGGATGGGTGTTTAGTGGCATTTTGTGGGTTTTTTGGTACATTCCCCATAGACCTCATGTATGAGTCTGTAATGAACCATTTGTGGTTTGCTCTAGAAAGCTATGGATTGAGTGTAGAGGTAATTAATGAATTAATATTTTTGAGAGCATTGATGCTGTTTCAGCCCAAACATATGTGATCTCTGCCATGCCATGGGAACAGCAAAGGTGCTTCTTTTTCATTTTGCCTCCTTTAATCTTTAATCAAAGGATCCCAACATCCCCTGAAGTGCCACCCTGAGGAGCAGCTGGATCAGCACTGCTGCTCTGCAGACAGGGAAACACTGAGGCAGGCAGAGTTCTGTGTATGGAGCTGAGAATAGGAAGAAACTGTGAAACAATCTGGAGTTATCAGATTTTTTTCTTTGCCTGGTTCAGTTTGTCTCAAAAAAACCCAAACCAAGCAACCCACCAACCAACTAAAACCTGAACCATTCCACTTTAATGTACTTTCTAGTAAGTTCCTTCTCATAGTTCCTAGCTCATCATTTCTTTGGGAAGTGACCACTGTCCTTCTAGAGTCTCATCTGGTCTAACTTGCCAAAAACTGTTCTTTTTCTGGGTTTGTTCTGCCTCCACAAAAAATGAGACAGTGCTGGTTTAGGATAGATTTAAGTAGGGAAATGTAGCCACATCTCACAGTGTTAGCCATTATTAAAGATAATCTGAATTTATCAAAAAGATGCTGAGTTAGTGACTTTATTTTTGAGTGTCAGTTTCACACAAGATAAAAACCTGAGCACTATCTGTGTGTGCAAGCCAGGTGTATTGGGGGAAAAACGTCATTCAAACTACCTTCACTGAGAGTTTTCATTTATTGCTGGGGCAAGAGTTCCCCTCTGAAACGCATCTGGGATCCTGGTGTGCCTGGGATCAGAGGAATCGTTCCTTGATGTCTCTATGCAGCGGCAGATGCCATTTGTTCTGTCACCTCGGCTCTGCTGTCGCCTTGGGTTTGCTTCTCCCGGTTTGTGCGAGCTCCGCTCTTGGGCTGCCGCTCTTCCTCAGGCTGGTGCGGTGAGAGCTCCCTCTCCTGTCCCGAGCCCCTGGAGCCGCGGGACAGAGGGATGGAGAGGGGCAGAGCAGGGCCTAGAGAGCGAGGAGGATGGAGGAGCATCAGTGCTGGCGCTGGATTTGGGGCTGGAAAGCAATTCCCGGGCAGCGCCCCGTGGAGTCCCTGAGGCTCAGTCACCGGGACTGGACCGTGCCGGGAGTGCCGTGCCCCGCTGCCGTTCCGTGGGAGCTTGGCTTTGGCAGCAGGAAGGTGAGGAGCTCAAGCAGCGCTCCCGGGGAAGGTGAGGAGCGGCCGGGGCCGCGCTCAGCGCACCTGGGCCCGGGCGGGGCTGCGGGCGGGGCGCGGCCCCTTCCCCTCGCCCCCTCCCCGGTGCGCGCTGTCAGGAGCGGGCGGGGAGCCGCAGACAAAGAGCCGGGGCCGAGCGGGCACCGGGGCCGGGAGGGGGCGGCTCGGGGCGGGGACGCGGCGGGGGCGGCGGCCAGAGGCACCGGGGAGCCGAGCCCGGGCGCGGGGCTGCGGAGCTCGGGCTGCGCTCGCCGGGAACAAAAGGCTCCTGCTGCCCGCGCCGAGCGCCGCGAGCCGGGCTGCCCGCACCATGTCCGGCTGCGAGCCCCGCCGCGCCCGGGCGCTGCTGCTGCTCGCCCTGTGCAGCCTGAGCGCTGCCCAGCCCCGCCAGCGCCAGTAAGTACCGGGGACCCTGCGCAGCATCCCTGGGCAGGGCGGCGGGGGGAGAAGCGCCTCTGCTCGGCCGCGGCTCCGGGGGCTCAGCGGAACAAAGCCCGCGGATGGAGCGCGGCGCTGCCCGGGTGTCCCCAAGCGCAGAGAGAGGGGACAGAGAGGAGAAAGCTGCCGTGCCCTACCTGCCCCCAGCCGCTCCGCAGAGCGGCCGCGCAGCTTTTATCTGCCAGCAATTATTTGAGGAATCCGGTGCTGCGGTGCTGGGGGTGGTTGAAGGTAACGTTGGGCGCTCCTGAGCAGCGTGTGAAGATATTTTTTTTTTTTTTCCTCCGGGGAGAAAGTGCGGGGAAAGTTTTCTGACTTTTAGAAACTGGATCAGCAGCTATTTTCCAGTATGTCTAGGTTGATTTTGATTAAGGTTTGCTTTGTTCGTTATCCCTGGGTTATTATAGCCCGTCAGCATCGTGAATAGCTGCATTAACTCAGTGCCGTGGAGAACTTATTTGCTTACTAGAAAACGTTTCGTGTCCTGCCAAGCTTTGGTGAAACCTGACAGAGCTGGCAGTTAAAAGTGCTTAAAGGATCTGTCCGGTCCTTGTCAAGTTAACTCTTTGATTGCCAGGTTAAATATTTAATGTTCAAATGCCACTTATTAAGTGATTAAAATAATTGTGTCAAGAGACTGATACTTCAGAAAAAGTTTCAGCAATTCAGAACAATGTGAGTACATGTGCTTCACATATGGCATTGCAGTGCTGGGCTTATGACAGTTTAAATCTGATCATTTCATCCTGAATGCAGCTGGTGCTCTTTCTCCCTCTGCAGCTAAATCAGCTATCTCTCTTACCAAGGGTTTGCAGGCTCAGTAGTAACTTTTTATTGTTATTTATTACCATTCTGATGAATTTTCAAACCTGGCAGCCATAAGGTTTTGAATCTGCAAGTACCCCGTGCAATTTAACTCAAATGCCACAGAGTTCTGAACTTCCTTTGGGGGTAATGGGATCTCCATGGCAATGAGGCCTGCTGAGAGAGGAGCATGGGCTTGGAATTTGATAAAAGATTACTTGAGGGCTGTAAAACACCATCATCCTCATCCCAAAGTGATAATTAATCACGAGCTAAAGCAACCTGGCTCATGGGGCTGCAGAAAGGAATGGGCTGAGAAATTTGGCTTGAAAAGGCATCTGAGGAATTGCCTCACGTTAAAAAAAATCCTTTTGGGGTGGGGAAAAAAACCCAGAAAGGTGTGTCATGAAGAGAATATAGATGTGTTGCTTCCAGCCCAGTGCATCTTAGAGCTCAGAGCCTGCAATGCTTTTAGCTGACAAGTTCATGGCACGGTGCCATTCACAGAGGAGTGGTGCAGATTCCATTCAGAAACTCTCGCATTGCAGCATCTATGGGAGGTCGTTTTGGGTGGCTTTAAAGCTCTCTGCGTGCCTTCTAAAATAATGCCTTTTGTAAACTGGCAGGGTCTAATTGTTTGAACAAGAATGTGGTAGTAGAGCTGGGAATTTGAGCCCAGTTTTGTAGCTGCAGTTTCTGGGCTGCTTCTGTATAAACTGTAAGTTCAGGTGTGTTCCATGCGTTGAGCCTGGCATTTAAAAATCAGCTCTGAAAATCCCTTCACTCCTCCTATATGAAGCTGAACTATGAAAATGGAGCTATATGATTGAAACAAAAATATCTAAATTGTTTCAAAGAAAGCATTGGCTATAAAGCTCTATGATAGGTTCAGGTACTTCCTTAATCCTTCATGAACTTGAGCTCTCTTATGATTAGCTGGTTGTACATTGAGTTTGTTACATGTAATAGATAAATGAATGTATTTACTATTATAGATGCAATAAGCATTGATATATTACTGGTTTTATTTAACTCCTGAGGATCTGTAAACCATTTGTAGCTGCTTAGGCTCTGTTTGTTCATTTATACATATTAGATACAGGCTTAGACTGCTGGTGACAACAAATGTGACCCTACAGGGGCAAATACATCAGAGATTTGCTCTTTTCCTTTTGCTGCACAAAAAGTGTCTCACAAGTGAATGTAACATTGTGGTTAGGTAACTCTTGTGGCTGTGTCTTGACTGACCAGTTCCAATTGTGCTCCTCAGGGGTTATTTGATTGCAGCACCTTCTGTTTTCCGCTCTGGGGTGGAGGAAGCCATAAGTGTGACCATCTTCAACTCTGCCAAGGAGACCACGGTGCAGATCCAGCTGGTGGTCAAAGGAGAGACGGTGTCACGGAGCCATGGAACTGTCCTGGGTGAGCTCCTGGGGCTCTGACCCTGACAGCTGATTTAGGAGTTGATATCTCCTAGAGAATTGCTTTAGGTGATAAAGGAATCAAATGAATTGATTTGCTGCTGCTGCACCTTCTCAGCAGATTGTGCTGAAGTGGTTTTGATGTGTGTGATCTCAAACACATAAGGCTGATAATTTTGGAACACCAAGACATTCAGAGTCCCAATATAACTGATACTCTAGAGTTTTATAGTGATTATACTTCCTTTGGATGCCTGAATATTTATCGCAGGGGACTATATAAGGAATAAGATAAGTTTATTTTAAAGGAAAATATAAAAATCTGCATCATCATCAATTTTTTCTCTCCAAAATGAGTGCTGGGAACACAATGTCCTCATCTTCAGGACTGGGTGCTGCTGAGAGAGGTGGTAATGTTTGTGTAGTTGGATAAGTCTTTAAAATCCAAGCCAGATACCTTTAGCTGTGAGAAAAAGCAACATGATTTGATAATATCCAACTTAACACTGAGTGAATTTACACTGGAGAAAGTGAAATCCAGCACCCTGTTGTAGCACTGTCAGCAGTGGTGGGAGCTGTAGTGTAGTCAAGGAAATCAGGCTCTTTAACCCTCAGGTTTTAACCCTTCTGCATGTTAAAACTGGGAATTTTATGAAAGCCATTCCATTTCTTGGAGCAAATTGTCTCTGGTTGTGTCCTCCCTTTGATTCTTTGAAAGTGGCTGACAATTGCAAAGCAATTCAAAGGGAGTGATGCTGACACATGGGGACAGCAAATGCTCAAGATTACTCCTAGGTATGGCTGTGCCCAGCAATCCAGACAGATCTCATGAGTGTGGTTTTGAGAATTGTTTAAATCCCAAAAGAGGCCAGGTTTTACAGCAAAACACTTCTGTAGGCACAGGCTGCCTGTGCCTTGGGAGTGCTCTCCAATCACAGAGCACTTTGCAGCTTATGTTGAGCAAAAATTGTAAATAAATGTGGATCAGGTTTATTTTGCAGAACTCTGCTGGGTCTGACTTACCCTGCAGACTTTTACATAGTGCAGGAAAATAAAAAATTACTTCAGGTGAAATCATAACAAAGGGAGGCTGCAGGGAGCAACTCTGTGGTGTGGGGTCTTCCTTCACTCAACTGCAAATATATAAAATCTTAGTGCCTTACCTTGAGAATAACTCTTGCTCTCTCTCTCTCATATTTTAGATAAAGGAACAATTAAGCTGAAGGTGAGTGCCAATTATTTTAAGATGTTTTAGGTGAATGTGTAGAGACCTTCCCTCAGCCACATCAGGCATTGCTCTCTGGCACAAATAAATGTCACATTCTGGGGCTGAGGAGGACACAGCCTTCACCAGAGGAAGAGTGGAGAGTGAAAACAACAAAGCTCAACTTTTGAGTTTGATTCTGTCACAGCTCACCTGCCAGGCCCTTACCCCACTGAAGAAAATCAGTGGCTCATGGCTCCACATGAATTTCTGTGTTGGGGTTATTTTATAAAAATGGCAGAACAGAATTCTCTGTGGGCTTATGACTTCAAGTGTTGGCAAAATGGAGCTGGACTAGAGGAACAAGCCCTTAAAAGTGTTGGGTTTCTTAACCTAGGACTTAATTTGGGCTTGTCATCTTTGGGATGTTAAAGGGGAGTGGTGGAACAAAATATTCAATTGTCATCTGCATCTGGAATGGTATCAGATTTTTTACTTTGTCACTTTTAATCTGAAGTAATTTTAAAGTACTTATTTCTCTGAGCAACTGGTTGGACATGTGCATGCCTGCACTTTTTATTTTGGGGACTTTTTTTGTGTTGGTCCTTGGGATTTTTCCCTCTGTGGGTTGATTTCCCCATGTAACACACCTTCTGTGCTGGAGGCTGCACATGTAGATCATGGATCAACCATCACTTTGCTTGAGTGACCAAGGGCAGAAGAGCATTTCCTGCCATGTTTTCAGCATGAATTTACCTCCTTTGAAGTTTTATATTGTAGAAAATCTAGAATGTCCTACATTTTATTTTCACTACTAACACAGGTTTACACCAAAACGCAGCAGGTGGCTCTTCTTGCTCACCTCAGTGCCAATATTACATTCTCCAAAAGCTCAAAGGCTGTTCTGTGTGTTCCTCACCTCCTGGTGTATTTTTTAGGTGCCTTCAGGACTTCGTGGACAAGCACACCTGAAGGTTTGGGGTAACAGGCACCTGGCAGAGGAAGGGTACATTTTCCACAACTACACCACAGTCACCATCGACAGCAAGGGCTCCTCAGTGTTCATCCAGACTGACAAACCTGTCTACAAACCCAAGCAGAAAGGTAAAGTCATCTTGGACAATTTGCCAGATGCTGGGCCTGCTTTCAAGAGCAGTTTTAGGATGACTCTTCTGCTCAGTCTCAGCTCTGTGACTGATAAATTCCCTCTTTTCCTTTTTTAGTGTTGATAAACCTCTTTATGGTGACTTCTGACCTGAGGCCAGTCAACAACAGGGTAAAGAAAACTCTTTTCTTTCACACTGTGCAATCTGATGGAATATTTGGTAGCCTGCATTTTATTTAAATGTACACATGCAGAAACAGAACTGGATTTTTAACCTATTTAGGCAAAGCTTGTGATAGTTTCTTCTATTTGTAATTTAGCTTTTTTCACTTGGTCATATTCCTATTGGAGGAGAATACAAACTTTTGGAGTGCTGGCAAATAGGAGGCAGCTCTGCCAAAGCAAAGACAAGAATTTTTCAGAGACTTGCACCTTACTTAGTGCATAGATATGTAAATTAACACTTTTCCAGTTAGATGTCTGAATTAAATGTGTGTTTCTCAGGCTGCTCTTAGCAGAGAAGAAATGTTCAAACTCTGTCTCTTTGGGTCTCACACCTTGCTTGTGTTGACTCAACACTTCATCACAAAAAGCAGAGTTGTTGTTTCATAAAGTCTTTTATTTTTCTTTTTTCTTTCAGATTGAAGCTTATGTGGTGGTGAGTATCTGTGTGCCCATCTAGCATGTGTCCTGTAGAGGTACAAGGTTTGTGTAGCCTTTAAAGAACAAATTTGTGCTTTTCCTTTCCATTATGGCCATTCCCACCTCTAACCTATGCAATTCTCTATCCCTGTGTCTTTATTTGATCTCTGTGCCTTGCTTTTTTTGCTGTCACCAGCAAATATCCTTGTTTTCTACTTCAGTTTCAGAAACCCATTCTCATTTTTCAGCCTGAGAAGAATTGGCTTATTTCACTGGGATTTATTACTGTGACAGCCCCACTTTCTCTCCCTTCTTTTCAATGCCCACTCACTCCTACCCTTCATGTGCTGGGCTGGCAGAGCAGGGCCACCCTCACCTCTGCACCAAACAGAGACAGTGCACAGGAGAAACTCATGGCAAGGAAAGGTTTCTCCTGTCTTCTTCCTTATGAGCTGAATGAGAGCTTCCTCCTGTGTTTGGTCTTATTTTTTTTTTTTTTTTTCTTTTTTTTTTTAACCACCTGTCAGCAGAAGGATTCACTCTTGTTGAAGATGAATGCTGACAAAACCAGCAGGATTCATCTGAGTTTGTCAGCTAAAATTTGTCTTCCTGGTTGTACAGTTCCCTTTAGGAACTGAGTGTCTCCAGAGGTCAGCCCATCCCATGCAGGACTGGTGTCTCAGGACAGGAGAAAGATCTGCTGCTTGTCAGCATTTACTTGTGTGCATTGCTTACAGGAGCAGAGCTCTTAAATAATTCCAGAAAGCAAATACCCCTGCTGAGGTACTTTTGGGACATTTTTGGCAGGTATTGGTTACATCTGAGCTTTAGTGAGGTGTACATATTACAAAAGGAAGTTTTTTGTTGCAAACTGAGTTAAATGTATGAGTGATTCCCATTTTCACTGTGATGTTTCTCCTCCCTAAACCACCCTGCAGGATCCTCGAGGGTCTCGGATGATAGAATGGAATAACTTAAAGCCATTTTGTTGTGGTAAGTTCCAGATTATTTATTTTTTTCCTCTGTGTACTTTGATTTGCCTTTGCTTCTGTTTCCACTGAGTAAGGCTTGGCAAGGCTGGAGAGTGACAGAGTTCTCAGAGTGTTGTTTCCTTTCCAGGCATTGTCAATATGACTTTTCCTCTGTCTGATCAGCCAGTGTTTGGGGAATGGCTCATCTTTGCTGAGATGCAGGGACACACTTACAACAAATCCTTTGAGGTGCAGAAATATGGTGAGTTGACCCTAACCCAGATGCATTTGGAAGAATAGAACACTGAAATGCTTTCACTTGAGATGAAACACATTTAAAATGCCATGAGGAAAAATTCTTCAGAGCCATGTGTTTCAGAGATGCAGACCCTGCTGACTGAGAGCTGCGCTAAGGTCACTTTGCCAAGGTGGTTTTGGTTTGCTGCTCTTGTTGATTGATCCTCTACTGGGTGTTACCCTGGGAAATCAGAGCTGTGGGGACTTTTGCTATAACCTGGGCAATGAGATCTGCTTGAAAAGATTCTGCTCTGTTTATTTTCATTGTAGTGTTGCCAAAGTTTGAGTTGCTGATCGACCCCCCTCGCTACATTCGTGACCTTTCACTGTGTGAAAAAGGAACTGTCCATGCCAGGTAGGAATGTGTCCCAAACCAAGTTTCATTGCTGTGGGTTGTAGTGCAGTCACTGGAGCTTCCTGCTGCAGACCTTTCAGATGATTTCTAATCATCATCAGAAGCTTTCTGATGTAGGATCCTTCAAAAACATGATTAAAATAACAGTCTGGGAAACTTCCTGTGGCACTGTTTTCTAGATGTGCAGGTAACATGGGAATTGTCTTTATACAACCAGAGAGCAGAAACCAGCTGGAAGTTATTAATCACCTTCTTTGCATTTCAGATACACATTTGGAAAACCAGTGACAGGGAAGTTAATTGTCAATATGACTATAAATGGTGTTGGGTACTACAGACATGAAGTGGGACACCCTGTCCTCAAGACCACCCAGGTGAGGGAGACCATGGACTCACCTGTGATAAAATGCCTGATCTGTCATCTTTAACATTTATCTCACAGCTCTGTTTTGTTGCTGATGGGAGATCAGAAAATGAAGGAGTGAATATTGTAACTGGGGTCAATTATAATATGGGGCCCCTTTTTCCTCTCCCCCCCCTTTTTCCTCTCTCCCCTCCTCCCACCAGGTCCTGTGCTTCAGCTCTGGTTTCTGGGCCCTGTCTGGGTGTGAAATGCACCTTCCCTTTGTGCTCCCCTCTCACAGATGGATGGCTCTGCTGTGTTTGATGTGTGTGTCAAAGACATGATGCCAGCAGATGTGCCCGAGCACTTCCGAGGCACCGTCAACATCTGGGCCACGGTGATCAGCTCTGATGGCAGCAAGCAGGTCACCTTTGATGACTCCACACCTGTCCAGAAGCAGCTGATTGATATCAAATACTCCAAGGACACCAGAAAACAGTTCAAACCTGGGCTGCCTTACAAAGGCAAGGTGAGATTAAAAGTAGAGCCATGGGCATGTGGCTGGTTTGAAGTGTTTTTTTTTCCCCATCTGTCATTTACTGGAATTGCTGATAATTTAAAGCAAGTTGTTCTATAAATGAATGCCCCACTGTGCAGGTAGAAGTCACTTACCCTGATGGAAGTCCAGCTGACAGAGTCACCATCCGAATTAAAGCTGAGCTCACACCCAAGGACAATGTTTACACAAGTGAACTGGTCTCAAGGAATGGCCTGGTGGAGTTTGAAATCCCCTCCATCCCCACAGCTGCCCAATATGTCTGGCTGGAGGTGGGTACAAGCTCCTTATAGGATTAGCAGGCTTTAATGGAAGTAATCTTGTCAAACCTGCACTTTATAAATCAGTGTTACAAACAGGAAATCAGTGCCTTTTAGCTTCTGCTTCTGGGTTTCAACACAGCAAACACTGACTTGTTTCTTGCCTCTGAGAGATCTGATGTTGATAACCACAGGAAAAGGTGCTTCTCCAATTACAGCTTAACATGGTAGAGAGGCCCAATATTTGGGGAGTAAAGATGTCAAGAGATGAAAGGTGTAAGGTGTAAAATGGGAGAAGAGAGTAGAGATTAAGAAAGAACAAAATGAGCTTTCTATGCATAACATTCAGATGTAACTTTTTTTTTTTTTTTTTAAAGACCAAAGTGATAGCAATTGATGGGAAACCCTCTGGGGATCAATATCTGCCCAACTACTTGTCCATCAGCAGCTGGTACTCGCCCAGCAAGTGTCACATCCAGCTCCAGGCACCAGATAAACCTTTCCAGGTATGTTGGCTTCACATTCCATCATTGAAACCACTGCACTGCTTGGCTTAGACTGCTCTGTTCTAATTAAATATTTCTGGACATTCCTGATTCTGGGATCTTGAGCTGTTACTGTTTCCACCACAAAGGATGAAGGAGCTGCATTTGAGCCACCAAATAACTGTTGAATAAGTTCCACAAGATGCTCAGCAGAACTCCCTTGATGCTCTGTGCACCTTGTTCCCAACCCTTTCTGTTCAGAGAGGGGGTGGGTGCAGGCAGGGAAAACATTTCAGTTTTTGTTTGAATGTGTGTTCTGTGTAAGGCTCAGACATGGATTGTTTGCTGAAAATGATTGTAAGTGATGTTAGTGGGAGTGGCTGAATTACTAAAGACCAAAGTTAAGGCTGTGTAGTCTCACTGGAACCTGCAGTTTAAATCTCAACTGGATCTGTCCAATCTTCCAGTTATTGAACTATGAACATGATTGCCTTGTCTTCCTTGGTAGGTTTTGTAGGAGCCTCTCTAAAAATGTCATCCTGCCCTATAAATGTGGTTTCTCTCCTAGAGAAAAGATCTGATTTAACCATGATTCCTGTGGCATAATTTTTTCTGAGAGTTGTTCAGGATTTTTTCTTACCCAAGAAAATGTTCTTAAGGTCTGCTTATTGCTCAGTGGAAAAAAAACAAAGTGGGTGTTGGCAATAAGCACACTGAGATTTGTTATCAGTAGGTCTGTCAGGTTGGTTTCAGACTCTTTGTATCCAAATAAGAGCATTTTTTTTATCATTACATTTCATGGAAGTTTAATGGCTAATTAATCTTTTACAAGTTTCCTGAGGTATGGAAAGGGGATTATACACTGCTAATCTGAACACATTGTTCTTATTATAACCTGATTAGAACTAATTCTTCTGTGGGAAAGCTTGGAGCTGGATGACCAGCTGATGTGGGAACTGTTTCCATGCACTGCCAGCTCTTACTGGGTGTTCCAATTAGCTACATTCATTTTTTAATGAATTGTTTCATCATTTGCACTGGGGAATTCTTAATACTTCAAATATTTGATGTCACGAGGCACCTCTTGGACTCTGTGGCATTTTCACTGCATTTAACCATCAGCAGCTCCCTGTGTTCCAGTTCTGCCCTTTTGGTTTGTGCCCTGTGTGCCTTCTGCAGGGAGAACACTTGGAGCTGAAAAAAGAGAGATTTTTTCCAAAACATTTTGGGATTTTCTGTCAAGCCTGAGTGGTTTTATTTGGGAATTGCTCTGCTTTAAATGGCAGGAGGGTGAGGAGGGGAAGGTAAAGGAATCTTACAGAACACAAGTGTCAGTCACTCCTCTGATCCCAGAAGGAAGGAGTTTGTGTTTCTGGGAAAGTCTGCTGCTCCACAGAGTGATTATCACTGAGCCACACACCACCAGTGCTGATCCCATGGCTGATGTCTGTTCTCTTGGGATTTGGGGCATTTTCTTGGGGGTGCTCAGTACTCAGTGAGCCCCTCTGTGTGCAGAGTTCAGTGCCCAGGCTGCTCTGGAGCCTATTGCAGCCATCAGATGAGTTTCCCAGACCAAAAAAAAAAGGTTTTTTTTCCATTTATTTGTGTGTTTGACACCTCCCAGAGTGCCCAACTTACAAGTTGTTACCAAGACTTTGTGCAATTTGAAAATATTTTCCCTCTGATCTCTTCCCAGCCATTTCATGGCTATGTTTGAATTGGTGTTTGCCAGATGAATGTAATCACAATAAAACTGCAAAGACTATCAAACACATTTCTCTTCCCACCCCCAACCCAACTCTTTCCTTTTTTGGGCTGGGCCACTGAAGGGGTGTCTAAAATTCAACCAATTCTGACAGCTGCTCTGTGCCAAAAGGCTTAACTTCCAGGATTCCAGAGATTCCTTTATTGTTTCATTAATGCACACAACCCCCAGCTCATTCTCCTGTAGATTTGCAGCGAGTGGAGAGCTGAACACAGGCTCCTTTTTACTGTGGAGAAAGTCCCTGAGAACAGTGCTGATGTAATAATACACTCTTCAATGCATCCATTTGTTAGGAGAGGGCTCACACCTCCTGTGGCCTGGAGACCAAGCACCCAAAAGCTCAATACAGAGCAGATCTTTGGCTTTTCTGTGCTGCAGGTGGGAGAGGAGGCCTGGATTGCTGTGAAGTCCACATGTCCTTGCAATTTCACTCTCCATTATGAAGTGGCATCACGAGGGAACATTGTCCTGTCAGGGCTGCAGCCCAGCAGTGTCACCCAGCAGAGGAGCAGAAGAGCCACCACTCCCTTTGAGAAGAACATTGACCTCACACACTTCCCAGGAACAGGTACCAGCATCAGAAATGCAGCTCACCCCTATTTCCAGCAAAAAACAACCTTCCCACAACTTTTTGTTAAAGAATTTAGATAATTTTATGCAAGAAAAATAGTGAAATTCATTGTTCTCAGTCATGTAAAAAAAAAATTCTCCAAGAGGGGTAACTCTTGGCAAGTTTTCTTTGGTGTTTTTTCAGTCTTTCTCAGTTGAGAAAACTCTAATATTTGCTTGGAGTGTAGGGCAGGGCTTGGGCAGTTGGTTAAATTGGTTGAGCTTAAACTGAGAAGAGGATGTTAGATGGAAAGAGAAAATTCAATGGATTGATAAAAGAGATCCCACAGGGGGGAGGGAAATGAAACATGGACTCTTGGTCTTTACAAGGAGTAACAGAAATGCACAAATCTGGTGGATTTGGGGAGCAGGGAGTAAAAAATGGTGGGGTTGGGAAGATGGATAAAACATCTGCCAAAGGAAAAGTCCTGGCTGTCCTGGTAAACACTGTGGGAGTTGGGGAAAGAGTCATAGGAACCTCCCTCCATGTCCCCACCAAGCTTCTGGCAATCAGTAATTTAGGATTTGTGATGATTTTCTGCACTGAGGGTTTGTTCTGAGCTGTTGCATTTCCTTTGCTCAGAGGCTTTGTGGTTGCTCTGTCATTGGAAGAGCTCAAGGCCAGGCTGTGTGGGACTTTGGGCACCCTGGTCTGGTGAAAGACATCCTTGTCCACAGCTGGAAGTGGAGGATCTTTAAAATTCCCTTCAACCTAAACCATTCTGTGATTCTATTTAACAGCTCCAGTGATTCTCAGCTCTATAAACCTTTTTTGAAGTTACCCCTTTCCTCTCATCAGTGTTCTCCAGATAACATTTTCTGTTTATTTTCAACAGGTTGGTAACTTAACTGTGTGTTTCTTGATTTCTTGGCTGGAGAAACAGAGTAGTCCTTCCCTACCCAGCTTCTCCATGCTGCTCATTAAATTATGAGTGCTAATTGCCTTTCACAAAGGGGAGGAAAAGGGATTCTGAACTCAAGGTGTGCAACAGGAGCAAGGGAAGAATGGACAGTTCAGTGCCTGGCAGCATCAGGAGGGGACAGAAGGGGAGTGACAGGGATAAATAAAGCTGTTTTTCTCCCCAATTCCTGTTTCAGCACCCCCCAGGCTGCCTGCAGCAGAGGTTGAGGTGTGTGTGACCTTCCTGAGGTTCAGGGTGCTGCACTCCATGGCTCCCCTGGGCCGGCTGCTCGTGTTCTACGTCAGGGAGAACGGGGAGGGGGTCACAGACAGCCTGCAGTTCCCTGTCACCTCCTCCTTCGAGAACCAGGTACTGCCCAGCCAGGCCTGCTGCCTCACTGCTCTTTGGTTTTTGGGATCATCACAGCATTTGATGGAATTTCCCTTCTCAGGTTGCCGTGGCGCTCTCGGCCAACGAGACCAGACCTGGTGATGTTGTGAACATCAGGGTGAGAGCTGCAAAAGGGAGCTGTGTCTGCATTGCCTCTGTGGACAAGAGTGTTCACCTGCTCAAGCCAGGCTTCCAGCTCACAGCCAGCCAGGTAGAGGCAGCTTTACCTCCTCCTTTTCCCCCTCCTGTGATCCTCACCATGCTGGAGGAAGCAGCCAAGCAGAGCAGCCCCTGCCCTGTCCCTGCAGGTGTTCCAGGAGCTGGCAGAGTACGATGTGTCTGATGCTTTTGGGGCTCCAAAAGAAGAAGGGCACTTCTGGTGGCCCGGCCTGAGCTCGCGGCGGCGCCGCTCCTCCGTGTTCCCCTGGCACTGGGACATCACCAAGGACGCTCGTTTCGCCTTCACAGTAGGGAGAACCAGCTCCCCTCCCTCTGCAGGGTCTCTTCTCTGCTTTCCTCTTTGCATTTTCTGCATTTTCTGCTCCATAGCCCAGGGGTTTTCCCCACTTCATTGCTGTTTCTCCAGGCTGGGTCGGATGAAAAGTAATTTTTGAGAGCAGAGTATGTTCCAGCAAAGATATTTGAGAAGCATGGTTTGATTTTTGGGAGGAGCAGTTATCCTGCTGGGTGAAGGAATTCATGCTGATCCTCTGGAGAATCAGATAGGTTTCCTCCAGGCATGGGTGAGCTTGCAGAGCTCTTCTGCAAGAGGGAGGCAAGGTGGAATGTGGCTCTGTCCTTGTAGCCTTTTGGACTGTCCTTTGGAAATAATTTCAATTTCTTTCCTGCCCTAGTTTTCCCAGCTTCCTTTGCCATCTGCATGAAAGACCTTTATATCCTTGATCAGGTCACTTAAATGCTATATATTTATAGTTGCTTGGTGTGTTTCCATAGTTAAACCTGGCCAGATTTTAAAAGTCTCATTTCCTTTGATCTGTGCTGTGCATTTGAATTGAGTTGCAAGTTGAGCATTTAAAACAAATTGGGTTTTTAAATGTACTCGTGCACAAATTAATTTCTTCATTGCTTTGCATACTAACAGTGCAGCCTTTTAATCTGAAAAAGTCATTTGTAGCTCTTAAGACACACTGCTATTTCCATGAGCTTTTTGCTTTGCTTTTGTTTGAAATAGGGATTCCCTCACCTATTTGAGAAGTTCTGCTTGTTTGCCTCTTTCTTCCTTCCTACAGTAGTACAGCAGAGTCCATCCACCCTTCCAGGCTCTGCTCACATCCCTTTGTGCTTTCCACACCACTGCAGGTGTAACCTCTGCCCCCTCAGACAAGGAGGTGCCATGGGAAAGGCTGAGCTGGAAATGTGTGATTTTCTTCACAGCATCTTCTCCTATGGCTCCCCTGAAATGCAGACTGGCCTGGAGAGCCAGTGTCACAGCTCTGATCTCTTTAATCCACATTAACTGCTGACAATGCTGACCCTTGCTTCCTACAGATCCCCCATCTCTCCATTCCTTGTCCTTCCTCTGATTTTAGCTAAATTGTTTTATTTTTTTCCCTTAAACCCCAAAGGCTTTCACACATTCCCCTAATGCCTCGATCTATTAATTACAAACTCTAAATCCTCATTTTTTTCCACTGCTGCTTCTCCCCTTGGGATCTGAGGGAGTTTTTGCTCTGATGCAGTTTTTTTGGGTTTTTTTAAATCCTTACTGAGTGCTGTAAACTCTTGGGCAAAGACTCATTTTTGGGGAGCTGATGTGAATGCAGGGGCTGCACACCTGGGGGTGTGTGCAGAGAACAAAGTTCCTTCTCCCCTGCTGTGGGAGCTGCTGTCTCTGATGAATGAGAGCATTTAGGGGACAGAGCTGGCAGCTTCCTCAGGAGCTCTGTGTGGACACTTTTCATTTTGCTTGGCATCCCTGGCAGGGCAGAGCTGGTGATGCCTGATGAGAGAGCTGCCTGCCCACTGCAGCACAGCACACTGGAAACTTTTAGGAAGGGTGAAAAGCTGTAATGTTGTATTCTAGGGGGAAAATGCATGTAATGATTTTTTTTTTTTTTTTACCTGTCACACTCACCCAGTTATGTTAGATACTGATTTAAATGCATTTTCCAAGTAGACAAGAGATTTCTCATAAAGCCTCTGCCTATGCACCTTCACATTAACAGCTATTTTTATACAAAGCTTTAAAAAAATCCTCAAGATTCAATTGAGATTTCCCCTGTAAATGTGGAAATAGGATTGAGGGATTCTATTAAAATAGAAAAAAAAAATCAGTGCACATTTAATTGATTTTTTCTTTAATTCTTTTTATTTATTTCTTTTTTTTTCTTTGCTGGTTTTTGTTTTGTGGTGTTGATTTTTCATTGTCTAGGAAACTGGCTTGGTGGTGATGACTGACATAGTCAGCCTGAACCACAGGCAGAATGGAGGGATGTACACAGATGAGGCTGTCCCAGCCTTCCAGCCACACACTGGCACCTTGGTGGCCACCATGCATTCCAAAATAACACCAAGGTAACATTTAGAGTTTAATATCTGTTGCCTGTGATGCTCCTGGCTTTTTTTTTTTTTCTCTATTCTCAGCTGTTTTCCATCTCCGTGCCCCCAGGTTTAGACAAGGCAGTGATGGGGAAATTCTTTCAGTGGCTTGGTAGATGTAAAAAAATTTTATCTGACTCTGCTTTGTTAAATTCAATTTAATTCTGGAAAAATGACACATGCAAATAATCCTAAATGATCATTTTGAAGAATATTTCTTTGCAATTTGCTGTAAATTTCTTGGGATATTTCCAAGCCACAGCTGTTTTTGCAGAGCCACTCATTGTTCATGATTTGGACCATTCAGGTGGTCAAAATCCATGGAATGAGGGTCTGCATGAAGGAAAGGCTGTGAAGCTCTACAAGTGATGGATGCTGCACCTTCCCTCTGCATCCTGAACTCCTGGAAGCTTCTCTTAGCAGAGGAAGTTCTGGGGTTAGTTCAGAAATAGATAACCAAGCATAACAGGTATAGAAAAGCTGATTTAAGTTATTAAAGTATTAGAAATCAAAATAATTCAAAGGGAAGGGATGGAGAAGGAGATAGAGGAGTGATGACAGTGACTGCTGTTGGAAGTGTTGTATTTGTTCCCCTTAATTCCATTTGAAAGAATTTAGATCACAAACCAATTTTATTTTAGATGACATTATTTCTGCTAGCTTCAAAGGTTTTCTTACTTGTACTAGTTTTTTAGATTTTTGTTTTTGTCTGCAGAGTGTGTGCACACAAAGGGATTGTTTCAAAGACTAACATGTGTTATGAGTGATCACCCATTCTCTCCTTAGTGAGTCTGCAGCAGGCAGAGTTTTGGTCATGTGAGCCAGAGTCAGGTGATAACTCTGATTTATCAGTGACTGCTGAAAATATCTTATGAAAAGAATCAATTTTCAAGGATTTATTTCTTGTTCTAGCAGAGCAGAGAAGAGGAAAAGAACCTTCTTCCCTGAGACATGGATTTGGCACTGCCTCAATGTCAGGTATTGAATTTAATTATATCCAGGGGGTTGTGTTCTCTTCAGCTACAGAAAACAAAGCTCTTGAAAATCTAATGAGTTACACTGGCATTTCTGATTTAAAAAAATATTATTTTTCCCCCTATTGTTGTTGTTTTTCTTCATTACCACTTCATTCTCTGCATCATTTCCTCTGCTCCTGAAGTGTGTTCCCTTGCTCCAAGCTGGACCTGCCAGTTGTGTGTGCATTGATTCTCTATTGATTGCTTTCCAAATTTCACAGAGCCCTCCTTTCTCTGCCATCTCCTGCCAGAACATCTCCCCAGACCTCAATCTGCTGCCTCATAAATCCTGGTTTCCTCTGGGTACAGTTGGAACTAAAAAAAAAAAAAATTACTAAAGAGATAACTCATCTCTGCCACAGCAGCACATCTAGGATAATTTGAAGCAATTATTAAAAGGCTTCTCCAGGTTTGCAAGTAAACTTCATTCTCAATAAATGATGGTAAATTAAATATGACAGGAACTTGGAGCAAGTGTATTCAAATCTGTTCAATTGAGCATGAAATATGCTTTGTAGAAATACACAAAGAATTCCAGAAGTGCCTGTTTGGGCCTCAGCAAGCTGGGGCAGTTAATTATAAGTGGGAGAGTGTGGAATAAAAAGTTGCAGATTGCATTTTCTCCACTTCATTTCATTAGAAACAACTGAGTTGGAGCATTCCTTAATTTCCACTCTCTTGAACAGGAAGAATTTATTTTTTTTCTTCTACCATTTATAATTATAATATACAACCCTAAAAAAAAAAAAAAAAAAGAGAGAGAGAAACAAAAGCCTAATGTCAACTTCCCAAACCAATTCTAAAAATTCCTAGAGCCTGGCTGGAGAGTCTAATGGCTGGAAATGAGTGTGTACTTTGGCCCTGTGCCCAGAAGAGTAAGTGCCCTCATGTGTGAAAATAATGTTAATGCTGGTTATGGGCTGAAATCCCAGTGGAAAGAACATCAGCTGCAACAAATTGTCTGGTTAAACAGGCTGGAATATTGCCAGGACACCCTTCCACCCCTGTGCCTGCTCCTCAGGGCTGAGCATCACTGCAGGTCTCAGCTGCAGAGCTCCAGCCAGGTGTTAGGGAGCCACTCTGCTTAAAAGGACTTAAAATTACTTCAGCCTTTAAGTAGGTTTAGATTGGATATTGGGAAGAAATCTTTCTCTGAGAGGGATGCAGCCCTGGCACAGGGTGCCCAGAGCAGCTGTGGCTGCCCCTGGATCCCTGGCAGTGTCCAAGACCAGGCTGGACATTGGGGCTTGGAGCAGCCTGGGACAGTGGGAGGGGTCCCTGCCATGGCAGGGGTGGCTGGGATGGGCTTTAAGGTCCTTCCAACACCAATCATTCCATATTTCTGTGATACAATTGCATTTTCCAAGACTTTTCCCTCTGGAGTTTGAGCTGGGGGAACCACATTCACCAGCCAGTGCTTGGAGTCTGACTGAACTTACAAAAAGCACAGTTATAGCCACTCCTTTTTATAGTGTTGATCTCCACTTTTTTTATTGTGGTGATCTCCACTTTTTTTTTATTGTGGTGATCTCCACTCTTCATTCTTGTGATCCTTTCCCTTTGTAATACAAACCCAGAGATGAGTCCCTGATGAGCTGCCTGGCTCCTGACAGGAACAACAGCTCCAGGCTCACTGAGAATTCCTTTAGAGGAGCAAAGCAAAGGTGCTTCAGTGGTGCCTCAAGAGTGACAAACTTTATCTGAAGAGCAGTGGCAGTGCAGCTCCTGGCTGTGTTCTGGGTGTGCATCAGCCACATGAGGACAGTGGGTCATGCTGGGCACTTGCAGTTTTCTTCTGAAGACCTCCCATTCTCCTTTTCCATGCCCCCAAAAACACACAGAGCTGGCAGCATGTGTGTCAAGCTCTGGGGAATAAATAAGGACTCCAGAGAAAACAACCTTAGGGTGTTCTCACAACTGCACCAATCATCCTGCCAGCTGAGCCATGAAACAGCTTTTGTTCTTGTGTTAGAAGAAATATTTTCTGTTCCAGGGGCCAAAGCTGCTTTGCAGGAGGGAAATAGCAAAGTCTGAAGAACAAAACTGAATTTCTATTATTATAAAGAATGGAAGAGGATACCAGGTTTGATATCCTGTCATGCTATACAAAGGAAAGCTAAATATCAGAGATATGATTTTTTTAATACTTAATTTCAGTCTTCATTGAAAGAGAATGATAGGTTTGGAAATGTTCTAAGTCAGTCATTCCAAAACTGAACAAACCAAAATGTTTCTGAACCAAAACAAGCAGTTGTTGAACTGGATGTTTAGAAAGTTTCTCATCTGTCCCTGTGCTCAAGCAGAGTCTGCAGTGTGGCAAGGGGGACAGGGACAATGAGTGCCAACAAAAACCACTTTTATTTCTCTAGCTATTTAATCAATTATTGTTTTTATCCTAGACTTCAGTCTTGCATTATTTCTTGTCTTTTTTTTTAGATTTTAGGGTTTGTTTCAAAGTTTTATTTAGATTTTTTTTTTTTACTTAGTGCAGATATTTGCCTCTAAGAAAGGTGACTTAAAAATGAGGCTGCAAATGAAGTTTTTAATCCAGAAAGAATTTGTGTTTTGCAGAAGTAACTATTTGCTTTTCTGCTGCTTATAAATATTTGCAGGTCCCAAAACTGATAGAAAAGAGGGAGCCTTTGGTAAAGTTCAAAGCAGACGATGCCATCTGATAAATCTGTCTATAAATCTGGATCTGGAAGGAATTCCCCAAAATGTTTGGGCACTTCATTTAACAAATCATCTAATTAATGTGATTAATTTTTCTGTGTTGCTTTGGCAGTAACAGCTCGGGGGAAGCCCAGCTGCAGGTGGAGGTGCCTGACTCCATCACCACGTGGATCACAGAGGCTGTGGCTGTGTCTGAGGAGAAGGGGCTGGGCATTGCCAGCCAGACAGAGCTGAAAACCTTCAAACCTTTCTTCATTGACTTCACCCTGCCCTACCACGTCATCCGGGGCGAGCAGACCAAGATCCCCCTCACTGTGTACAATTACCTGGCTGTGTGTGCAGAGGTAACAGCTCAGCCCTCACTGCTGCCTCACTCTGTGTTATTGTAATGGTTTGAAATCAATACCAGGGAGAGACTCCAAGTCAGAAGTACAATTTAATAGGAAAAAAGAGAAAAAATAAAATACATGCAATAGTACAAAAGTAAAAAAAAAAACACTGACAGAGTCAGAATACAACCTGACACCTGCTAGTCAGGGTGGTGGTAGCAGTCCAGATGAAGTGTTATGAAGCAGTGATCCTGTAGAAAGGGCAGTGATCCTGGTAGCTCTTGTCCTCTGGAAACCAGTGGGTAAGGGCAGCTTTGATGTTCCAAATCTCAGTTTTTATCTGGGTAGGAAAGGCTTGGCTACTCCCCTGGCTGGAGCATCTCCCATGGGATGATGTAATTTTATCAGCCATGCCCTGGGACTCAATGGCCATGAACAGGAGATCTCTCCTGGAGGGAGGATGGGCTGTGGGAAAGATAAAGAACACTGTCCCAGCTGGTTTTTAGCAGCTGGCCCATTAGCAGAGGATATCTCCCACAGAGATAAGGATCCCTGCCCCACCTGGTTTAACAGATGGTGACAGAATCCAGACTTTTGGGCACATCTTTACATTGTAACCCAGGACAGTTATCACCAGGCCTGGTGGGTGAGCTGAGCCACAGCAGATAAGGTATCAGGCTAACAGAGAGCTCAGCTCAGCAGAGATGCTCTAAGGAGATAAATATTGCTGTTCTCAGCTCAAATAAACGTCATCACTTTGTTTAGTTTTAGTTTGAGACATGTAGTGGGCTGAAGTGTCTTGCAGCACTTCAGAAAAGCAAATGTTGAAAAGGACAGGGAAGACAATTTGGAATCTTGTGCTGAACCACAAAGAAAAATGTCCTTCATAATCAAAAAGCTGCCAAAAATAGATTATTTTGGAGGATTTTTTTTTCCAAGAAATTCCATCTCCCTTGATGCTTTCTTCTCACAGTCCCCATCTTCCCAGCTCCAGTAGCATCTCCCATTGTAGAATTGCTGAGCTGAAAGTACTGCTCTCAGTCAAATCCATGGCTAGAAATGTTGAGGAATGAATAATCTGCATTCTGAGACTTTTTAATGAAAAATTCTGTGGGTTTCACATCATTCACTGATCATAGATCAGTTTGGCTTTGCATTTGGCTGATGTTTCCAATAAATGACATTTCCAATAAATGGCATTTCCAAAACTTTCACAGGTCCACGTGAAGATTTCTGTCCCAAAAGGGATCAAGTTTGTTGGGCACCCTGGCAAGCACCACCTGACCAGGAAGAAATGTGTGGCCCCTGGGGAAGCCAAGCCCACCTCCATCGTTCTGTCCTTCAACGAGCTGGGCCTGAGCAACATCACTGGTACACAGAGCTCAAAGCAGCTCCTTGCTACTTGAATGGGTTTTAAAAGTGCTTCTTATTCTCTCTCAGGAGAAAGTTATTATTTCCCCATTTTCCCAGTTCCTTCATTCCACTTGCTGCCAGCTTGGTTTTTCAGCCTCATTCATTGTAGGAACAAATTCCCTGCCTGTGATGCACAGAATGTGCAAACAAATGTCAGGACATTCTCTGCTCATTGTTCTTCCTGTTGTGATATTTGCTCTTGTAAGGTTGAGCTGTTACATTTCCCTGAAGAGATCAGAGGAAATATTTAAACAAGAGAATAACAGCAACAGAATAATTCTGTGCAGATAATCCCAGTAAAACTAGGAAGGAGTTTCTCTGTTGCCCCTTAATTGTTCAAATATTGATTAGTTTTAGATGTGCTCACTCAGATATGGATAAAGGGAATAAGAGAGGTAATTACAGTGCTTGATGTACTGTTAATCAGCTGCTTCTAATTAGTTTGGGTCTCTTTAACTTCTAGAGATCTTCCTGTCTCAAAATCTCTGCTGCTTTTCCTTTCTGTTTCTTAGCAAAAGCTTTTGCCTATGGTGGGACCAACTGCTGTCAGGAGGGGATGCAGACCCTGAAGAGTGGCAAACACTCAGAGGATTCTCACATGGACAAAAGGACCCCTGTGGGGGTGGATTATGTTCGCAGCAGTATCATCATTGAGGTGAGAAAAGATGAATTTATGATAATTCAGGAAAAAAAAACCTTGGCAAATCGTGAAATCAAATATGAATAGGTTTATAAAGATCCTCAGTTGATTTGTGGTGTGTTAGGGAGATTGGAAATAATCAGCTTTAGTGGTACTTGTACAGAAAGAGCCCATTTGAGCTTCTCTGGTGAACCTTCAATGCTGTTCAGGAGAAAAAGCAATGGAAATTTTATGGGATGAGCTTGCCCTGTTAATCTAAGAATATGATAAAATGGAATGTTCTCTGGCAGTGGTTAGCACTGCTCTAGCAACAGAACACAGTGCCATCCCTTTTCTGTAAAGGATGTAAACCACTGCATAGCAGCAAAAATAATTTCTGTATTTTCCAAGTAAAACTGGAATCTATTCTTGCTAATCCAAGCCCTGTGGTTTATGTGTGGATTTCTGTCTTTCTATAGCCAGAGGGACTGTCCAGAGAATACACCTACAGTGTGTTCTTCTGCCCAAATGGTAAGTTCATGGTTTGAATGAAATATTCAGTTTGTTTGAATCAGTTTTAAAAAGAAGCATTTGGCCTCAACTTGTAAAAAAAAAAAAAAAAAAAAATTGAAAAAAATCTTTGTTTCTGTTTCTCTGTGATTGATGAGTTATGGTGTGTAGGAAGAACTTGTAAATAAAGAGTCTTTCTTACCTGGCTGGCTAATTATGAATTTGCTCTGACTGCCCAAGTGATTTCTGGAAATGGCCATTAAATTCCTTTACCTTATGGAACAGTTTAAGTATTCAGCACTGTGGACAGTAACTGGGACTGTACTTTATTTTCAGCTGCTGTTTTAAGATTCAGTTCTGGAATCAGTCTGTCCTTTCTGCCAGAGATTTGGATAGCTCAGAGTTGGCTCCAGTAGCTAAACAGAGATGCTTTTGACCACTAAATTAGAACTGAAAAATCACTTGCTGAGTTCATAAGAAATTCAGCTGAGCAGTTTGAAGGATTTTCTGCCTTGAAGGGTGTAGAAATAAAAGATGAGAAGAAATATCAATGTGTACTTTAATACTTTAAAAGAAGCTGGGAAAAAAACAACATATTCTTAGGAAAGGTCTGAATCTCAGTTATCAGCCAGGGGTTATTTTTGATGTCTGTAAGATGAGCTGTAATTCTTACAGCATTCCCTTGTTTTTCTGGCTAGAGAAAATCCACATTTCCACCCCTAACAAGTATGAGTACCAGTACATGCAGAAGCCAGCCCAGATGGGGCACTTTGAGCTGGCAGTGAAGGCTCACAATGACGCTCACCTGGCCCTGTCCTCGGGCCCCCACGACATGGCAGAGATGGCAGAGATCGTCATCGGGGGACAGCACAACACCAAAACCTGGATTGCCAGCAGCAAGATGGGAGAGCCAGTGGCCAGCAGGGACACACCTGGCATCCTCTCCTGGGATGAGTTCCGCAGCTTCTGGATAAGCTGGAAAAATGGAGTTATCCAGGTACTGAATTCTTCTGAGTGGTGGTCTGGAAGTCTCTTTTTAAACAGAGTTTGAGCACACACAGAGCAGCTTTTTTCTTGGTGTAGAAGGTGGGAGCTTCATTCCTGTTGCCTTTTCCCCCTGAGGCTGTTTTGATCACAACAAATCTGCTTTTACCACTGTTATGTTGTCAGGACCTCAGCCCTCAGTATTTTTAGTGATGGAAACCATGAGAGCCAAGCCTGTGGAATTCTCCTTGAGCTTGCTTGGATTGTTTTGTGGGTGGGAAGAAGAGAGGCACTGCAGTGCAGGTGTCCCAGCACATGAGGCACTGGCTCCTGGAACTCCTCCATGGTCTCTTGTCCCTTTCAGGTTGGCCACGGTACTCGGGTGCTAAACGAATCTATTATTGTGGAGTGGACAGTCCCCAAACAGCTTGAGGTGAAGTACATTGGCTTTTCCACAGGCTGGGGGTCAATGGGAGAGTTTAAAATTTGGAGAAAAGAAGAGACTGATGAAAATCACAATGAAGCATTTACTCTTGGAGTTCCCCACAACATAATTCCAGGATCAGAAAGAGCTACGGCTTCAATAATAGGTATCAATTATCAGGAGGTATCACTTAGGTACCCCTTATCAAATGTGAACAGATGCTCCAGCTGTTACTTCTGACCAGTAATTGAGTAATGCACACCAGATAAGATAGTCATAGACACTTAAAAACGTTTATTGCTGCTTAATTCTGGGGCAGATTATTCCTTGGGGTTTCTTTGTTGTTTGTTTGAAGCCTGTTTGGGTTGACAGTTGTTTAAAGTTGATGCCATGTGAGGGGTTTTGCAGGGGCACTGTCTGTTACAGTTCCTGGTATTTATTTCATTGGCATCCTCATCACAAATTGTGTTCTAATCTGGGAGGTCATGGATAATCAAAGGCTGAAATGTGGAATTTCTTTAATCCAGCAAGAGGTTGAAGGGCTAAGATTTAACAGCTGAAGGACTTCCCACTTATGTCACAGTTTATTTGAGCTGGCTCTGGGGTAGCCAGGAGACATCAGTGCAGTCAGGTGGGGGTTAATCATAAAACACTAAAAGGAAACTTGAATTGCCTGATCCTGAACATTTCCACTCTTTCTGAAACAGGAGATGTGATGGGTCCTACTCTGAACAACCTGGACAAGCTGCTGAGGTTGCCCTTTGGCTGTGGGGAGCAGAACATGATCCATTTTGCTCCCAATGTCTTTGTCCTGAAATACCTGCAGAAAACCAAGCAGCTCAGTCACGAGGTGGAGGCTGAAGCCACTGATTACCTTGTTCAAGGTAACTCATTACAATTACATTTACAGATGGAGAAAAGGCTTTGAATTAATGGTTTTCCTTTAAATGTCACTTTTTCTATTCAAGAATAGCCCAAGTGATGAGGATTCATCATTTCTTCCAGGATAACCTCACAGTCTAACAAATTTTGATGGCAAGAGGTTTTCCCTTGATGTATAACTTGTGTTTCCTTCAGTAACTCCTAGTTCAGATGTTTATTGATTTATCTTTTTTTCCTTTGCTGATTTCTATGTTTAAACATTTTAGAAAGTAAAGGAAAATGAAATGTAGTAAAAATCTGTATATTTAGGGGGTTTTGTCTTATTCACAAATTGTCTTTTCAAGCCTTAAGTCACTAGAATTATGGCTCTTTTCTGGACTTTTTAAAAAATAGTATTTTCTTAGTAAGAGTATATCAAAAATCAAAATTTAGTATCCAAAGTAGTTAAAAACCTTCATTACAGGTTCTAGGTTATCTCTCCTTTCAGTGTCCTGTCCTACTTTACTAAGCAGCTCAAAACAAAATTTTTTTCTTTTTTTTTTTTTTCCCCCCACTGTTTTTTCTCAGCATTTGTTTTGGGAAGAGCCACATGCAAAATAGTTTTATAACTAAGTGCAATTCTCAGGACAAGTAAGAATTCAGAGATCATTAAAAACAAGAGTGACCCAAAGGGACAAAGCTCTCTTGTGTATGAGTCAGACAATAATCATGTCATGAAATCAGAGGTGACAGGGTTAGGTGGTTCTCCTCTGAAAATATAAATATAAAATGTAATATGTGAGATATTTCTTGTGTTCAGCAGCAAAAGCCCAGTGCTGCTTCCTCTGCCTGGCTCCAGATTTCACTTGTAATTTCTGTGCTTGCTGGGAGCACTGAGGCAAAGGGAATTTGTTAATGGCCCGAGTCAGTGTTTCCTTTGCAACATCATTTGCTTTTGTTTCTTTTTATGAATCTGCAAACCTTCCAGGTTTTTGGCTCCAAACTCTGTTTGCTAATTAACCCTTACAGAAGAAACCCCCAAGAGTTTTAAACCCTTCTGTGTTTACTGGAGCCCTGCCAAGTGTGAGGTTTAGATGGGAAATGCTCACTCTAGAAGGCTTTTGTGATTTACCAAGCCAGAAAACTTCTTCATCCCTTTATCATCCATCATGGAAAGTGCTGATACCCAACAATTCCTGTGTATTCCCTCTTTAAAAGTGGCTTGGGCTGAGCCAGTCAGTATTTTTTATACTTTGCTATTTAAAAAAATGCAAATGGAGAGGGGAACCTCTCCAGTGAGCCCCAGCATCCAGAGGAGGGTTTAGAAAAGAGGAGGGCTCAGAGAGCAAACAAGGCATGAAATCTGTGCCATTCCCAACCAACAAGACAAGGAGAATAACAGCAAGAGCAGGGAAGCATAATTCAGCTCAAAATCAGAGAATCACAGAATATCCTGAGTTGGAAGGGACCCACTGTGATTGTGGAGTCCAGCTCTGTCATGAATGGCCCATGCAGGGTCAGACCCACAGCTTGGCAGTACTGGCACCCTGAACACTCAAAAAGAGAAGAACAGAAACAATGAGAAGAGAGATATAAAATATAGGGACTGAATGTGTCCATTTGCACCCTGGAAATGAACACTGAGGAGCTGCTTAAGCAGGAGGTGCTCAGTAGTAAATCATATCTGAAGGCCGCAGGGGGAAAAAAACAATTTAATTTAATTTAATTTTTTTATTTTTTGGAGGAAGAAAAAAATAATGCCATTACTTAGGCTTTCTCCCAGGTTTTTGTAGCTATCCCACCACTCCCAGACAAAGATGTAGATTATTACAAGAGCATCATCAATCTCTAGGTCTTCATTCCTCCCATTTTTCAGGCCATTCCCTGTGAGCACTGGGGGGCTACAGAGCCACTGGGAAGTGTGGGAGCCATGGGCAATCCTCAGGGATTGAGGAGCTGCCTGTATCTGCTGAGGTCAGCAGAGAAACTTCACCTCTGGAAATGAAACAAAACTCCACTGCCATAAAAACATCATGTGGGGTGGAATAAAACACTGTGCTGCTGAATCCAGCAGGCATTAAATGTCTTTTGACACAATCTTCATGCAGATTGGGCTTTTTCTTTATCAGAAATATCCATCCTGGTGGGTTTGACTCCAGTGGGTGTTTTAGAGCTTTATCCAGGTGTGTATTGTGTATTTATCCACGTGGAGGCTTTGGCAGGATGGGCATGCTTGTAGACAAACAGATTTGAGAACAAATCATTTTCCTCGTAGAAAGAACATTTCTACTCTTTTTTCATTTTCAACCTCAGAAGATATTCCAGGTGAGAGTTCTTATCCTCAGCATTCACCTTGTTAATAATGATGTGTAAAAGAAGCCCTGACACAGCCCTTGCAGCTGGGAGGTGCCCTGAGATCACAGCTGTTGTTCTTATCCTATGTGAAGTTGTTCCAAGCAACAGCTTTGGGAAAAGCCTGAATCCAGCTGTAATGTCACAGGCAAGACATTTGCATTTGTAAATGGAAGTTAAATGGAAGGAGAGTGGCTGTATGCTTGGGTAAAACCCTTTTGATAATGCTTTTTTTTTTTCAGAAAAGAATCAGATTTTTAGCATTTCCAGTGTCTGCAATGTCCCAGATGTTTTCCTGAGCAGATTTCTGGATAAACTGCACACAGAGCTGGCTCTCACTCACAGCAGAATAAGGAGCTGCCTCAGGCAGCAGAATCCCTTACACATGTTCCAGATGTTATGAGTCTTCATTCACTTTAAATACTCGTTTTTCACTGTGTGAGGAGATTTTGGATCCCAAATTTCTCTGTGATTTGCAGGCTACCAGCGCCAGCTGACCTACAAGAGGCAGGATGGCTCCTACAGTGCTTTTGGGGAGAGGGACTCATCAGGGAGCATGTGGTGAGTGCCTGTTTCAAACTGAGCTGGGAAAGTGCTAAGTGTTTGCTAAATACACAATTGGCTGGGAAAGAGGAGTGATTTCCCAGCTTCTCTCGTGGTATCACACACAGTGGAGAGCAGAAATAATGCAGTGATGTTCAGTGACTGCAGAATGGCTGTGCAATGCTGCTGAGTGCTCTGGCAGCATTAGGGGATGTGCTGTAGGTGATGCAGGACTCAGGAGCAGTTAAGAGAGTTAAATCTGCTGATTAATCCAGGTTTCAGAGCTGTAGTTAAGGATCATGTCTGCAATTGGAGTAGCAATTATGGGGTATTTAAGCATTTAATTCCATTAGGGAATGGAGTTTCACCTGAAGCAGGTACAGGGAAATGTGCTGTCTCTACAAGTGCTTCTATCAGGGTGGGTAAAAAACCCACCAAAACCAACTCAAACCCCTCAAAGACATCCTTGTGCCATGTGCTTTGTACCCCTCCTGAATAAAACAGGATGAGTTTGTGCTCTGGGAATAAAAAAACCTTTGGGTCACAGAACAGGAGAGGCAGAGCTGGGACCCTGCAGGGTTCAGCTGCTGCCAGTGCTGTCCCCAAGAGCTTTGTGTGACATGAATTGAGTGCCACCACCCCAGGGGCTCTGCAGCCCTGGGCTCCATCCCTCAGCTCCATCCCTGGTTGGTTTTTCCCTGATTTTCCTCCCCAGCTCAAGGGAGCTGCCCCTGCCTCTCTCTTCCCAGGACCAGGAACTTTCCTCTCATCTCCCAGTCCCTGGGTGTGAAATCTGGTGACACAGAATTACTCAACACTCCAAAAATCCCCTGCCAGGCAGCAGTGTTTGCTACCCTCCCATTCCTCAGGGGCTTGTAAATGCAATGACTCAATCCCCCAAAGCTGGCCAGTGCTCACACTTGTTGTCAGAGGTTTAGAATCCCAAAATCACTTCTGGTGCTTTCTTAAGTCTTAATTCTGTATAAAGTGTAACACAGCTTTGGGCTCGAGGAAAGGATCTAGATTTCCTATGAGAAATATATTGATTCTTAATTTTAAAATATTGATTCTTAGCTTAAAAACTTTAATCATTTGGGATAAAAAAGAACTATATTTCAGAGTATGCCATAATTATGACAAATACACCTTTGAATTCTACTTTTCAGTTTAGTTTGTTGACCTTTAATCCTTTTCTTATCCAAAGCCTGGACAGTGTTCAGGTACTTTTATATCCCATGAGAGTTTTAACAACAATATTTAGTGTTTCCCAATAAGGATTTTTTTCAATTTGTGCTTTCTAAGAACATAGGGTTTTTTGGTTGGTTTTTTTTTTTTCCCTCACAGGTACTTTATTCTGAATTTGTTTTCTCAGTAAAGATGGTTAATTCATTTTTACAGGTTAACAGCTTTTGTCCTCAAGTCCTTTGCTCAGTCTCGTGGGTTTATTTTCATTGACCCCAAAGAACTCACAGCTGCCAAAGACTGGATCATCCAGCACCAGAAAGAAGATGGTTCTTTCCCTGCTATGGGCAGGATACTAAACAAGGACATTCAGGTAAAAACCACACAGGTTCAACTTGCAGCAAGGACATTTTTAAAGTTATTATCAGAGCATGAATGATCAGTCTGGATATGAATTTTGCACTTGAAAGGCTGGAATGCTGCAGGGAGAACAAGGGGAATTTCAGTTTAGAAAGGTCTGTCACAATTTGTCTGTGGGGTGTCCCCAGAGGATGGAAAGCAAGGTGTGAAGTCTTACAAAATACTGCATTTTTACAAAATGATGAAATAGTGCATGAAATGTGTCTTCAGGCCAGGGTCAGCTGGGTCCTGGCTCCAACCTCTGTGGGCTTTGGTTCTTAAATTTTGTGCTCCTTGTGTGCAAAGAAAAGAAATTTGGTGCTTCCTCAGCTTCTCCTTTCATTCCAATACATCCTTTTTATTGCTTCAAAGTCTCTTTTTTTTTCTCTAGCATCCTTTTATCCAGTTTTCATGCTGTGATTTGTGTTGTTTGCCCTTCCAGGGTGGGATCCATGGGAAGATCTCCCTGACTGCTTATGTGGTTGCATCTCTTCTGGAAACAGGTGTCACTTCTGAGGTAACAAAATCTCAGTTAAAACAGCTCCAAAAATTCTCTCTGTTCTTTTTTTATAAAAACTTCATTTTGCTGCTGTTTGCCTTCAGTGGTTCTGTGCTCTCTAGAATGACTGACAGCACCCAGGGAAGAGAGGCTGCTGGAAAGCCTTGGGGTTGTTCTGAAGTTAAGGAATCTGTTCTGAAGTTGTTCAAGGTGGTTCAGCCATCAGTTCATGATTATTTCACCAGAGCAAAACCCTTCCCTGCAGCCCCATCCCTCAGCCTCTCCAAGAAATTGCTGCAAAAAGAGTTTTCTGCCTCTTAGCTCTGTAAGTGCAGCCTGTGCAGATCCTGCTCTCTTGCCTGTAGAGACTCAGAAATCCTGGCTTGGTGCTAAAAGCAGTTTAACTTGGGGATCCAGAGAACTCTTGTGGTCTGGCTTGGCTGCAGTGGCCAAAATGCTACTGCTGTGAGATTCCAGTGCCTTTGGAGAGCTGAGCTCCTGCAGTCTGCTGGACTGAGGGCTCTGCAGAAAAATGTTTCTGTTCTTTGCAATGAGACAGAGCAGGAACACTGCAAAAAAGAGAAGCAGCTATGTAGGAATGGCCAATTCCAGTGGGAAAAAAACCCCAAACTTCCAGTACAACTGGTGTTTTAGGGATTCCTCCTTAAAACTTCTGGTGGAACAGTGCTCCTGCTCTTTGATGTGTTCCTGCCAGCATGCAGCTCACTAGAATGGAGATGTTACACAGGATTATAGTGACATATTCCCACTGACTAGTGCTGGGAAGATGCTCCCCTCAGATGTTCCCTTGCTCCTCAGCCAAGGGAGGGGGCAGTGCTGGCTGGGCACAGGCAGAACTGCTGCAAGATGAGAAGAGCAGGGTGCAGCATCTCCTGGTGATCTGCTCTCAGACAAAAGGCTCCATTCAGGCACAGCCCTGTGGGTTTGTGGAGGTGTCAGAGCAGCCAGCACCCATTCAGGAACTCTGATAACCTCAGCACCCCTCATCCATCCCTCTGCAGCCTGAAGAGTGAGACCAGGCTGCTGTGCAGGCAGATACCCCCTCACCCCCTGTCCTTGTTGGAGTGGAAGGCTTTCAACCTTATTAAAAATTCAGAAAAGCCTGCAGAGCTCACAGAGTAACTTCCTGCCTCCCTGTCAGCAGTGTCCCCCTCTGAGCAGTGATGTGATGCTCCCTCTGGGCTGCTGAGTGTCAAGGCAGCCCCAGCAGGGCAGTTTCTGTGCATTCTAATGGTTTTCCTAGGGGAGATTTGTGAGTGTTCCTAATGATCTTAGCTAGGAAATGAGGAAGGGGAAGGTTAGTGCCACAGGGAAATCAAAGGAAACCAAATTACATCAAGTCCAATTAAATTGTTTCTATAAATTATCAGAGCCACGTTCCTGCATGGTGAGGTCATTGGGGGAGTTAATAAAACATGTTTGTTGGCTGCAGGGACCCCTGGGAACCTTGGCCTTTATTATCCTCTGGCGTCTGCCAGACGCTCTGGAGTGTCAGGAACACAATCAAACCTCCAGCACAGAGCTCACCCCTGCCTGTTCATCTGCTGCCTTGCAGGGACACGGAATTTTTCAGCTTTCAGGGGGAAAAGTGTGTCTCAGTGTTAGCCTATATCATTCTTGCTCTGCTGTTTGCACCCTTTTTTTTTTTTTTTTTGATGCATGACTTTTCTTAGGGAAAGGAAAGTGGCAATGCCATTCTGCAGAGAGCAAAATGTATCTTTCTGAGTTTATTGTGTGTTTTTTGTTTGGATTTTATTGATGGGTTTTGTTCTGTTGTTTGTTGCTTTTTTTTTTAATGGGCACAATGTCACGAGTAATAAATCAATTCTAACTTCAGAGACTGGTACATCTGTCTGGGCTATTTCCCCTGTATTGTAGGAAGAAAGAAGAGCTGTTGACAAAGCAAAACACTTTCTGGAGTCCAACCTGTACTCAGCAGAAGATCCCTACACCACTGCCCTGAGTGCCTACGCCCTGACCCTGCTGCACAGCCCCTCTGCAGCCACCACGCTGCGCAGGATGAACAGCATGGCCATCACCCAAGGTGAGAGCTGGGGATGAACAGCATGGCCATCACCCAAGGTGAGAGCAGGGCATGAACAGCATGGCCATCACCCAAGGTGAGAGCAGGGCATGAACAGCATGGCCATCACCCAAGGTGAGAGCTCAGCATGAACAGCATGGCCATCACCCAAGGTGAGAGCAGGGGATGAACAGCATGGCCATCACCCAAGGTAGGAGTTGCAGCTTGGGCTCTGCCCTCACAGGAACAGCCAAGCACAGCCTGGAGCTGCATTTGAGCTGCTGGAGAGGATGTGGCCTGGGGGATGAGGGATTCCTCATGGCACAGTTTGGGTTTGTAAGGTGAGGGTGCTCCTGGTTCCCTTTGGAGAGGGCTCCAGGCATGTGGTGATGCTGGAGGAAGGCAAGTGCAGCAGAATCCCAGGATATCCTGAATTGCAAGGGACCAGCTGCTAAGTGAATGTCTCCCACAGAGATCAGAGCCACAGCCCTGGTGTTCAGCAGCACTGTTCTCTAACCAGGAGAGTGATTTCAGGCTGTTCAGAGGCTCTGCTCTGCTGTCCTCGCAGTGACAGAGTTTGCCCTGTAACACCTCACATTCCCTGATGGTGTATTTTAATCCAAACCCAAGAACTACCCAATTTGTCACATTGAATAATCTTTATCATTCCAAAGGGAGCCCCTTGCCCAGGGCTGGGTGTCCAAAAGGAGGGACAGTGCAGCTCAGGGCACGGAGCCAATGCAAAAGTGCAATTTGCTTCTTCCCATGCACAGAGGCTCAGCTGCACCCCTATAACTCTATAGGAGTTATAATAACTCTAATAACAGCCATGTCCCTCTGCCCTCTTCTCCTAGATGGCTTCACTCACTGGAGCCTCACAGGAACCCTTGTCACTGATGAGGACACCTTCATGGGGTTTAATGATGGACTCTCTCAATCAGGTAATTGGGAACCTGCAGTGCAAAGGCAGAGAAAAGGGAAGGGGCTGCCACACAGCCTGCATGTATTGCAGTGAATTGTTTATAAAATATAAAGTATTCTAAAATTGTCACTGAGGGCAGGGTCCAGAGAAAAGAGAGCTCAGGGAAGGCAGGTAACATCATGCTGAAAGAATAAATGACAGACAGAGCAAGATGTGGTCCAGACAAGACAGGTTTTTCAGCCCCAGCTGTCTCCTCAGCTTTCACTCCAGTTTTATAAAACAAAATCCTACATGGCTCTCACTCTTCTGTCAGGGAGTAATAATTCAAAATGGAAATCTGAGGAAATTCAAATATATTGAATTTTAGAGCTATTTATCTTTGTGTTTTCAAATGGACCTAAGGATTGTCTCACAGTCACTGACACTTGATTTTTCTACACTTGAGCTGTCAAGGCCACAGAAATAGTGAATTATTGTAATTTTCAAGCCACTTAAAACCATTTACTCTTTGGGGAGGGTGCAGCAGTGTTCAAAACGGATCTGAATGGGTATTGTATGAAAATCTCCAGGGCAGGACAGGAGTATGGGCTGCAGCAGAGTAGAACTGGAATGGGGGAGGAATTACTTGTGGGGATACAGTCAAGTAGAAGGAGTTTATCTGTTGTGTGAATATCTTTATTATTGGTTATCTACTGCATGAAGGGAGGCTTATGTTGAAAGCAGAGTTATCTTAGGGAGGTGAAACACCTTCTACAGACTCTTAACTTTTTAGAATTATTTTTCAGTTAATAAATACTCATAGAGCTATCTCTAGATATGCTTGGATTCTCACTTCTAGGTGATATTTTGATTTTTTATTTTTTTTAATTCATCCCTCTTCCAGTTGTTTCTGCAGAAGTGGAGATGACATCTTATGCCCTTCTGACCTACACACTGCTGGGAGACGTGGCCTCTGCACTCCCTGTAGTCAAGTGGCTCTCACAGCAGAGGAATGCACTGGGAGGATTCTCATCTACCCAGGTGGGCTGCCTCTGGAAAAGGTAGCTGGGATGCATGTATTGTCAATTGATTCAGGAATGCAGAGTTTCCATCTTCCTGGCAGAAATTGTTTGTGTTCTGGTAAAAACTTCCCAGCACTCTTTACTTCTTCCTCCTTGGGCTGGTAATTTGAAAGGAACCCAGACTTTGTCCTCCCTGGTGCCTTTGATAGGAAAAGTGAGCAAAACCTGATGTTTCTTTTGCCATATGAATTAGTAAGGAAGATTCTGCCACCTGGAGCTGAGCAGAGCTGTTTGGAAGTTTGCTGTGCTCCTGTATTCTTCACTATTCTGATTTCTCCCTCTTCTGTTCTCTTCCCAGGACACCTGTGTGGCCCTGCAGGCTCTGGCTGAATATGCCATCCTCTCTTATGTTGGAGGAGTCAACCTGACCATTTCCTTGGCTTCCACTAACCTGGACTACCAGGAGACCTTTGAGCTTAACAAGATGAATAAAAAAGTCCTTCAGACTGCGGTGGTAGGTGGTTTTGTGCAGGCAGGTTTGTAAAGCAATCCACATGAGCTGGGTTCTGAATGAGGGCTTGGATCAGTAATGGTGAAAGCACAAGTGAAGCACTGAGATTTGTGGGGCTTTCTGTGGGTTTGTGGCTGGATTCTGCTGTGAAGGAGACAGCACTCCTGATTAAAGGCATTTTTCACCATAACCAATGCCTGATTATTTTGTGCTGCTGTTTGTCTCTGCCATTATAAGTGCAGGTGGTGAAGAGACTAAACCATATTCACTTCACTTCTGCAGTGTCCTTTAGAAAGGTATTTTGTACAGAATAGAGCTAAATTTAATATTCATTTCCATTCTGAGTGCCATGTCTTGTCTGTGTCTCACCTGTGGGTTCTCCCCAGATCCCCAGTATTCCAACAGGGCTGTTTGTGAGTGCCAAAGGTGAAGGCTGCTGTCTGATGCAGGTAAGGCTGTCATGGGGCTGGAGGAAGCATGGGAGCAGATGATCTCTGACCTCACAGCCTGTTTGCTGTTTTTGTAATCCCACTTTGCTGCAAGGAAGGACTTACACTTGGAATTCATCTCAAAATAGTTCTGTAATGTGGTGTTGCTTTGATTTAGGAAGTGAATGTGACTGTACCAGCTCTGGTAGAGCTTTTATAGAGACATCACTGTGTGGTAAAGCCTCTCTGTGCCTGCCATTCCTCCCCTCTGAAGGGATCTTGTGTCTATGCTGGTCCTTAAGGTGTGGGATACTGCTGAAAGCCAGGGAAGAAGCAGCTTGGATTTTCTCAGGCTGCTCAAGGAAAACCTAAGAGAAAGAATTCTAACAATGATTATGCCCCTGCAGGGTATGTGAGAGATGTGATGTTTTGGTGAAAGCAGGTTCACCATGGGTGTTACCTGCCTTGCACCAATGAAATCACTTCTGTGATTTGCTACCACGATCTACTCTGTATAAGTGTGTTTGTTTCTTTAATAAGGGGCTTTTGCTGCTTCTGCATGAAGAAACTAACTCCAATAGCAGCATTAAGGGACATTTGCAGACACCCTGAAACACTGGAGCTGTGATAAACCCTGCTGATGTGTTTTGCTTCTCCCTCTTCCTGCTGCAGATCGATGTCACTTACAATGTCCCCGACCCCATCGCCAAACCAGCCTTCCAGCTGCTGGTGAACCTGAAGGAGCCCAAGGCAGAGCAGCAGCTGCCAGCCCCAGCCCCTCTGCACTCAGGCTCTGCCCACCAGAGCCCCCCAGCCCTGCACAGGGACAGGGCCCTGGGGGACGACGAGGACCCTGCCTCAGACCACGACCACCGAGAGTACAAAGTGATCCTGGAGACCTGCACCAGGTAGGGAATGCTCCCTGTGGGCACTGCTTTCTCAGGATGATAGCTTTCTTACAGATAGAAAGAAATTAATAACTGTCCTGGTTTGAAGGACAGGTGTTTGCCAGTAAAGGCAGAAGGTTCTTCTTCCTCCAAATTATTATTATAATTTTGAAATTAAAGGGCTCTCAGGCAAAGATATGGGAATTAGGAATAACAATTATTTATATGAAAATTAAAATAGAAATGCAGTGTTACAAAGAACAATCCCAACCCTGACAGAGTCAGAATCCAAGCTGACACCCGTCAGTCAGTCAGGGTGTTGGCACAGTCCCATTCAATGGTGGCTGCATCCTCCTGCAGTGGCAGATGTGGTTCAGCTGGAGCAGAGCTCCTGGAGAAGGTGCAGTTTTCCTCTGAAGGTGCAGGGATGATGTGGAAAGGTCTGGCTTTCCTCTGGAATCCAGTGGAAAGAAAGTATCTTGCTGTTCAAAATCTCAGTTTTTATCTAGGTAGGAAAGGCTTGGCTCCTCCCCTGACTGGAGCATCTCCCAGTGGGATGATGTAATTTTATCAGTCATACAGTGGGACTGAATGGGCCAGCAGCAGATGATATCTTCCTGGAGGGAGGATGGATTGTGATAAAGATGATTGCCCCAGCTGGTTTAAAGCTGGCCCATTAGCAGGAGATATCCCCAGGGAGATAAAGATCACTGCCACACCCAGTTTTAAACAATGGCCCATTAACAGGAGATATCCCCAGGGAGATAAAGAACCCTGCCACACCCAGTTTTAAACAATGGCCCATTAACAGGAGATATCCCCAGGGAGATAAAGAACCCTGCCACACCCAGTTTTAAACAATGGCCCATTAACAGGAGATATCCCCAGGGAGATAAAGAACACTGCCACACCCAGTTTTAAACAATGGCCCATCAACAGGTGATATCTTCTGGAGGGAGGATGGGCTGTGGGAAAGATAAAGATGATTGTCCCAGCTGGTTTAAAGCTGGCCCATGAGCAGATAATGTGTGCCATGGAGATAAGGGTCACTGCCCCACCTGGCTGTAACAGATGGGGACAGAATCCACATTTCTGGCCACATCCTGTACTGCAACCCAAGACAATAACATAAGATTAGCACCTGGTGTTGACTGTGGGATGGTGCATGATGTATGTGACATGGGATGTTTTCTCCTGTTGCCCAATGAATTCCTAACTCAGATTCATGAACCATCCTATAAATATAGGTCAAGTTTTCAATAAAATGCTTCTTTCCCCCAAAGAGAAGTGTGTTGCTATTATTTGCTGCTCCTAGGACATAGCAACAGCTCCCCACAGAACGTTGGGTTTGCTGATCAGCCCCCCTGGGCCAGGAAAACACCAAGTTCTCTCTTGCTGCTCTGTCTGGATCCCGAGCAGGGTAAGGCAGAACTTCAGTGGGTTGTAGGACAGAGTCACCTCAAGGCCATTCTTGACTATTTCAGTGCTAAATGTGTGTCAAAGGTACATAAATTAGAACAGCACCTTGAAGTTTTATCACCGAGTTTCATTATTGCCTCTCCAAACCCTGAAAATGACAAATGTGATGTGATTTGATTGTATAAGGATGAAAAGAAAAAGTTCTGGATTATTTTCTTAAAAGCCTCAAAGAGCAAGGTAAATTCAGCTGGTTAACTAATACCTTAATTGTGTCAATAGTTTTTATAAACATTACTGACTTGACTTTATTATTTGAACTCTTTAGTGGTTCAGTTTTGGATACCAAAACCTAACTGAAGATTCTTTTGCCATGGTATGAATTTGGAATCTATGGTAAAGGCACAATACATGCAGATATTTATAAGCTCTCAAATTCCTTATCTCCTTCTCCATATAATGAAATGTAACATAATTTTTAAAAGTGGCATGATCCAGAAGTTTCATTTCTATCTCTCAAAGCACTTTATGGAAACATGAGCAGTTCTGTCTCATTTTATAGATAGGAAAACTCAGGTTATTGTGAAAAAACAGCTTGGCTGCAGACAAACAGCAGCAAGAATAATTTCTGACCTGTATTAAATCCACTCACAAGTTTTGTTTAAACACCTTGGTACTGCTGCAGTCATCAGGGGTTGCTGATCTCTTTACAAAGCATTTGGATTTTTAGGGAGGTTGTTGGGAATTTGACCTAGAGAGATAAAGCCACAACCAGAGTAAATAAGGAGGGCTCACAGCATGCTGCTGTGAGAAACCATTCCCAAGAAATTCATAACTGATTTACATGTTTGTGATGGGAGCATGGCAGGTGGGGGGGCTGCTGCTTCACTGACCCCCCCAGAAGTGCTCAGATGGAAATGGAAAATTGCTCTGTCAGACTTTAATGGGAAACTCTGACTCCCCTATCAGTTTCTGTCCCCTCCCTTCCTGCAGAGCTGCAGTGCCCCAGGACAAGGTGGGATTTTGTTTTCCCTGGCCCACGGGGCCGTGTTGTGGCACCAAGTGCCACCATGTCACTGTACCAACCTCTCCTCCCCCTGCCCAAGCCCTCAGCCTGTTTTGGGGAGAGGATGAAATTCTGCAGCCTTGTCAGATGCTGGGGAGGCTGCCCTGCATCAGCACAACCTCCCTGCTGATAGTCCTGGAACTTCTGCCCTGGGAATTGCTGGAGCTGAGACAGAAATTTGAGAGGAAGCCCAGTGCAAGGAGATGGATTGCTTGGAAAGGAAACAAAAGCAAATGAAATCTTCCTTTCCTCCCCTTCCTCCTGTAATGATGCTCTCAGCTCCATCAGCATCTTGCTGGGGCAGTGTGAGAGAGGAGTGCAGCTCAGGATGACAGCTGGGATATTTTGGGCTGGGGGTGTTCTCAGGATGTAATGAAGTGTTGTCATGCCCAGTGACATCCCTGGGGCACTGCTGGAGGCTTAGGGAGAGCACAGGGTGGGAAATAAAAAGCTGTGATATATAACAGAGATTGGGGAAATGCAGGCAAAGGGATCCTGAATGATTTATTAGGGAGTGTGGAGCATGGAGTTAGATGGGAATTAATGAGGTTTTAATTAACGAGGTCCCTGGGAGCCCTGAAGTGCCTCACCCAGAGCTGGCTCTGTCCCCAGGCCACCTCTGCTACTGTGAGCCTTGGGCTGGGGTGTGGCACCCTGAGCTGGGGGCTCCAGGGAGGGGGGCCCTGAGGAGCCAGCTCAGAGCTGGAAAATTCAGTGCTGGGAGCTGTGAATTGTTTATTCCCAGTGCTGGGCTCAGGTGGGGCACAGAGACAGGTGAGGGAGGGTGGGAGCTGCTGGCAGTGCAGGGGGGAAGGAGCCTTGTCCTGGGTTCCAGGAGCTGCTTTGGGATGGAGCCTCCTCTGCTGTGCTGCAAAAACTGAGACTTTTCCAATGGCCTCACAGCTTCCTGAGTGTGGGGTTTTGTGCTCACTTAATTTCAGAGGGTTTTCTGAGTTTCCAGTTATACTCTAGAGGGTGACATTGGCAGTGAACTCTTTAACACCAAGGCAGTGACTTTGCTGACTCCTTAGCAAAGTCCCTTTCTCAGTGTCAGGGCTGAAACAGGCATTTATGAAACCCCAGGGCTGAGTGACCTTGCCTGGTGTTGGAATGAGCATCCCTCTCCCACCAGTCCATCCACACCCTCCTCTCAGGGTGGGACAGAAGTTTCTTTTACCCCAAGGGTTTATTTCCTTTTACCAAGTGCATTTTCTCAGTGATTAATTGAAAAAGAAAGTAAGCAGCCCCACAGATGGCTGCATCCCTCTGCTTTTCTGCCTCTGTTCCAGGACATCTTCTACCTTCTGTGAGCTGGGCATGATTTTGTTAAATAAAAGCAGAAAAGAGGATTTTTAAAAACAAAATAAATTTGCTTTCCACAAGCACTTCAGCGAGGAGAGTGCTTTTAATATATTAAAGCACTTTTAATATGGTTGTGTTTTTGGTTTTTTTTTCTTCTGGAGTTGGTTTCTCCATTCTGAGTTGTCCATTTGTTGTCTTGGATCTTGAGTTGGTTCCCATTTTCTCTCTTTTTGTTCCCATGGGAAGATGGCTGCATTCTGGATCCTCAAACATGGCTGTGTTGGAAGTGCCTCTGTTCTCAGGATTTCGGGCAGATATTGAGAGCCTGGAGCAGGTAAGGGGGTGGAATGATGGGATGGGATATTGGGATGGGATATTGGGATGGGATATTGGGATGGGATGGGATGGGATGGGATGGGATGGGATGGGATGGGATGGGATGGGATGGGATGGGATGGGATGGGATGGGATGGGATGGGATGGGATGGGATGGGATGGGATGGGATGGGATGGGATGGGATATCTAACTGGGAGGGGTTCCCTTCCAGGGACAGGAGGAGGCCATTGAGTGTCAGAGCACTGCTGAAAAGATGCAATTAAAATTGGGAAGGGGGAGGAAGAGATTTCACTTGTCAAGAAAATCTCTGAAATGAGGGAACAGATGTTCTGAGCAGGCTGAGCAAAGCCAACCCAAGGTTTTCCTGAGCCAGTGCACAGTAATGAAGTGAGACCCTCTGGAAAAGCTGAGGTGCAAATGTGCTCTAACAGGAGCTGTTTATGGCTGCTTAGTGGGCTGTGTTATCTCCAACATCTGGATCCCATTTCTTTGGAGGCTCTGTGTCCTGGAATTCTTTTGCCCTTTTTTTTCCCCCTCTCTCTGGGAGAGCATCGTGTTTGTTGCAGCCAAGCTGAGGTGGAGAATGTGCCTCGTGCCCAGCCAGCCCTTCAGGGCAGAGCAGCTCTAACCTTGAGCTTTGCTTTATGTTTGTGGGAGCACTGCATTTAATAGAACTCATTACATTTGTGCAATGTTGCATTCACTGGTGGGGTTCTTATGCTGCAAAGATTTTTATTGCCCAAGGCCAGGTTGGACACTGGGGCTTGGAGCAGCCTGGGACAGTGAAGGTGTCCCTGCCCATGGCAGGGGTGGCACTGGATGGGCTTTGAGGTCCTTCCCAACCCAAACCATTGTGGGATCCACTGCAAACAGAAGTGTTTTGAGACATCACACAGTCAGGTCATTGTGGTAGCAGCATCAGTCCCCTTGAAGACAGCATATCCTCATGCTAATCATTTATTCCCAATTATTCTCAGTGTCCCTCTGCCCAGAACACACCCAGGGCTTTAAAGTCCCTCCCAACCCAAACCATTCTGGGATTTCTTCTTGGCTACCCCAACATGAAATCCCCCCACTGAAATTTCCCTGTGTATTTTGGATACCACCTTGAGCAGAGGCAGGTCCCATCCTTTTCCCTGCCACCCCAAACATGCCCTGCCCTGCACTGGAGGGGCTGGGCTGGAAATCAGGATTTTCCCTGTCCCAGGCTGGAGCAGCCCCAGGGCAGTGCTGCTTAATGAGAGCTCTGTGCACACCCCAGCCACAAATCCCCCTAATAATGCTGGATGTCGACAGGGTCAGGAGGTCACTCCAGGCTGGGATATATCAAACCTCACCAGAAAAAATGCAGCTTGAGCTGGGCTGGGCTGAGCTGGGCTCAGCAGCTCCCGGTGGCGCCGGCGTCTCCCAGCTCTCATAAAAGGTCTGTCTGAGCAACCACAGCCACCACCAGGCCCCTCAAATTATAAGGACAAATTAAATTGGCCCTTTCCATATTGTGTAGGACTTAAACACATGTTGCTTGGCTTGTTAGAGGAATAGCAGGAGCAGGGTTTTACAAAGAGGAGCTCTCAGCTGAGCAGAGTCACAGCTAAAGCTGCTGCTGGCAGGTTTGGGCAAACTTCAGTGGGAAGTGTTTTGTGTCATTATAAATAATAATGATAGTAAATAATAATAATAATAATAATAATAGTAAATATTATTATTATTATTATTATTATTATTATTATTATTATTATTATTATTATTATTTCCCCTTTCTACAGAGATTTTAGCCTATGATCTCAAAGTAACTTAAGAATATTAAAAAAAAAAAAAAAAAATCCCCACAAGAATATCCCTGTGTTACAAATGGGATTGCCTCACAGAGGTTGAGGTAATGGGACAGTTTGGAGAATAGAATTGCAGAATAGAGTGCTCTGGCCCTGTCTTGGCTCCCCAAATTTTGATTAAAGCACAAAAGTCCTTTTCCACAAACCCTCATCATCCTGCCCAGCTTCAGTACATTTTCCATGTGACAGATGTATTCTAAATACAAATTATCAAAATAATAATGCTTAATCAGGCAGTACAGTCATGGAATCGAGATGTTTAAAGTGCAGAAATCATAGGAGGAACTTTTGGAAAATAGCAAATAAAGGTTTGGAGATGTGGAAAGTGCCCTTAGAGCGTGTTCAGATGTTCTTTATCTGTGCAGATAAAAAGCAGAGGTGGGTCTGTAGGTACAATGCAAACCCCAAATTCCAAATCCTTGGGCCTGAAGGGAGAGAAGATGAGGAGCAGAGGCCTGGCCTGACCCCATTTGTCAAAAGGGAGGGTGCCTGGGGCTCTTTCAAATGGCTGCTCTTTTCAAATGTGTGGATTAATTTTCCTGGCAGAAGAATGTTTTGGATTTTTCAGCTGCTGGGAGGAGGGGACCTTCAATACCCAGTCCAGCAGGGAGATTCCCTGGTGGTCTGAGGGGGGTAAATGAGAGATTTCATGGAGTGCTTTGGGATCTCTGAGGTCTTGCTGGAGCCTCAAAAGCAATCTGGGAGCTGCTCAATGAGATTATGGATGAGACATCAGCAGAGCCCCAGGGAGCAGGAGGAGCCCTCAGCTGATGCAAGAATTCCTCAGCAGGACCCAGGGAAGGACACAGGGTGGCTTTTCCCACTCAATCATGTGACAGCAACTTCAATCTCTTTGCATTTTCTCTCTCTTATGGAAACACCCTTTCCACAAGAAGAAATCCCTGGAGTTTAGTGTTTCATCAGTTTTCTAAGTTTTACTTTTTCTCTCATTTCTACCTATTTTCTCTAAAATGAGATTAAACTGAACATGACAATTTTAATTTTTTTTTTTTTATCCCCAGTTATTGATGAACAAGCAAATCGGGTTAAAAAGATATGAAGTGGATGGAAGAAAAGTCCTATTTTATTTTGATGAGGTAATGGCTTTGTTTCTTATAATTATGTTGGATTTTAATGAAAGGCAAATGACCAGGGGAGGAGGCAGTGGCAGAGTGTTGGGATCCCTCAGGGGTGAGGATCACTCTGCAGCTTTAACTGAGCTCTTTTACTGCAGGTGGGTGTTGTGATTTTGCTTGGAAACCAAATTATAATAGAGGCAGATGATTCACTTCAGCCCATGGAGTGGTTTTGGGTAGATATCACTTAGATTTTTGCCTTGAAATAATCTCACTTTGAGCTATAACTAGTGGTGCTAAGTGCAGAATAATTTAGATTTCACAGACCTGAGAGTGGAAGGTGAGATCTCTCTTGGCTTGGTCAGCAGCAGGAAATTATCTGGTGGTTTTGGGAACACAGCTGGAGTGTCTGCCATTGCTCTGTGGCAAATATGTGTTTTAAAGGTCAGCAAAGCATCCTGGTTTAGTTCATCCTTTTGCTTTTTATTCATTATCTCTGTCCCTGTACTTGGAGTACTGGAGGTGCCTTTGTGTTCCTTTGGGGACATGCTGTGTTCATTTGTCTCTCTCTTCAAGTGTAGTTTTTGAGCCTTTTCCACCCTTTCACGCAGATTCCCAGCCAGTGCATGACCTGTGTGAAGTTCCAAGCTTTCAGAGAGCACATAGTTGGGAAAACAGCCCCTGTTCCCATCAAAGTGTACGATTACTACGAGCCAGGTTTGTGCCTGCTTCCCTTTGACCCCAGCTGACTCCAGATCTGCAGGCAGGAGGCTCAGCTGTGATTTCCCCTCCTTGCTGCAGCTTTTGAAGCCACTCGTTTCTACAACGTGAGTGAGAACAGCCCCCTGGCCCGGGAGCTCTGCGATGGCACAACCTGCAACGAGGTGGAGAGCTCGGCCAGCCAGTGGGTTGGTGAGTGACCCCAAAACCACACTGATCTGAAAAAATGGCACCCACAGGTGTTCTGAACTCAGCATTGAATTTAGACAAGTGTTGTGTTTTGCTGTCTGTGTCAGAGGAAGTTTCACAAAGGTTTGGGGGGTTGCAGTAGTGAAGTCGTGACAGAGCACTGGGGCTCTTCAGGCACCAGAGCAGCAGGGATTTGCTTCAGAGGCAAGATGAAATGTTTAATTCTGGAAGAACCTGCACAAGGGGAGATGTGTCAGTAAACACAGAATCACAGAATAATGAGGTTGGAAGAGACCTCTACGATCATTGAGTCCAACCTATATCCTAACACCTCAACTCAGAGTGTAGACTGTAGCACCAAGTGCCATGTCCAGCCTTTTCTTAAACACATCCAGAGATGGTGATTCCACCATGTCTCTGGGAAGAATGTTCCAGTATTTTATTATTCTTTTGGTGAAAATTTTTTTCGTAACATCCAACCTATACCTTTCCTGATGTAGCTTGAGACAAAACAAAGAGATAGAAAATCTTTACCATGCAATTTGGTTTTCTTTCTCTCCAGTATTTTGCAGTGGAGTTCCACAATTGAGTGTGGGAAGGCTCCACAACTGAATGTAGGAAGACTGAACAATTCCATACAACCCTGAAAGGAATAACTTTCCCCAGAAACCATGTGTTCCTTTCTGTGCTCTGTGGCCAAAAACTATTGTTTTCTCCCAAGTCAGGAAGCTGTTGCACCCTGGCTCTTTCAAAAAGCCAACTTCATTCCCAGAGCTTTAAATTCTATCAAGTTTGTAAAATCCTGTTAAAAATCTTAGGGAATTCAACATATAAACCGATACCAGTGAAATATTTCCATCCCACCTTCTCTGTGCTGTGCAAAACTGGCTTTGTTGAATTCCCAGGCTTTGTCCACTCTGGCCCTTGCAACAGCATCTTTGGCTGCCTGGAGGAGGAGCACTTGGAGCAGTGCCTGTGCTCGCGGGACTGCGGCTACGACGGGGAGCCCGTGTGCGGCTCCGACGGGCACATCTACCCCAACCACTGCCAGATGGAGGTGGCATCCTGCAGGAACAACACCAGCATTGAGCAGATGCCCATGGCTCAGTGTGCTGCCTGTAGGTTTTGTTTGCTTGCCCTTTTCTGTCGCAGTCCGGTTGCAGAATGTTACAAGTCTTTATTCAGGTTAATAGTCCATGCCTGTGGTAGGGAAAGGAGGAGAATTCCAAACTTTGCTCTGTGTGTATAATGGTTTTGAAAGCAAAACCAGTGAGAGACTCCAAGTCAGAAGTACAATTTAATAGGAAAAAAAGAGAAAAATACAATACATGCAACAGTACAAAAGAAAAAGCCACTGCCAGAGTCAGAATACAACCTGACACCTGCTAGTCAGGGTGGTGGCAGTCCAGATGAAGTGCTCTTCTCAAAGCAGTGACCCTGTAGAAATCCTGGCAGTGATCCTGGTAGCTCTTGTCCTCTGGAAACCAGTGGGTAAGGGCAGCTTTGATGTTCCAAATCTCAGTTTTTATCTGGGTAGGAAAGGCTTGGCTCCTCCCCTGGCTGGAGCATCTCCCAGTGGGATGATGGAATTTTATCAGCCATGCCCTGGGACTCAATGGCCATGAACAGGAGATCTCTCCTGGAGGGAGGATGGGCTGTGGGAAAGATAAAGAACACTGTCCCAGCTGGTTTTTAACAGCTGGCCCATTAGCAGAGGATATCTCCCACAGAGATAAGGATCACTGCCCCACCTGGTTTAACAGATGGTGACAGAATCCAGACTTTTGGGCACATCTTTACATTGTAACCCAGGACAGTGTGATTTTGCTGTTCAGTTGCTAGTAAAACTGGTTAAGTGGTAAAAGCAGTTGCTTTTCAGCTTGAAATAACTGGTTTTCTGTATTTATGAAAACATGTTCTACCAGTCTGAATGAATTTAAGAGAAAATCAGTGATACTGTTTGATCTGAAGTGAATACTCCTGGATAAAAATTAAATCCATGAAATGTAACATGCTTTGGAGATTCTGCATAGGCTTTCAAGGTCTGCACTGTATCTGGAAACTGATTATGCCACCTCTGGAAATGCAAACACTTTCTAGAGATGCTTTAACAAATTATGTGACCAATGAGTTTATTTTTCTTTGTATTTGCAGCCAAGAACTTGCCAGAAGAAAGGGAGACACACTCCCACACAGCTGAGCAGCCCAGTGTTCCCCAGACTCCAGCAGGTAATGCAATACCTTTGCATTTATCCAAAGCTTTCTCTTTAGTAAGGTTAAAGCTTGTCCTATCCCTGTATTAAGTACAAGTGGCTCTCAAGCACATTTAAAGTGAAGGTGCTGAATTTCTCCATCTTATAGAAAAGTGAGAATATTCAGAAATCAGAAAGAAAATGAAGAGGTCAGGGAAACTGAGGATGAGAGGTATTCAGTAGCAGGCAGCTCTCCCAGTCCTTTTCCTTTCAGGAAATCATGCAGGAATCCTGCTCAGTTCAGCACCTGCAGGATTTAGATTATTGTTTGTAGGAGTGGACAACTGACCCTCCTATTTTCTCAGCCTTGCTGTGTTTGAACAACACACTCTCTGTGATCTTTTCTTCCACTGTTAGGCTGGAAAGATCCCATTTAAAGCCAGGCTGATGTAATGTATTCCAACAAACAACTGAGCAGGATGTGACCACAGCCCAAAACCACTGCAAGGACTCGAATCCAGGTGGATTAACTTTGTCCCTGCAGTGCAAAAATGGAGCTGGCAGCCTTGGTTCTCTCAGAGCTGCTGTTTGGAATAAAGGGCCTTAGTGAACAAAAATGTTAAGGTCAGTGGATGGAGTAGTCAGGAATTTGGCTGCTCATTTTATTTGGTGCTTATGTTCATGCACTTTTTTCCAAGGCTCGTGTCGAAGTTGCTCATGGCTCACAATAAATCTCACTCAGAAGCAGTGGAGGGTCAATAGAATAGCTTGTTTTGGGCTGTTTCTAGTAAATAAACTGGACTAGATTTTTCCTGGCTTCTTTCCACTCATTAATTTTTCCCCTGGCCTCCAACTCTCCCAACAAATTGGTAAAACCAGTTCAATTCTTCAGGAGAAGACTCTGTGCCTCCTCATGTTCCCCTTGTGCAGCAGGGTCACACTAACCCATGTCCAACATGAGGCACCATCCTGTTCTTTCCCTTCTGGACAGCAGCTGAAGGACAGCTTTCTTATTAAAGTGCAAAAACATGATGAATATTCCATTATGACAGTTTCTAATGGTCAGTCTTAGTGTTTAATGTGTCTACTATTTTCCTCCCTTTTTTTTTTTTTTTTTTTTCCCCTGGACTTATTGTGAATATATCTGTATCTTGTTGCCTTTTATTCCATGCACATGCCATGTGCTCAGCATGGAAGCTCTGCAATCTGAACCCTTTCAAGCAGCATTCCCAAACCCTTCCATTTGGGCACTGCTGGAATGTGAGGCCATACTGAGATGTACAAAAATGGGGCTGCCATTGCATTGTTTTAAAATAAAAATTTGATATGATTACCTGGGGAAAAAAATGATGGAACTTGATGGTAATCCACAATCTAAAAAATGTTCAGAACAGAGTTTCTGAAATAATCTGCATTCAAGTCAAAGGAAAATCCCTCTGTGGTTTCTGTTCTGAATTGTCAGAAACAGTGCTGGCTCAGAAGGAGCTAAAGGGGAAAATCTGATTATTTTGTGTGGCATTATTATGCAGATTTTAGATGAGTGCCATAAGGATCAAAGCAGGAGCACTTGGAGCTGGTTTGTCCTGAATCTGGGAATGCCCAAATTTCCTGGCAGGAAGATGCTGAGCTGGGAGCAGCCATGGCAGAGTGAGCATTCAGGAGTCAAACTGACTAAATCCTGCAGCAGGAAAAGGGCCCAGCATGTGATTTTCATTAATCCTGCAGGCTCCTCTCAGGTCAAGCACACGGACATGAATCAAAGGGCAGCAGATGAATGAGCCCCTCCTCACCCACGCCCTCCTGGGCTCCTGCAGCTGGAGCATGTGATGGGGTTAAGTCGGCTCAGGTGCTCCAGCAAGGCTCTGCTGAGCCGTGCCTAAATCTGTGACTTCCTAAAAGGATGCAGAGTTCCAGGAGCCAAATCAAGCTTAGGGCAGGCTGGTGTAAAACAGGCTGGGTGTGTTAATCTGCAGGAAATGCCCGTTCTCAGAGGGGCACAGGGGGTTTGTGGTGTCTGGGAGCCTCCTGTGTTTGCCATGGGGCTGGGGAGCTCAGCTTGGGCTGGTGGATGCTGTAAGTGAGGTCTTGTCTCTGTTACCCAGCAGTGGGAGCAGGCAGCTGCCTCCCAGCAATGAGTGGGAATTGCAGGATGTGTTGGGGCTCCCTTGGCACACACAAACCCCCAGGGAAGCTCCACACACACCACTGGGTTTGCTGGAACTAATTCCAGCTGCTCAAGATGAGCAGCTGAGAATAGATGGCCCTGCAAGGTCAGGATGCAGTGCTGCTGCTGCTGTCAGAACATTTTAAAATGCTTTCCCAAAATCTGCAGCCAGGCAGAATGGCTGAGGTTTGACCTTAGAACTGCAGCTTTTTTTTGTACAGATGGGTGGGATCCTCTTTGCATCTGTAGATCCTCAGATTGCAGAGAAGCTTGTAGGGTGACAGGACTCAGCTGAAATAACTCCTCCTCAGCTGTTCCTTCTCACAGGTGAATTACTGAGTCCCAAAAGGGTGGAACAGGATTTTGCTGAGTAGCATGGACCTAGCTCAGGGTGTGCTCATGTGCCTTCACAGCCTGCTGCAATATTTGCTTGGATAGAAAGCCCTGGAGCAGGAGCTGAGTTATTAACTGGAATCCCCCTGAATTTCTGAGTGTGGCTTTTCTGAGATCCTTGTTATCCTTGGCCACAAGGATCTGGGTGGATTTTGGGATCCCCAGTAGCTCTGATAGCATCTCTCTGATGAAGTGGTGCTCTGATCATTAATTCTCTTCTGAAACTGCCTAAATCTCCTCTGCCAAAGGCACAAGAGGTACAGCCACAGCTCAGGCACTGATGTTGGAGGACAATATGCTGACATCAGAGCTGTGATTCTGCAGGGATTTGGTGGAAAACAATGTCCAGTGTGTGGGGCAGCAGTGCTGGGGGTTCCAGTGCTCCTGGGAGCCCAAAGCCCCCCCAGGCTCAGCTCTCTGGCCCCTGCCTTCCCCCCACAGCCGTGTCCTTTGCACAGTTTTGTTTTAGTAATTAGAAGGGCCAATGGCTGGAACTGGAAGAAAATTCTAGGTGGAATTATGACACTTTTGTTTGGTGGTGGTGTTTCGTTTGGGGTTGGTTTTTTTTGTTTTTAATTAAATTAAATCACTCATACCAGCTCCTACCAGGAGCATCAGGCTGAGCTCTGCTTCCAGGTGGAGTCATCCCCAAAATTCCCTGGCTGGAGTGTTCCCCACAGTGCTGCAGCTCTTCCAGGATTGACTGAACTGGCACAGGGCTGTTTTTCCTCTGCCCCCATCCCTGCTCAGCAAACATTGGCCTCGGCACAAACATTTGGGGCTGGGGGAGTGGTTTGTGTGCAGAGGAAACGTCAGCCTGTGCTCTTTGCTTGGACTCCAGCACTGGATTCCTGGGAAGAGCCAGTTCTGTGATGTCCATCCCAGCCCTGGTGGACAGCAATCACCCATTCATAGAAGAGCTCATGATCTGGCAGGTTCTCACAGGGAGGAGGCCAGGGGGGAGTGAACAGAGCCTGACTCCCCTGCCCAGAGCTGGGAGGATGTGGGAGGCAACAGGGAAGATCCTTCAGATATTTTATTTCTAGAGAACAAACGTTTTCAAAGGCCTTGATGAGTATTCTCTTTAAATCAAGCCAGCTTTGGGCGGGGGGGACTTTTCCTCCCTGCAATAATTCTGCCTCAGTGCTTGCTTTGGTTTGGATTAGAGCAGTGTACACAGAGAGCAGGAAGGATGGACAGCTGAGCTGGCTCCAGCAGCAGTTTAAACACAGATCTGCTGCTATTCCTAGAAGTTTTATCTTGCAGTTTTACCCTCTGGACAGGGAGCAGTCACCCAGCACAGGCTGGTGTGAGTGGGGTGTGTGCTGTGAGAGCAGCACAGGCTGGAGGGAGTGGGAAGAGGAGAAATTCTGCTCCTGCCTGTGCTGGGTCTGTCCCTGCACAGTGATGGAATTTCAGGGCTGTGTGACTGTGCTGGGACTCAGCTCCTCATTCAGCCTGGGGTCAATGGCTCTGCTGTGGGTTCCTGGCCTCAAAATCTTCACATTTGTTGGGCTGGAAAGAAAGTTGGCTGCCTCCACTGCTCAGTCACCAAGAGAGATGTTCCCTCAGGGTCTCCCTCCCACTTTGTCACTTGTTTTATGAAATGATGCACAGCTGAGGACATATAGAGCATGTCCCCATGCAGATGGGACTCCTGGTCACAGCTGAGATGTTCAGAGTGAATCCCCTGTGCCATCTGCCCTCTGTATGACACTTTTATCTCACTGTGTGCAGCCCTCAGGCTGATGGGTCTGAACTTCAGCCCCTCAGTTATTTCATGCTGGAAAAGGAGACTTGGAGAGTTTTTTCAGACTATGTTGCCCTTTACCTCCTTTTATTTCCCTTTCCCCCCTTGTTTCTTCTTCTTTCCCCCCTGGTTTTCTCATTTCCCCTCATTGTTTTCTTCTTTTACCACTCTTATTTGTCTTCCCCTCCTTGTTTCCCCTTTACCCCTCTCTTTGCTCCCCCTCTTTCATTTTATTCCAGTGCCCAGGTCTCAGACTGGGAAATTGAAAACTGCTTTGGCAGCAGCTTCTCCCCTCCCCTGTGAATGCCAGCAAACACCTGCAGGTCTGCTGACACCTGCAGCCTCCTTCCTTTGTGTCTGTGACAAAACCCTGTCACTGCAGCCTCCATCCTAAAATCCTGACACCTGCAGCTCCCATCCCTAAAACCCTGACACCTGCAGCCTCCATCCTAAAACCCTGACACCTGCAGCTCCCATCCCTAAATCCCTGACACCTGCAGCTCCCATCCTAAAACCCTGACACCTGCAGCTCCCATCCTAAAACCCTGACACCTGCAGCTCCCATCCCTAAATCCCTGACACCTGCAGCTCCCATCCTAAAATCCTGACACCTGCAGCTCCCATCCCTAAAACCCTGACACCTGCAGCCTCCATCCCTAAAACCCTGTCACTGCAGCCTCCATCCCTAAAACCCTGACACCTGCAGCTCCCATCCTAAAACCCTGACACCTGCAGCCTCCATCCCTAAAACCCTGACACCTGCAGCTCCCATCCCTAAAACCCTGACACCTGCAGCCTCCATCCCTAAAACCCTGACACCTGCAGCCTCCATCCCTAAAACCCTGACACCTGCAGCCTCCATCCCTAAAACCCTGACACCTGCAGCTCCCATCCCTAAAACCCTGACACCTGCAGCCTCCATCCCTTTTGTATCTAAAACCCTGGTACCTGCAGGCTGCTTCCCTTGTGTCTGTGACTAAACCCCTTCCTTCTCCTGGCTGCCCTGCCCTGTGTGGTGCTGGGGTGCAGCTCCTGCAGCTCTGGTTCCCCCAGCAGCTGAGGAGGGGTCCCCCCTGCACTCAGACCTGTCCTACTACTCCTACGAGTACGACCCCGACGCCTTCGCCGTGGACGCCGACGTGTTCGAGGTGCTGGCGGAGCTGGGCACGGCCAGGACCCTGCAGGAAGGGGACAGCAGCCAGGGCCAGGCCACCCCAGCAGAGTGGTGAGCACACACTGGGGACAGGGCTGTGCTCTGAGCCAGCCTGGGGCATCCTCCTGCTGGGTCAGTGCCCCACTAAGGGGTGTTTTCACAGCTCTGTAGGGGTCAGTGGGAATGGGGTCTTGCTGTCAAAGGCTCTGTGACCTCAGTGCTTCACCCCCAGTGGGATGGAGTGAACTTTCAGCTGTGTGTTCAGCTGGAGGCTCATGATAGGGAGAGGAGGAATGGACACTCTGGGTGGATCACAGTGGATCTGTGCTCTGGGACAGGGCCAGGAGCCCAGCAAGGGCTGGAGCTGTGTCAGGCCTTGGCATGGAGCTCAGGGAAAGGTTCTTCCCCCCTGTTAGAGGGTGCTGGGCACTGCCCAGGCTCCCCAGGGAATGGTCCCGGCCCCAAGGCTGCCAGAGCTGCAGGAGCGTTTGGACACCGCTCTCAGGGATGGGCAGGGGGGGATTGTTGGGGGGTCTGGGCAGGGACAGGAGCTGAATTTGATCCTTGTGGGTCCCTTGCAGCCCTGCAATTGTGTCCTGCCAGGCAGTGACTCCTTGCAGCCTGGTTCCTTCCTAGCAGCACTTTGGCAGAGGTGAGTGAGGCACAGCCCAGGCCCCAGGAATCCCCCAGTGACCCCAGGCAGGGCTCAGCAGAAGGGGCTGATCCAGCTCCCAACCCCACAAGCACATCTGCTACAGGTTAAGACAACACAACTGCAACCATGCAAATAACCCTGCACCTCCTTCCCTCAGCCTGGGCAGGGCCAGGGCTGCTCTGACCATCCCTGGGGATCCCTCCCAGCTCTGTGACCTCCTCAGCTTTTCCCTGCCCACATCTCACAAAGCTGCATCACAGCAAGGTGATTTTTATTCCTTTTGTTCTCTTTCTGACAGAAATGCATAATTTAATTGAAGAGAAGAGGCTCAGAATGGACTCCTGTACGAGTTTGTTCCTCCAGACCTGCTGCAGACCAGAATCCCAATGATGACTACTTCTGATGCCCTCAGAACTGTTGGCTTTGCTGCCCCTCGGGGCAGCTCTGGAGCTCTAAGGGGGACACTCAGCATTATTTTTCTGTCCATTTTCCTGCCTTCTGTGCATCCTCTTTGGAGCCCTTCCAGTGATGAGAGACCAACATGCTGTGCCCTCTAGGTGAGAAAAATAGGGGCTGGAATTCAAACCTATAGAGCATTTCCAAGTGTTTTCTCTGCTATCAGGATATTCTGCAAATGCCATTTCCTAGCTACACTTAGAAGCTAAGTCCAGGCCTTGTGCTTAGCTAAACTGCTGTTTGAGGAAAGATGGCTGAGAAGTTTTTTTTTTTGCTCAAATTACAATAATAAAAATCAGTGTTTTTTTGCCAATTATGACACAGCAAGAGGCTGCTCATCTTCCCCAGCCCATCAGTCTGCTGCACCCATGAGACAAACACTTCCCTGTGGCTCCACAGCTCAGGGAAGTGGTTGGGAGGTACATTTTACCTGAGAAAACTGAAATAATGAAGATGAAAAATGAAAACATGAAATGCTTCATGTCTGCTGCTGTCTGCTGGCTCAGGGGGTGTTTGCAGCCCCAGCAGAGGCAGGGCTGAGGTGGGGGAGCCTCTTTGTGTTGCACTATGTGCTGACAGGGGCTGCTTGCAGCCTTCTCAGCCCCTTTCCTCCTCAAAGTCTGGCTTGAAAATGAACCTGGCTGAGGCACAGCCCTTTTAAATGTTTGCCTGACTTCACCAACCCCTTTTATTTTGCTCCCACTGGCATCCAGCACAGCGTGTTCTGCTCCTGGTGCTCCCTGCCCTGGCTCTGCTGGTCAGTCCCAATCCCAGGCTGGACTCCCTTGGTCTGACCTGCCCCAAGCAACGTGGCAAAACTTAAAAAGAAAAGCTTTGTCTTTCCAAAAGTGCAGGAGCCAAGATTTTTGAGTTTCCCTTCCTGCCTGGAGCAGCATTGTTCTCTTTGGAGGAGTTACATGCAATTGCCTCTTGCAAAATAGTGTTAATATTTTATCTTCCCACTTCTATTGTTACCAGGACCCAGAGCAGGGTGGAAACTCCTTTTGAGGGTGTTTATTGGTGAATGGAAATGGAAAAAAAAAAAAAAAGCCCAGCTCCATTCATTTTTAAGGCTTGTTTACACAGGAACCATGACAAGAATATATCCCAGTATAGACATTCCATTCCAGAATAAAGACAAGTTTCTTCCAGAAAAATGTCCACATGGGGACAACCAGGAGGTATCCCAGAGGTTGGGCATGTGGAGTTTCCAGCCCTTTTTGTCTGGGGCCAGACATTTGCAGAATGCAGTTGACATGATGAAGGTCTGGGTCTTGAAGTTCCCAGAAGTTTCAGAGCTGCCTCGTTGGCAGCTTTGCCAGCCTTCCCTGGTGGCTGCTCCCAGGATCCTGCCCCATGTCTGGGGTGTGCAGGGGCACATCCTGCCCTCACCTGGCAGCTGCAGTCCTGCCTGGCAGGTAAATAAATGCCTTTAAACTGAATTCCACCTCCTGCAAGCAACTGTCCTGGCAGGCACTGGCTATTGTGTACACACACAGGGCTGAGTCAATATTTACCCCTGGGTAAATAACAGGCCTAGTGTGAGCTGCAACAAGATTTTTTTTTTTTTTTTTTTTTCCTTTTCTAAAGCTCAGAACTGCACAATACAAACCTTGCTGTTTGCTGGTTCAGGCTCTTTAGCTGGGATTTGGGAGGATGAGGCATTTGGGCAGCCTGTGATGTCTGTGCCTGCCTTCATCCAGGAGCTGGGACCTGTGCTCTGCATTCCTCAGCCCCTTTCTGCTTTTCCTTTCCTCCTCTCTCTCACCCATTGTACACCCAGTGAATGCTTCTGGAGAGACATTTGCAGTAATTTTAAATTGCTTGGTCCTCTCACAGATCCTTGTGCACTCAGAGCTCCCCCTGGGGATGAGGAGGTGAGGGTGGGGAGTTCCAGCCAGGAATTAAACCTGGCTTTCTTCACTTTCCTGAGGCTCTGGCACATGTAATGTCCTAATTCCAGATGCAGACATCCCTCTGTTGCTGCCAGGTAAATAATTCCTGCTGGTGGTGCCAGCCCATCAATCAGAGCCTTGTCTGAGGGGTCTCTGTGCCAGTGCTGGAGGCAGAGGAGTCTGGCTTCTGTTTCACAATTCAAAGTAAAGCCAGAGAGCCCTGGACCCTCAGAAGGCAAAGGCAGAGCAGCCTTCATGTCCTCAGAGGCAGACAGAGCAGGGCAGTGTGTGGGAGGGGGTGGGACAGGATTTCTGGGTTCTGGCTTCACCCCAGTGTTCCTTCCCAGCCTTGGCACTCCCAGTCCATCTGCTCTCTGCACCCTCTGCCACCCCCTGCTCCACCAAACCAGCTCCTCTTGGTAGCCAAAAAGAAAAAAGGTGATTTTATTTAAGGAATTGAATCAAGGAACCTGCAGTTTCCCCACTGGGACTGCCTTTTCCCCTCTCACAGGAATAAAGGAGGTCTCTGCTCTCTTTACCCCAGCTGAGGGTCCAGAGCTTTCCCCATCCCCCATTTGCTGTTTATGTTTCTTGTAACCATCATTAATTCTTATCTAGAGAAAAAAACATAGATTATTTTTCCTCCATTCTTCAACATCCTGCTTGGAATACAGAGACTTTAGGACAGGGTCCCTGAGCACCACTGGGCACAGCACAGACTCAAAGCCATTCACAGGCTTTGGCCCAGTTCTGGCTCTGAAGCTGCTCAGTCTCCCTCCTGTCCCTGAGAACACAAGAGCATCTCAGGCTCCCACTTTGTGCACCTCAGCCAGTCAGTTTAGAGAGAAGGATTGATTTTTTTTTTTTCTCCACCAAGGAAAAGACCAGCTGGGTGCTGGGAAGCCAAAGCCAGCAAAGCCAGCAGCAGCTGCTGCTGCTTTGGGTTGTTTCTGGCTTAGAGACATTTGCCTCCCTCTGTCAGAAATGCTTCTCCTTTCCTTTTCCTCATGGTCCCTCACTGCAAAAGGAGAAATGTGCCAGTGGGTTTGTAAGACACAGAAATTGTTTCTTCCATCGAGTTCTGTGACTGAATAGCTGCAGCAGTGCTAGTTAGCAGTGATTGATGCTTGCAATCCTTCCAAGGAAATTAATATTTATATATTTGTAACTGTACATTATGCAGAGTAATCATTACCATGGTATTTATTTTAAAGCAATAGTTTCCCTTGTTCTTTCTTGTCCTGTGTTTTGGTCTTGCCTCTTCCCCTCCTTTTTAATCAGCCTCAGTAGAAAGCAAATACCAGAAGAATGTTCAGCTTGCTTGAAGAACATCCCTGACACACCAGCACTTGCTTTGCTCACACTGACTGTTGACATTTAATGCACAATAACCTGGTTTTCATTATTGTGAATAGAGCAACTATTTAGAAAACCTCTGCCAGCCTGGGTTTGGGTTTGGGGTTTTTTAAGACCCTGCTGTTTCTGACTGAGTGCCCAGCACCCCGAGCCCAGCTTTGTGTTTCCCCTGCCCTTTGCCCCCCACACACAGGTACACACAAACAGCTCTCTGACCAGTTGTTGGTTTGTTCACACACATCTTAGCAAGTCTGAGTCCAGAAAAGTGTTTGTTTTAGATTCTGATAAATATTTTATTAAAAATTGATTTTAAGACAATCCTCTCTGCCTCTTATTCACGCTTTAGCTTGTCAAGCCTGTGCTGGGAAAACTGAAGAATTAAGGAGCTCTGAAGAGGTTTATTGCTCATTTTCTACCAGCTGCTCACAGGGCTGTGCCCCAGTTGTGGCTGAGAGATGAACTGGCTGCATTTTGTCAGATTTGCAGCAGGTTCCAATAAGCAACAAACCTGAGCACCTCTTTGATCAGACAGCTTTTGGCTGTGGGTGACATTACACAAAGGGAGTGTGCAGAACCAGAGAGTTTGCTCCATTCCTACTTTACTATTTCCCTTCATGAGGCATCTTTTTTTTACAAAAATCCATTAATACACCCTTTGCCTCAAAGAAATGATGGATGCCAAGGGTGGCTTGCAAAAACAGGGAGGAAGGAATGGATTTTTACACCTTTTACCAACAATGGGCTGACATTACTGAGGGGTTGCTTACAAATCAAGCCAAGAATGTTTTTGCTACATAAGCCAGTGCTCTGCACTCTTGGTTTAGTTTAGGAGAGTATCTTTTGGAACATTTAGAAATTTGGTTTTGCAATGACAGCTTTTTTTTTTCAGTTTTAGGGGAAGGGAATATGCATTCAAGGACAGGAGCAGGACTGGCAGGCAGAGAGCAGCCAGGGTGGGAGGTGTATGGGAGGAACATCCCTGGTGCTGTGTGACCAGCTGAGCAGTGTGCCAGTAAAGGATGGATGTGTCCAGCACTCAGCAGCCTGCGTGGGCAGAGAATCCCACAGCCTGGCTTTGTCCAGCCTCATCTGTGCAGGCAGGGAGAAGCATTTGGCTCCTGGGAACTGCTGCTCTGGGTGAAACTTGTGCAATTCCAGTGTTGGATTGATCCCATCCCCTGTGAGTGCCCTGGGAGCAGGAGCCGGGCTGGAGGCTCACACCAGCGAATGTTTGGAGCGTGGCAGCGTTTCCTTGGAGGTCTTCAAGGATGTGCTGGTTTTTTTGCTGACCCCAAAGACCCTGCCCTTGAGCTTCTCACGGAAATCCTCGGACACGTAGTAGTAGACGAAGGGGTCTGCGCAGCTGTTGCAGGTGCTGAGCGCCAGGCTGACCATGTAGCTGAGGTACAGGCGGCCGTGCAGCCGCGAGCAGGGGCTGGAGTAGTGCAGCAGCAGCAGGATGTTGCTGGGGGCGTAGAACAGCAGCAGCGTGAGGAACACGAGGGCCGTGAGCTTGGCGGCGTGCGAGTAGCGGCCGCCGGCGCGCAGGAGGACGCGCAGCACCGCGGCCGAGCTCAGCGCCAGCAGCAGCAGCGGCAGCAGGAAGGCGCAGGCGATCAGCGCCACGAAGTAATGGAAGTAAAAACCACCATCCTCCTGCCGGGGCAGCACGTCGTGGCACAGCGTGAGGCCTGTGCCGAGCAGGGGGTAGGACTGCTGCTGCAGCGCCAGCGGCAGCGTCAGGCCTGCAGAGCACAGCCAGACCACCCCACAGGCGGCCGCGGCCAGCGAGGGCGTGCGGAAAGCGCGGGAGGAGAAGGGGTGAGCCACGGCCAGGTAGCGATCCACGCTGATGCAGGTGAGCAGCAGCACGGAGCAGTACATGTTCCCGTAGAACAGGGCCGTGGTGAGGCGGCACAGCGCTTCCCCGAAGGGCCAGTGGTTGCCCAGGAAGTAGTAGGAGATCTTGAAGGGCAGCACGGCGGTGAGCAGCAGGTCGGCGCTGGCCAGGTTCATCAGGAACACGGTGGAGGCGCGGCGCTCGGCCGTGCTGGCCAGCACCCAGAGCGCCAGCGCGTTGGCCGGCAGCCCCAGCGCCAGCACCAGGCTGTACAGGCCGGGGATGAGGCGCACGGTGACGGCGCTGCCCAGCTGCGCCCGTGTGGCCGCGGGGATCAGCAGGTACGTGACGTTGTTCACCGTGGCCTGGTCCCCAGGGATGGCTCGGGGACACGGCGTGACCTCTGGGGTGCCGGGCTGCTCGCCGGTGCTGTTCTGAGAGTAATCTGTGAGGAAGGCAGTGTGTTACTCACTGTGTGTTACTCACTGTGTGTTACTCACTGTGTGTTACTCAGCTGTTACTCGCTCAGCAGGGCAGGCTGAGCACACAACTCACCCCAAAGGCTGCTCTCTGTCTTTTCAGAGAGTGCTCTGCAAAGGCTGCATGTGACGGGCAGAAAAAGCTGGCTGGCTTTTTCTGGCTTTTTTTTAGGAGTGCAGGAGACATCCTCATCCTCAGAAGCCATCCTCACCTTTCTAAGAACATCCCCAAACCCTTTGCCCTGTGGTTTCCCACAGATCACAATAGACTGTGGTGCTCTACAGCCGTCAGCAGGCCTGGGAATCCAGAGAACAATTCCATAACAGGGCTGGGAATCCAGAGAATAATTCCTCTGTACAACCATGGACAGGCCTGGGAATCCAGAGAACAATTCCATGAACAGGGCTGGGAATCCAGAGAACAATTCCTCTGCCAGGCTTTCACAACTATCTAAAGGTCTGGAGCCACTCCAGTGTAAAGTTGTAGCTCTGGGAGTATAATTAGCTAAAGATTCAGCTTTCGAGTCCTTTCTGGTTTACTGCTCCTCTATTTTTCCTTTCTCTTTCTAGTTTCTTCCATCCCAGCTTCTTTCTCCACCCTATCACCTCTGTCAACCTCCTGCTTCAACAGGAGCCCGCACAAAGCACTATCAGAGCATCCTCCCATGAGAACTCATTAAAAAATGAGTTTTCGGGGATCTTACAAAGGCCCCAAACACCCAGCACTTTAACAAGCAGCAGCTTTCACCCAGAGGCTCACACTCACCATCGTAGTCCGAGGCCAGGCAGAGTCCCCAGAGGGCACAGCAGAGCAGGACCCTGGTGCCAAGGGTGCCCATGCCCGTGCAGGGGCTGGTGCCACAGCACAGTGCCAGGGCTGTGTGGGAGCAGCAGCAGCAGTGACCCTGTTTACGCATTTCCTCCTGCTGGCCCTTCACTCTGGGCAGGAACGGGGCTGATCCCGGGCAGGGTGGGGGGATGGAGGGGCTGTGACCACAGCACAGCCCAGGCTGGACATCCCCAGCATCACTGTGGGAATGGGAGGGGCTTGTTTATCCAGACCCCAAGTGTTTCAGGGCTGCACTTCATCCTCAGTGTGAGATGATGGCTCGAGTGACTCATCTGGGTCTCCTTCCTGCTCCAGAATATTCCTGGAAATAACAAATGTGGTCGGATTTGATGCAGTCTGCACATAAATAGAACCCACGCACTTCTGCCCATGGAAATGCTGAGCATCCTCCCACTGCAGAGACCTGAGTGCCTCTGTGGGTGAGCTGAGGTCTTTTCCTAAAGCCTGAGTCACAACATTTTCTGGTCCTACAAACAGGGAGATATCCCAGATACCAGAGCTGCAGAACCACACAGATCTCCCAGTCCTGCAGACTCACGTGCTGGCAGTGGAGGGGTTTCAGTGTCAGCCTTGCACCTCCACATCAGGCTGGGCCCTTCAGAGCTCCCTTTGATTCCTGCTCCTGCTTCCTGGCTAATCAGCACAAAGCTCCTGCACCTTCTTTTTGCTGCAGAGGATGGTTAAAAGTCCTCTGAGTTGGAGCTCTTTGCACTTGACAGCAGCAGCAGGAGCACCATGGCACACCAGGGAGAGGGGGATGCTTTGCTTCCTCTGATAAACCCCTGGGACAGGGGGAGCAGCTCCATGGAGCAGGAAAGGGGCCTGCAAAGGGCAAGCAGGAAGTCCCTGCTCTTGGGGAGATAATGGGGAGCTCCAGCCACTCCTGCCCCACAAAAATCTGCCTTTTCCCAGAGCTGAGCAGTCCCACCCTGCACCATCCCCACTCTGCCTGGGATAAGAACTCAGAGCAGCACATGGAGCTGCTGGTTGTGCCCAGAGGACATCTCAGATAATGCTGTAACAGGGACTGGCAGGGGTTAACTGAGCCTTAAGATCCTTTGCTGCCAGGTCTCCCCTGCTCTAATCCCAGGGCAGGTCCCTTCTGTGCTCTGCACAGCAGCTCTGGGAAGCTCCCAAATCCTCTCCCATCCATCAGAGCCTCAGCACAGGCCAGTGGGACAGGAGGTCATGGCTGGAGAGGGTGCAGGGCTTTGGGGTTTGGGGCTGTGCTCTGCAGCTCTGGCCTGGCTCTGCAGGGGAGGAAGGACAGGAGCTGGAGCCCAGGCAGTAGGAACTGTAAATTTGGTTTGGCAACCTGAGGAGCAGCTCGTTTCTTTCTCCTCTTCTCATGAATGGCCTCTTCTGTGAAGGCTGCAAATCTGAGCCTGGCTGCTGTTTGATGGGATTCTTCTATTCCAAGGAGAGAATGATCCTATTTCCTTTGCTTTCACCATATTCCCACATCCTTGTGCCGAGCGTGTCAAGAGGTGGAGTTCCACTGGCAGGGAGGGGAAGATGCAATGTTAGATGTTTTGCTTTTGTGATTCTCTCAGGGTTTATGAACCATTACAGAATGACTCATGTGGCCACATATTTTCCATGCCTCAGCCAGGATCCTTTCCATGCTCTGTATGCAAAAAATTAGCCATAATCAGGTTCAGATAGTGTGCAAATCACAGCCCTGCTTCCTATGGGCAGGTCTCTGGAGTAGAGCAGAGAGGGGTTACTCATCTCTGTATCCTTCATTTTTCAGATGCTGTGTGATCTTTAGTGACTGCCTTAGATGCAGAACAGCTTGCCTGAAAATTCTAGTGCCAAAGGTTTGTCACGGCTTGTTAACATCTCTTTAAGCCCTGTGATCCTTGCCCTGTGGGGTAACAATTTGGTTTTAAAGTAATTCATTGTGCAATAGATCATCTCCTGGGAGCAGGGGCTCTTTTATTCCGTGGCTCTGAACCCAGAAGATGCACTGCTGGAAATCAGGCTGGGGATCTCAGAGCTCAGAGGGAGGGTGCAAACACCACCTGGCCTGTCCCATACATCTTGGAGGCTTGGAAGAGCAAACTGTGGTGGGTAAAGGATGGGATTCACTGCTGCTGCTCCATTCCAGGGGCTCCAGAGGGTTCCTGTCTCAAATCTCAGACACTGCCAGGTCCCCTCCTTCTCCCTGGACCAAACTGAGCTCCTCCTCCTCTCCCTCCAGCTTGTCCCACAGCTCTCCTGTTCTCTGGGATCCCCCCAATTCTTTCCCTGGGTGATCCCATACATTCTCCTCAGCCTCACACTGCTGCAACACCCTGAGTTTTTCAGAGGGAGGTTTTTCAGAACTGCTCTTCTGCTTGCTGGCAGTTTTCACTTCACACCATAAAAGTCACTGTGAAGACATTTTCCAGGAATATTTGAAGCTTATTAACATCCCTGCAACTCAGTGTTCTGGAATAGCTTTTTGGGGGCCTTCCTCAGCAAGATAGTGATGCTGGGATGGGAGCTACCTGGTCTGACACAGCCATCATCATCATCATCATCATCATCATCATCATCATCATCATCATCATCATCATCATTCCTTTTCAGCATCAGGAACTCTAGATTCATTCTTTAGCCCAGGTTAGGAGTTGTTAAACTTTAATTTGGTCTTTAAATTGAATTAGTTAGTTCAAATCCAGAGCAATGGATAAAACATGCAGAAAACCTCAGTTCATGTTTGCACACACAGCCTCAGTTCATGTTTGCACACACACAGTTCCAGACTCTCTCACTGGTTCACAGCCCTGACCCTCCCAGAGCATCCCTGTGATGTGGAAACGTTTAAAAAGTCCTGGAATGTTAAAAGCTGAACTCAGGTTCTCCCTTTAGCACCTCTGAGTTTAATTGTGCAAAACACCTATACCTATTCCATCCTGTGGACCTGAAGGATGTTTTTGAGCTGTTTGCTGCTGCCAGACTTGTCCCCTGGCTGGGATCTCCAAGTGCTCTCATGTCACATCTGGCTGTCCCTCCCCTCCAGTGCAGGGAACATCCCCTTTGGGAGAGGGCCAAGAGAAGACTTGTGCAAAGCGGGCTGTGTCCTCTGAGACCCCACCACCAACATTTAAATCAAATTATTCCGTGCAATCAATGCACCAGAGGGTTGTTTTTGGGAGAACAGTTTGTTTGCCTGTGAGGGAGCAGGGGGCTGCACAGAGAGCAGAGCTGCCTTTTGTTATGGCAACGGAAGTGTTGGGGATGATGTAAAGGAAACTTCTATCAGCTCTGGGGCACAGCACCACGGCTTAATTTGCAAAATCCACTCATTCATTTGTCGTGCAGAGCTCACAGGGAGCACAGTTAAACATGTTATTACCCAGGAATTTGGGGAGGCTGAGGGAGAGGCGGTGCAGGGTTATTTGCATGGTTGCAGTTGTGTTGTCTTAACCTGTAGCAGATGTGCTTGTGGGGTTGGGAGCTGGATCAGCCCCTTCTGCTGAGCCCTGCCTGGGGTCACTGGGGGATTCCTGGGGCCTGGGCTGTGCCTCACTCACCTCTGCCAAAGTGCTGCTAGGAAGGAACCAGGCTGCAAGGAGTCACTGCCTGGCAGGACACAATTGCAGGGCTGCAAGGGACCCACAAGGATCAAATCCAGCCCCTGCCCTGCCCAGACCCCCAACAATCCCCCCCTGCCCATCCCTGAGAGCGGTGTCCAAACGCTCCTGCAGCTCTGGCAGCCTTGGGGCCGGGACCATTCCCTGGGGAGCCTGGGCAGTGCCCAGCACCCTCTAACAGGGGGGAAGAACCTTTCCCTGAGCTCCATGCCAAGGCCTGACACAGCTCCAGCCCTTCCCACGTTTGCTTTTGAGACCTCTCTGGTGGAGCAACTGTGCCACCCCCTGGACTCCATGCTCCAGCCACGGCCTGGGCTCCAGGAGAGGTTTTGGCAGCTCCTCCGTGAGTGCAGCCCCAGCTCCTGGGTGGGAGCTCTGCTTGCAGGAAATGGATTTTCCTTTGCAGTCAGGGTGCTGCTCACACCCTCACACAGCACTTGCTGACACACAGCTGCATCAGCACATCCTGCAGCATGTCTAGGAACTTCAACCTTTCCATTGCATTTTTCTACCATATAAAATCCAGTTTCAGGTAAAAGACAATCAATTTTGCTGGTTGTCACAAAGTTTAAATTAGCTGAAAAGAAATGTAAAACAGTGAGAGCTGCAGACTTTTAAAATCAATATTTTATTTTACTTGAATGTGCAAATAAATATAAAAAAAACTACATTCAAGGAGCTGGCAAAGCAATTACAAGCCCAAAAGCAAAGATCCTTCAAACAAATGGAAGAACAAACTCTTGACTCAAGGTCGTGCAGATACACAGCTGAAACCCTCAGACATGAACAAGCCCCTCTCAACCCTGCCTGATATTCCCTTCATGTCCCTTGCTACTCTCAGCTTTGAGACAACAGCACCGTAAAGGGCCAAAGTCTTGCTTAATCAGTTCAGATTATAAATTAAGGTTTACAAAATAAGGATGCTTAAAAATACCTGAAGTACACTTAGAATGGGTTGATGGAACAGGATGGTGCCCAGGGGTGTTGCCCACCTTGGTACACCTGGAATCAAAAGCATTTTAAGCCACAAGTTGCCACCTATTTTCTAGTAAACAGTTTTCTGCATCATAAAACCATAAAGTTTGGCACAATTGTCATCTCCACTGGGAGACAGCAGAGAGGTGAGCAGGACTGAGGCATGTTTTGGTGAGCTGGCTGGAAGGGAAAGGGGGACACTGTGCTTTGCACTGGGCTTGTCCCCTGCTCCCCCCACCCCTTGCAGAGCCACGTGGTCTCTTATCAATGAGGGAAGGGGAAGAACCTTCAGATCACTCCAGGAACCCAAGTTTAGCAGAGGAGAACACGGGTTCCTGATCAAAAGTCTCTGCTGGCAGTGGCTGTGCAAGTGGCCACGAATGCCAGAGAGTGGCCTCCCCTCCTTCCCTCCCACAGATTATTTTGCAAAAAAGACAAAGACTCGGGACAGTTTTCTGTTAAACGTACCCCAAAGGCCAATTTTTCTACTGTCAAGTGAGACAATTGCGAAACCAAATGTTGTACAGTGGAAATAACCCAGGACAAATCCTACAGGCTGCTCCTTAGGTCTGGCAGAAATCATAACCTAAAAATCAAAGCCACAGAAAGTTTTGGGGTGGGGGGGTTATTGCCCAAAAAGCCAGGGAAAAGTTGGAAGCAAAGCTGAAAGGAGGCTGGGTATGCTTCAAAATGTTATGTTTGTAATACACTCCACGGACAGCGTGCTTGCCCTTGGCCCCTGAAAAACAGGAGTGAAGTCACAGTGGGGCTGCAGGACAGACATGAGCAAATTCCCTTGATTTCTCACTAGGTTAAGTCAGATGTAGTGTTCTGCACAGATCAGGGCAGGCTGTGTTAGGTTCCATGGCAAAAAAAGCTTCCATAGCAGTACGGATGCTTCAGTGGAAAAGCTCATCTAGGATGGTTGTGGCTGCATCTCACTCTGCTCCTCGCAGATTTCCGTGTGTCCCTGCAAACCCAGCAGAAACAGCAGAGTCCGTGGGCTCCAGCTGTGCTCCGGGAGCTCCATCTGCCGATGTCCCCGGTGTGGTGCAGCCCCGCCGAGCGCCGGGGGCCGGGCATGCACAGGGAAACGCCCAGCTCCGGAGCTGCCCACCAAGCATGCAAAACACAAACCCAAAAACCAGGCCACGCCTCGCAATGGACATTCCTCCCCACGGATATTCCTCCTCATGGATGTTCTGGAAGGCAGAGTCTGCAGCAGGGCCTCAGCTCTCAAAGCTGGGGAATCTCAGCCACAGCTCAGGGTTTTCCCCTCAGTTCATGCTCCACAACACTTCATTGATGATGCAGCATCAGAGCCTCGAGTGCTGGTCATCCCCGTGTCTGTTTTGGCATTTTTCTCACCAGAGCACCAGGAACAAGAGTCATCTGTTGCCTTGTTGGTTCACAGGGATAATGAAGCCCCCCTGGCACTCCCAGGGTACACTGAAGAGTTCTGCAGGCTCCAAGACGGCACCAAGTCAGGAAGATTGAGAATATTAAACCCTTGGAAGTGGAAGCAGCTGCCAGCATCTGCTCAAACACCAGCCTGGCTCCACCTCTCCAACAAAGCCACCAGTGGTAGTTCACCCCCTCACTGAGCTGGTCAGCAGTGACCTAAAGCCAGGAAACTACTGGAAAGTGTGTGGCAATGCCAAGAGCCCCCTTCCCACAAAAGCTTTTAAAAGTCTTTTCATGATGGCTGGAGGATTACACTGCAAAGAGACAAGTCTATGCCAAATGGAAAATACATGATAATCCAAAGTAAAATGCTGTTTGGATAAATATCATTAATACATACATTGCATTCCCACCACTATTCTCATAGTAAATGTGCTTCACCAGCAGAGCTCTGCCTCGTCTGGGTGCTCAGGGTGAAGCAGGACGGCGGCTGTACTGGACTCTGTATCTGTTCACTGGCACCCCATGGACGTTCACTGTCTCACAGGTGGTTTTGCAGGGCACCATCTCCTCGTCCTCATCCCCCATCAGCCAGTCTTGAACCACATCCACGGCCTCCATGGACACGTTCTCCTCCAGCCACCGGTTGTGCCACTCCTCGAACTGCTGGTGGTGCTTCAGCAGCACCACAGGCTGGACCTGGGAGCAGAGCAGTAAAGATCACTGAGAGGTTCCTGGGGGAAAAGCCAAAGCCCTCAGCTCTGCCTGAGATGTGCAATGCTTTGGGAGCAACACCAAGGGAAACAGGAAACCGCAGACCTGCGTTTAACCATCCCTATTTCCTAATGTTTGCCACTCCCACTTAAAATTTGCATGTAAAGAAAAGGCTGCTGAGCTAATCCAAAGTACAGAGCATTTATCAGCTCTCCTCCATGTTACCCAACACAGAGTAATAACTTTTGGGTGTAGCTTGCAGGAATTCAGCCACAAGAATTATTGGTACCTGAGTTTTAGCTCCTACCCCCAACCTCTGCTACTGCCCAGGCTGCAGAGGGAGCAAGAGGGAGATGTACCTGCTTGGCCCTGCAGAGAGCTCCCCTCCTGTACATGTAATCCTCAGAGTTCATGATGAACATCATCTTGTGGGTGTTGAGTTTGAAGCGACAGTCGACGTTGCAGGCGCTCTCCACCCCGATCAGCCGCTTCCAGGAGCTCTTGACCTCGCTGCGCAGGGCCCTCACCTGCTTGCACTGCCACTTGCGAAACTTCTTCAGGTTCCTGGAGCAAAACAAGGATGACAAAGCATGTGTCACACCTGGTGAACTGCTCCCCTCAGCTGACAGGGCTCACAGCACAAGTATGGAACTTGGATTTGCACGTTTCGTTTTTCAGGCTCTCTCTGGGATCTTCCTCCGTATCCTCTGACAAATATTTAGGGAAATGGGAACAAAGTAGACCCAGAATCCCATCCAGAATCCATCCTGCTCCATTGCAAACAAAGTTCCACGAACAAATCACTGCAGTGGTCACAAATTTCTCTTTCAGCTCACTGGCCTGGAGCAGCCCTCAAAGGTGAGTGTATTTCCCCAGGGCTGGCACATCACCCAAAGCCACTGGCACAGGGCAGGGAGGAGGCAGCAGCTGCTGCAGGTGTGGCTCAGGGCAGGAGCAGCTCACCTTTGCAGAAAGACTGGTTTCAGGAGGAAGCCATCGTTCTGGTTGTTGGGAGCTCCTTCCACCCCTACGTACTGCTCCATGTAGTTTGCCAGGTGCTGTACAAGGGAGACCAGTTCCAGTGAGATTTCACTTCATCAGGAAAAACATCACTACAAAGAACCTGTTTATTTCCAAGCTGTTTATTCTGAGGCTGATTTATGTTGAAACTCTTCTGCTAATGCACCGTTTCTGTCCATGGTCACAGCCCCACATGTCACCTGCCCACCTCCCAGGCAAACTTGTCCTCCTGGCAAAGCCTCACAGTTTGGAACAAGAAAGCAGGGAAAGCATTCTTAGACATCTGCTTTTGGTACACAGGTCACTGTGGTATTACCTGGACTTCCACAGGATCTTCTGTCTGGGTTTCTTCTGTATCCAGCAGCTCAATGGTCATGATCACCTGTCCTTTCCTCTGGAGAAACATGACCTGTGATAAAATTACAGAAAATATTTGCCACAAGGGTTCACAATAAAAAGCTGCATATTCACAAGTCATTTGGACAACAAATAGAAGCTAGGAGAGAAGCAGCAGGGCTTCTCAGTGAGCCACAACGTCCCCTCACTGTCTGTCCTCTGATTTTGGTACCTTCTCTCCACATTGCTCACTCTCTCACCTTGGAACTTCCAAACCCACTTCTCCTAGGTGAAGTGCCACCTGGGAGATTTTCTGAAGTTTTTCAGTGATTTTGTGAAGTTCCCTGGCAGCAAGGCCTTACCTTGAAGCAGTTCTCATCTGCCATGCACCGTTCAGCCTTCCACTGGTAGCTGGTCTCCTTTGCTGCCCGCACACAGCGGGAGGACAAATTGCCCCCAGCAGCTCCTCGCTTCCTCTCGTTCAGGTACAGCTCAACCACCTTCAAGCAGATGTCATCGCTCACTAGATGGTGAAGCTTCCATTAAAAAAGGGGGAATTCAGTCAGCAAGCCTGGGCCAAGAGTTAACTCCAGTGTGTCATGAAAGGAGTGTAAAACCCAGCACAGCATCACACTCAGCTGAAGCAGCAAACTCCAGAGACTTCCCACATTTTACTGTCTCATGACTTTGCAATAAACGGAAAAGAGGAGAGTGAGGGACTTATTAACTAAAAAGCTACAGCTGGAAGACAGATTTGAATAAGAAATACCCGACATTTTTTGTGTTGCCTTAGATGCAACACAGAATTTTGAAAACACTGGAACTCAAAATATGTTGGAAAAGACCAGAAAGAGTAAATCCCTTAAGGTGGTCCCTGTATGAAAGCTGAATTCTCTCACTAGATCTCCCTGTCAGATATAACTTTTCTCTGGATTTGCTCCGAGCTCAGTGCCCCATTGCTCTGGAGGCACTGGCAGAAGGGTGGCTGTGTGTGAGGGGTGATGTGCAGCCCCAGTCCAGCCCAGCCCAGCCCAGTCCAGGCTCACCTGGCGCACGATGTTCTGCACCAGCTTGTCCATGGTGAAGCCGATGTAGGCGTGGATGGTGAACATCTCCCTCAGGGTGTCCTCGTACTGCGTGGGGTCGATGTTCCCGTCCAGCAGGCTCCTCACCATGTCCAGGAAGGCTGGGTAGTACTCCTCCAGCTCCACCTCACCTGGCCAGAGCAAAGGAATTCATTTCACACACAGAACAGGCAGAGTGAAGTCAAGCAGAGCAAGAGGCAGCACTGCTCGAGAAACACGACACCCAGTGTAGAGTGTGACATTACAGACAGGCAGCTCCCTGCCAGGTGCCCTGACAGGCTGGGACAGTTTCCCTCATGCACCTCCAGGACCGCCCTGGGCAATAACTATTTCTTTGTGGGGCTGTTTACATTGGAAATCAAAGTAACGGGTTCCTACAGTGAGGCACCTGAGAACATCTGGGCACAGTGGGCTGGCAGGAAGTCTCTGTGAAGCAGCCTGTGACACACTGACTGCCCTGCTGAAGGAGCTGTGTCCACAACTCAAAATACAGCAGAGGACTGCACCTCCACACCCCTCACTGCTGGCCACAGTGACTCAGAAATGCACAATAGAGCGCTGGCACTCAGGGCATTAAGAGTGAACTAAGCCCTGCATTATTCTTACTTGGTTGTTTCAGTCTTAGCTCCATGGCTGGATCATTGGTTTTTTCTTTCCTCCCTTCACAGAGCAGCTTCTCCCTCTCTTTCTCAGTCCGATATTCCAGAAGCTGCTTCTGGGCCTGGCGATAAATCTTTAGGAGCCTGGAGCACAGAGTCTGGTGAAGGCGCAGGAAGAAATACCAATTATTATTGACAAAGAAGAGGCTGTAAACATCATCCAGGGTGTTGTGGGGCTCAGCAGCTGTAACATCACAGAAGGCTGTTTTGGTCTCCAAAGGACTGCTTGGAGGCCCAGGCACGTGTTTTTTTCGCAGCTCAGGAGTATCCAGGTTCTGCCCCTGGTGGTTTTCTCTGTCCTCATCTGTTGATTCCTCAGAAATGTTGTGTTCAGGTGGCTGAGAGAAGAACAGCTCAGGTATGAAGTGATGCACAATCTGCCTGATGGTTGCCTGATCCTCCTTTTGGATGGTGGGCTGCCTTTTCACGTAATAGCTGATAAGAGATGCTGCATCTTCCAAAATCTGCTTGTCTTCATAGATGAAGATAAGATGAGGCTCGTTGGTGGATGAACTCCTCCCCTCTGAATGCTGCTCCTGATGCTGGAATCAAGAGACAAACAGATACAGATAAAGATCCTTCCACTCCCTGCTCAGGAGCCATTCCTGCCAGGAAGAACAAGCCAGTACTAACACTGTGCTTGGGACAGCTGGTTTTGACCCAATTTTCAACCACTTCCACACGGTCCCAGGTGCTATGGACACATCTGGGTCACACTGCCAAGGGAGGGAGTGGAGGAGGGGTCATCCCCTGTCACACCCACCTCATCATAGACACTTTCAATTTCATTCAGCAAGCTCTTGGAGCGCAGAGCTTTGGTGTCATTCTGCTTGAAGTTGACAGCCTGGTGGTCCAGGGATTTCAAATAGGCCTTCTCATACTGCTCCCTCCAAATCTTGTTGAAGCCCTGCTGGGCCTCCCTCCATTCTTCCTCTTTTGCTTTCAATCTGCAGAAATGAACAGTCTGCATCAGTTCAGAGAGACAGGCACAGAAACACACCCAAAACATTCTACTGTAACCAACTGCGGTGCAGCAAGAAGTTTTCAGTGGAAAACTGGAATTGATTCCTGGAAGCAATAAATAAATTTGAGAAAGAACCACCAGTGCTTTCTCAAATGATGATGAGTTGAAACAACACCTACAGAATCACAAAACCATTTAGGTTGGAAAAGACCTCTGAGATCATCAAGTCCAACCTTTGACCAATCACTGCCTTGTCAAACAGACCAAGTGCCATGTCCAGTTGGTTTTTTAACACCTCCAGGGATGGGGACTCCACCACCTCCCTGGGCACCTCCTTCCAATGTTTAACAACCTTTTCTGTGAAGAAATTCCCCCTGATGTCAGAACTCCCAGTAACGCAGCCTGAAGTTATGTCCTCTCATTTTGTTGTTTAAAAATGCTTTTAAAATCCTTTTCCAACTCCTTAAAGAGCACAGCACAATGGGAATTACCTCTTAAGAACCACAGGGACAGCAGTGACTGGGTTTTTCTTCAGACTCTCAATGATCTCCGGTGCTTTGTCCCCGTAGATGCGGTAGATGGCCCGGCGCTGGATCACCTCCGACGTTCCTCCCAAACAATCATCCAGGCGAAACTTCTCCTGGTCCTCCTGGCTCAGGCGGGACAGTTTTTTCTGCACACTCTCCAGCACACGGATTGTGGCTAAATTGGTCTCCAGGACAACATCCAGCTGTTGAGAGTTCCCAGAAAACAGTGTGAGAACAGGCAGAGCAGGAGCATGGAGAGCAGCAGCAGCCCAGGTTTGTGGAAGGTGTTCCAGCCCCAGGGGGAGGAGCCAGGAAGCAGCAGGAAGGTTTTTACTGGAAAATCAACCTCTGCCAGTTCTCCCAAAGGTCACATGCAATTTAGAACTGGATTCATGCCTAGGAAGAACTATTAGACTCCAAGCACAACACACCAAACTCCATCTCAAACCAACAAACGCCGACAGAACTTTCAGGAACTGGCCACTGATTAATTCAGCAAAATCCAGAGGTTTTGCTCTCTGAGGGAGCAGGAAGGGAGCTCAGCAGCACAGGTACCTCAAAGCGCTCGTCCTCGCAGCGGTGCAGCTGCTCCTCATATGGAGTCTTCTTGGAGCTGACAAAAGTGGAGTCTTCAGACCAGGAGGGAAACGAAACCCAGGTGTCATTTAACACCTGCAACAGAGCAGAGACATGGCATTGAGCAGGGTCTTGTGAGTCCAGAGCAGCTCTCATGGGGTTTTCCCTCTTGTCTTTTTGCATAGTTCTTCTCTGAGGTTCTGCAGGACATTCCAGACCTAATTCCCAGATCACTGCTCCCCAGATTTGAGGTCTGTGTGGAGCTGCCAGGGCCCTGCTCAGAACACTCAAAAGCACCTTCACTATCACCTCACAAGCAGAGATCACTCTGCAGTGATCAGCAGCTGTAAATAAAGGAGACAGAGCTCCCCACAACAGTGGGAAAGGTGCCCCAGGCACTGTCTAACAGAACTCCTCCAGAGAAAAATTGTTCCCCAAGGCCATACTGGCCCACTGCTAGAAAATTAATTCCAGGATATTTAATAGTCTTTTCTGTCTATAGGAACACATTTGTGTCTGCACACAGACTCAAAAGGTATTAGAGATGTGATTTGAGACGGGTTTAGATGAAATTAGTGAAATGTGAGTATTATTTCAATAAATTGGCTGAATAAATTGAATTAGCACTGAAAAGGTGACTCCACATGCAGCAGCTGTGGCACAAACCGCCCACTCCAATTTTTATGTGTGTTCAGGGATTGAACAGCCTGATCCCAGAGTACCTCCTTGCAAATGGCTGTTCTCCCACTGCACTTTGGCTGCTGGTAGGTTTTTGGGAGAGCCCTGTAACTGGATCCGATGCGTTTGCAGGAAGCGTAATCGATTTCCCGGCTCATTCCATCCCCGGAGCGGTCGCTCAGCGGAGAAGCAAAGGAAAGCTCTTTCACCCCCAGGAAGGACTTGAACTGTGCAAAGAGTTCTGGGAATTTCCTTCAAAACACAAGTATTTTGTTATTCCACTGTGACAGTTTTAGGGTGGTTAATGCATGTCATAAAAGGGAGGCAGAAATATCTAAACAAATTCAGCATTGCAGGGAGAAATCTTTCACCAACATCTCTCCTCTGTTATCATTCTCTCTGAATTGCTTTAGGGTTTGCATTTTTTTTACTGAAGGTAGGAAAGTTGTTTCCCTTCACCACACAAACACTCCCCTTAAGTGCCTGAGGAGAAACTGATCCTTGCCATTTGACTCTCCCACTTCTGCTGTAAGCCAAACAGCTCAGGAGGCCCACAGCAGAGCTGGAGCTATTTATCTTCTCACAGCCCTGTTCTCAGATTTCATGTTTGTACCTTTATTACATTTTGAGATATTAAACAGGGAGTGTGAACAGACAGAGGAAAATATCTTCCTCACAATACTCATTAAGAGCTGTAGAGATAAATGTAAAGGTTCAGATTTTATTATGCCTCATTTTGGATTAACCTTAAATTTCTTGCCTTGTACTCAGGAGAAATTTCTAAGTTAAATCAAAAACTTCTGTAACAAAGCTGACAATGTGCCAAAAAAATAACAGAGCAGGACCTACAAAGTACCACAGGGCAGAGAGGTAAGTTAGTAACTTACCCTAAAAAGGGTGTAACAAGCTGGAGCAACTCAGAGCCAGAGACCAACTCTTGGTTGAAGAGAGCAATGCAACGGAGAAAATTTTCATAGACCTCCTGACTCTTGAGCACCCTGCGCACCTGCAGCAGTTTGGAGAGATGATCACAGCATCTGAATGCCACTTGTATATAGAAAATTATTCATTATCAGTCTATTCATCTTCCAAACCCACCTATTTTAATTTTTGTCGGTCTTTCCCACTTAAAAAGTCAGGGAATGTCTTAAGTGCCGACACACAAATTGTACAGAAAACCAACCAATTAACAACCACGTGAAAGGTTGAAGATGTGTCCAGAGACTGTCAGAAAAGGGCAAATACTGACCTTGTCAAAGAAGGAAAACTCTTGCAGTGTCCCATATTTCCCCACTGTCGCCACTGACAGATCTTTGGTACCTCGCAGCTTCATTTTCTTCTGTTATAAGAACAAGCAGTTTATATTTAAAATGTTGTGACTCAAATGCCATCAAATTCCACTCTGTTGACACAGAACAGCCCCCTGCAAAGTCTGAGACCCTGTATTTCCCCAGCAGTGATCTGGCATTGCTGTGTCACATCCTCACAGCAAGCTCTGTCAAATGTCTCCCAGCTAAGAAACAACAAAAAAAGAGAATCACTTGAGATTCTGCATAGAAGCAATGAGTTGTCTCCTGCCAGGGCCAATACATTGTACAGAAGGTTGTGATATTTAGTATCAAACATGTTAGCACACACATTTTAGCATGCATTAAAAATTCCCTTTTTCTACAGCAATTAAAATAACTCAACATTTTGGTTTTCATACACCTACATACAAAGATACTACTCATTACACCTCTATCTCAGCAATAACTAAGCACAAGTAGTATGAAGTTATTCTAAGATTTTACTTGCTGAAGGATACCTTTGCTGGGCCGGAAACAGGGCGCAGCAGCAGCGGCCTGGATCGCTTCTTGCTGTGCTCCAGATTCTTCTCATGCTCAGTTTTCTGGACACTGTTCACTTCACATGGTCCATTTCCTGTGAACTGAAGTAAATCAATAATGATTTCAACAGTCTCCTTTCAAATAAAGAAACCTAACAGGACACAGAGCATGTGGTTAAGTCACCTGTTCTGAGAAAATCCAAACAATGAAGAGGAGCAATGTTCATTACTGGCTGTATGATTTTCCATGTTTTGCATATTCTACATGCAGACAGAGCATTCAATATCTTGCCCTGCTCTCAGCACGTACCAAAGACCTTTTTGCCTCTGGGAGGAACTGTCCAAACTCTGAGAGCAGATCCTCCTGTCCCCGGAACAGATTGGCCACTTCAGTGAACACTTCCTCCTCTGACATGCCCCGGAAGGGTCGGCCCTTGGTGTTCAGCTGCTCTTTCTGAAAAGATACACACAGATGTTCAAAAAAGTCAAAAGATACCTCACTCTGCCAGAAAACTCACCCTGAGCCAAAAACATGAATGCCACAGAGCTTGAAAGAACTCTGAGCCAGCCCAAGGCTCTCACAGGGCCTCCTTTCACACACAGGATCACAAAATCAACTGAAGGCGAGTTAAGGCAGGTCTGGCTACAACCTCTTTACACCCTGCAAAGTTCCACAATATTTATACTTGTTGTCATTTCTTGTGCATATCTATGAGGCAGCTATTGGATAAAGATGAGTCCTTGGGAACTCCAAGTCTGTTCAACAGGCAGAGATTAAATTTGACAACCACAACTCCCACAGCTCCAGAGCCAACCCACTGCCTCTTCCACAGAAGACTTTTTACCTGATAAGTGTGAAGGATTTCTAGAAAGGATCTGTAAATCTCTGGATGGTCAAGGAAACGTGTTTTGATCTTATTCACATAACTGATGGCATTATTGAACTCCACAGAATCAGATTCCAAGGGAATTTGGGATTTATCTTCTTTGTAGGGAAGCTGCTGCCGAAACTCCTCGGAGCAGTCACTGTGGTTGTGGGAGTTCTCCTGGGAGTAGTGCAAGACCAGCCCACTGCCAGGGAGAGCACTGGGAACGGGCTCTGGGGGCACCTGGGGGCACAGGACACACGAGATGAGTTGGAAAAAGATCAGGAACCAGCTCAACAACAACCCAGCAGCAGTGCTGGCAAGGTCTCCAGCTAAAAAATATTGTCACATGAAGAAGGAAGAGAAAGTATTTCAGTCACCAGTCAATTTCCCTACCTGGTTTATTAACTCCATCAGTTAAAATAAACCCCAAAGTTCTCCCTGGTGTAGGAATCACCTGACTGTGGCTGTCACAGCTTTATTGGCCTCACCAGAGAGGCTGCACCAAACACCTCCCACTGCAGGTTCTGCTAGCACTGGTTATTGCAGAGGAACTGCCAGTTTTAAGGGGCATATTAAACATAAGGCCCTGACAGGTGTTAATTCCTAAGCAACAGAGAGATCTGAGGGAGCTGAGATTAAAAAGGTAGCTCCTGCTGCTAACTGGAGTTAAACCACAAGTTTATCAGCAGAATTCAGTTTATGGCTTTATTTCAGCTCCACAAACCACACAGTAATAACAAAAAACAAGCAGGGGCAGCATCCATCTGTATCCCAGCAAGAGTGTTCCACACCAGCAGTACCTGATGGGGATCCCATGATCTTAAACACCTTTCGCAATGTCAACAATTCATTGATTTCACAGTTGTTTTTTTGCCAGTTGCCTAAACAAATTTCCTGGTTTATCAGTGAAAGACTGGAAGTGAAATTCTTCCAGGATCAGCCCTTGAAATTTGCCACTGCCCATACTGGGAATCCCTTTAACAATGTCACGCCAATTATAATTTCAGTTTCCAAACATGACTGAAATATTTGGTGTTGAAGTAGTGATTCCATGCAGAATCATCTTTGCTGTGTAAGTCAAATTAGTTTGAGAATAAATCATGGGTTGGAACTAAGTGATCTTTAAGGTCCCTTCCAATCCAAAGCACTCTATGATTCCTTGAATAAGCATTTACATTTTTATTACACCCATTATCACAGGCTTTGAAAACCACCTAAAAACAACAGCAACATGCACTACACATAAATCTTCACAGCCTAAACAGTACAGACGTGTCCAGTGACACATAGAAGAGTTTATTAAGAGAATAAGAGCTCTGTGACCTACCTGACTGTTCAAAGGTGACTGTATACTTAACTTCCCATTCTTTGGAATTTCTATCCTGTAGCCCAGAGGAAGAAATGCATTGAATCCTACAATGAGGTCAGGATGCTCATGGAAAAGCTGAGAAACACGTCGAATGACTCCAGGTGTGTCAATGCTAAAATTGAGAGGGGTTTGTTACTTTTATCCAAACCAGGAACACAAGTTAAGCCCAGAAAACACCAGAGAAATGTGAATTATCTGGTAACTTAGGGAGGCAATCCCTTAAAAAAAATTAGTGAGAGGAAATGACCAGTGCAGCCTCGCCCTGGGAATGTTATCCATGGAGAGGAGAGATGAGTGTGCAGGTTGGCACCACCTCCAGGGCTGGCAGGTCACAAGTTCTGCTCAGGCTGCTTTGCTTATTTCCAAGATCTGTGTTTCAGAATGCAAAGTAAAAGCAGATTTGCCTTCTCCTGTGGATTTCACCTCTGGAAAGTTATGGGATGGGCAGAAGTACTCCAGCTTCACATGACTGCACCACTGGGGGACAGGCAGTGAGTGTGCAGAGGGGAATGATGGGGTGAAGGCTGGGGGGCTCCGCACAGCCAGAAAGACCCCACAAAGGCTGAGACCTGAGGGAAGGGCTGGAGCTGTGTCAGGGCTTGGCATGGAGCTCAGGGAAAGGTTCTTCCCCCCTGTTAGAGGGTGCTGGGCACTGCCCAGGCTCCCCAGGGAATGGTCCCGGCCCCAAGGCTGCCAGAGCTGCAGGAGCGTTTGGACACCGCTCTCAGGGATGGGCAGGGGGGGGTTGTTGGGGGGTCTGGGCAGGGACAGGGGCTGCACTGATGATCCCTGAGGGATCCAGGTCAGGATATTCTGGGATTCTGTGAAAGGCTGAGGAGCTCCCCAGAGCACCCTGGGGTGCAGGACCTGGGCTTTACCTCTGGCTCTTGAACTCCTTCATGATCTCCAGGAAGCCGTTGTAGGTGGCAGGGTCGCTGCCAAAGCGGATCTTCACCTGGTCCAGGTAGGACAGCGCATCCTCCACCTGTGGGGGGAGAACATGGTGAGGCCCAGGCAGGGGAACAGGCCCTGGAGCCCCCCAGAGCCCAAAACTGGGGCGGGGGCACCTCAAGACACTGTAGAGGGTGGGAACCGGCCCCGAGGGAGCCCCGCAGCACCGGGGAAGGGCACTCGGTACCGGGTGAAGGGTCCGGACAAGGGCAGGCCCCGGTGGGCTTCCCGTGCTGGGTGTGTCAAGGCACGGACGGGGGCACGGTACCGGGGGTCGGGAACAGGTCCCTGGGGAGGATGATCACGGTACCAGAAAGGAACAGCAGGGCCGGGGAGCCCGAGGGGCACGGCCTAGGGGAGGGGGGAACCGGCGCGGGGAGCCCTCACGGTACCGGGGAACACGACGCGGCCCCAGGGGACCCCACGGAACCAGCGGAGGAGGGCGGGGAGCCCCCGGCGCGAGCGGGACAAGCCCCCAGGACACCCCCCGATACCGGCGGGTGAGGGACAAGCCCCGGGAGGCGAGTTCGGCACCGCGGCCGGGACAGGGCAGGTCACGGAGGGGGCGGGCGGGGCCATCCCGGGGGGGCTAGGAGCGGCCCTTCGCGGGGGCGGGGGAGGGTGGGGAAGGGGCGATCGCGGCCGCCGGGGCGACCCCGCACTCACGTGCACCGGCAGCTTCTCGTGCGGCGCGGCCCGGCCGCCGCCGCCTCCCCAGCGCGGGCGCTGCCCCCGCCGGCCCCGCGGCCGCCGCCGCCCCCGCCGCCATGTTGGAATCGGGCGGGCGAGCGCAGCCCCGGCGGCGCGCGCGGCCGCTGCGTCAGCGCGCAAAGCCCGAGCCACGCCCCCGCGCCAAGCCCCGCCCTCACCGCCGTTCCGCCCGCTGATTGGCCACGCCCCCATCAGACCGCGCCTACGTCCCGCCCATCCAGTGTGGTCACCCCCATTTCATATCAAACCACGCCCCTGCTCCCGACAGGCGACGCCCCCCCGGCGCCGCTTCCGGCCGTTGGAGCGCCATGGCAGGAGCGGCGCGTGAGGGAGCGCCTGAGGGAGCGGCGGGGCCGAGCGGGAACAGCGCCTGTGGAGCCCGAGCTGGAGCAGCCCGGGGGCTGCGGGATCCCAGGGAGTGTGGAGGAGCTGGGGGCTGAGAGCTGGAAGTGTTGAGGCGGGAAGAACCGCGTCTAGTGCAGCGGAGCTGAGGGAGTCGGTGGTGTTAGAGGGGCTCAAACGGGGCTGGGGAAGGCCGGGAGGGCTGGGGGAGCCCAGGGGGTGTGGAGGAGCCGTGAGGGGCTTGGGGCAGCCCGGGGGAGCCCTTCACTGCTGTGCACTGAGCTCAGGGGTTGCTCTGGGGTCGCAGGATAAATGTGACATTAAACATGCCGCTTCCCCCAGCCAGCAGGCGATTTGAACTCAGTAAAACCCAGTTACATGAAGAGTAAGGAGGAGAGAGGGGGGAAAAATAAGCCATGTTGCTTGTTTTTCCTTACAGCATTAGCCATGATTTGAATAATAGAAACATGCAGAAGCCTTTCTTGCTTTGCCTTTAAACTTGCTGCTGGTATTTGAACCCAGAATTTCTCTCTGTTGTGCTGGAACATTCCAGCTGTTTGCAGCTTCCAGGCAGGATACTCACACACTGCCTCTGGGTTTGATCTTCCATCCCCTGTTCTGATGCTTGCACAAACTGCTCTGTGACCCCTTCTGACAACCTGAGAGATGCCATAGGCCTGTTAAATACAGGAAGGATTAAATTAATACAGACTTTTTCTTTCACAGTTACTGCTTTCAGCATCCCAGACTGTGATGGATTGATGCAGTGACCCAGCACACAAATATTTATTGTCTTGGAGAAGCAGGCACTGCAAAGGCCTTGCAGCAGAGATGTGGGCTGAAAATGGATGGTTTGCATTAGATTATTGTGCTGGTAAATACAGGGTGAAGTAGAGATGTTTTAGAGTTTTCAATGGTTATTCAGATAATAAATAAAGATTCTTACAGGAGTGATGCTGGAAGAGTGGTGGGAGCCAAATAGAGCTCCTAGGTGTGCAGGAAAGAGCCTGGAAGGACAGAGTGAAGCCCTTTATTCCACCTGTGGAAAGGAGTAGCTCAGACACATCCTTCGTGTGTTGTCAGGTGAAAGAAAATCAGCATTAATCCAACCTCCTCCACCACTTTTTTTCTTTTTTTCCTCCTGGATTCTCCTCAGCTGGCTCAATTTCTGTTTTCTATTACTGTTGTTAACTTGAGAAGTCTCATCCTCTTCCCTGGTTTGTGCCCTGTGGCTCACCCTGGTGACATGAGCAGAACCAGCTGCAAATAACTCCTGTGAGTTTTGTTTTCTCTCAGAGCTGAGTTCCCAGCCCTCAGCACCAACATCTGGGTAGTGAATCCAGCTGTAAGGATTCTCCCAAACCAGCCCTGGGTGCTGGAAACACCTTGTGCCTGTCAGTTTGTCAGGATTTGGGTATTCCTGTGAATCCCTGTGAGCTGGATCCTGCCTGGCAGCCCGGGGCAGTAATCAACCACTGACACTCAGCACGGTGCTGCCTCAGAATAGCTCAGCTCAAGTTGCTGCTGACAGAGCTCCAAGAGACCATGGGCTCCTCTGCCTGCCAAGCAGGAGATCTGCCTTCTGTGACCTTCCAAAGGGAGCCCTTGGGCCCCAGAGCAGTCCTGAAGGACTGAATCCCTGCTGGCCGTGCTGCAGATCACCCTGTAATCGCCAAGGAAATCAAGGATCTGGGTCTTAATGGTCTGGGTGGGCCTGTGGATCTGCAAGGGCTAAATCATGTGTGCTATGGCAAACTGCTTTTCCTGCCTCTTGATTGCCATGTGGTTTCTTTGGCTCTGGAGGAAGGATGTTGGTGACATCCTGCCTGGAGTTCAGTGGGCAGACAAGGGCTGTCCCAGAGATCAGCCCTGTGAAAAAGAGCTGCCTTTGCTCAGATATTTCAGCATCCCACTCAGGCAGATGTGTCCAGTGTGTCACACCCCTCACCTGTGGAACAAGGAAATCAGAGACTGTTCCTACTCTGTCTGCCCTCAGATGGGACTCATGGTTTGCTTCTTTACTTGTGAAATTGCCTATTATTCATATTTCTAATTTTCACCCATCACAAGCTATTTAGACAAAGCTTCAGAGGTGAGATTAAACAGCTCTCCAAGCCTGAAACAGATTTCCAAAATCTCTTGCTTTAAAGCAGCAGGAAGGAGCAGTCTTTGTCAAATGATAACAGAAGGCAAAACCTTGCCTCCTTACTCTGTTGGCAGCACCTGGAGCTGTTCAGCCATGGGTTTCCTTTGCTCTCAGATGCCTGATTAGATCCTGCCCAGTTTGGGCTGTGCTGGATGTTCACCTCTTGCTCTGGCAAGAGATGGTGCTCCAGATGTGTGTGTGCCATCTGGCTCCTGCCCACAGCTGGGTAGCAAGGCAGCTTCCAGGAGTTCACATTGAAAACATTTCAGAAATGAAATTGTGTTTCAGGCCTCAGGCACACACTGACATGAGGCTGAGCCCCTGAGTGCATAAAGTGCTCTCCATTCCAGATCTAAAATAAAAAGGGAACAGAAAGTCTTGAAGCAAAAAAAGATCATCTTTGTGGAAGTGTAGCAGTGCCAGAAACACGTTCAGAACTGCACATCCAAGCCTCACACATTGCTGGGGATCAACCCAACCCCTCTCCTGAATGAGGAGCCTGTTCTGTGAGCTGGATTTGTGAGAGATGCTTTGGTTGGGAAGTTGCCCAGCCTTCCTTCCTCCCTACCTGGACAGCTGCAGCCTGAGAGCCAGGCACAAGGCTGCTGCCAGCAGAGGTAGCAGCTGTGTGAGCCACTCCTTCATGTTCCCAGTCTGTCTCTCAAGCTGTGGAATCCCTTTGGATCTGCCAGGTGCACTCACATGTACTCCTCAAAGCCTACAGCAATAAAATGTTAGCTGCTGATTAGTTGAGGCAAAGAAGTCTCCAATCCCTTTCAATGCCATGTCCTTATGATTTAATTCCTCTATTTCCTTCAAGAGAGGCCCAAAGGCAAGCTTAGAAACAGTGAAAAATAATCTTATCAGCTTCAGTTCCTTTCACTGCTTCCATCTCATTCCCCAGGGAAAGGGCTCCTGGTGCTCAGGCGTGTTCTGCCTCTTCACAGAGAGAATTTCATCCCAGATTTGTCACCTCTTAAGCACAAGAGTGAAATGAAGCCAGGCCAGTGGGAAATTCCACATGCTGGCCCCTTTGAGAGGACCCTTGGCATTTGAGGGAGTAGCTGTTGCCAACACTTCCCTAAGGAATGGGAGCTCCTGGACCTGCAGTGCCAACAGTCATCTTCTGTCACCACCACAGAGCAAAACTTTCTCAAGCAGGCTGACCCCATCAGAAGAGATCTGTACAAAAAAGAGGGATTAGCAGTGAAATTTGGTCTGGGCACTCACAAAGCTATAAAGTGCAGCAGGATGGAGTTTGGCTTTTCTATGTGGGAACTGTGGAAGTCTGAGGAGGATGCTCTGTTTGGAATGGAGAAGAAAGGTCTGTTGATTGCCAGATCTGTTGTCTGACTCATCAAACCTTTGGATATTTAAAGAAATACAAGAAATATAGTTTAAAAGTTGTGCAAATAGATATGTACCACGGATAGAGATCCCCCACTAAATCCCACTGCCTTCCTCCCTTGCCTCTGGATGTTGGTGCCTCTCCCTGCAGCCCTGAGAGCTGAGTTTGGGATCTCAGCTCACTGGTGCTGCTGCTCCACAGACTGAGAGTTCCTCCCTCACACACAGTCACAAGCAGCAGCCTGGGGCTGCAGGGAACATCCACACATCTGTCACCTCTCCAGAAATCTGGAGAATGGGTTCTGCTGTCCCCAGGTGCCAAGCATTGACCTAAGAAAGAGGTGACAAAGGAGGCAGGAATAGCAAAGCCCGAGTTGGCTTTTCTGTCCTCAGCCTGCAAGCTTGTGGTTGCAATGCTGTGGTTCTTTTAGCACCTTTAAGCTAAAGGTACCTTTGTACCTGAAGAAAAATTTACAATCCTGTGCCTCTCATCCACATGAAGGTGATGTGAGGATGTTATTTGGGATGGAAATCCTGCATAATAAACCTGGCTCTGGCAGAAATCAAATTCCAGATGTGCAGACTGTGATCCATGGCAGCAGAAACAGCACAGGTTCCCTTTTCAAACACTTCCACACGCCTCAGCTACAAAATAGGAGAGGGGCTCACAAAATGAGGGATTCTCAGTGCTTTGGGGATTTAGGAGAATGCTCGTGGCTGGGAGATGTCTGTGTGCCTAAAGCTCCAGGACTGCCAAGCTGTCACAGCTCTTCTCAGGCATGAAGCAGCTTTCCAGCCTCAAAAAGTGGAGAAGGCTCAGCAGAGTGCCCAGCATCTCAAAAACTTCCATATTCCAGTCAGTCATGGAGCCATCCCGGGAAGCTGCCACCAGCAGCTGGCAATCTGGACCAAGTGACATTGCTGTGACACACAGACAGGAGGGAGAGACAGAAAAGGGACATTTTGGAGCTTGTTTATGTGCTGTGCTTCCCCAGCTGGAACCCCTGGTCCTGTCTGAACCCCGTGGTCTGTGCCAGGAGCAAGATTAGGTTCCTGCAGACATATCTAGGTCAGTGTGTGCTGTTGTTGTCCTGACGACAAAATGACCCAGTTTCCCCTCATTTGTGGAAGCAGTTGCCAATGGGGCTGGGACACAAAGGCACAGGACCTTCCTCCTGCCTTTGTCTCCAAGCTGGCTTCCTATAGGAACAGGCCTTTTCTCCTCCTTGCTCTGTATATTTTGTTTCTTGCAATCTCAGTCATGACAGACGGATAATTAGAGATATTGTTGGTGTGTATCTGCCCCAGGAATGACCCTACCTTTGAGGATAGGTAGGATCCTACACACAGCCCCACCTGTGGGGCCCCACCTGGAGAAATCCACACAGTGGGACCAGACCCTGCACAGCTCAGACACTGCTGGCACAGCTGCCCCTTGAGCTCCAGGCAGGAAGGCACCAAGGCAAGAAGACTGGCCAGCATTTCTGTGTGGATTATCCTCATTCCTGAGAGGGCAGAGACAGAAAACTCTTCTAGAACATGGCTCTGGTGAGCCAGTGACAGCAGCCACAGCTGCATTTCTGTGCTGCACAATGAGGAATGAGCTGAGCTGGACTGATCTGGGAATACAGGGATGGCTCTGGTGTAAAACCTGGGAAATGTCATGGTGTGGGTTTTTCCCTGAGGAAGGAGTGGGCTTTCCAAGGGGAAGACAGAGGCAGCACTGTGTGCCCTGTCCTCTAGTTTGCTTTAAAGCTGCAAGGGAATCCATATGGCTAACAGTGCATGAATCTTTTTATGAATCCCAGAACAGCCAAATTAGTCACTGGTTTTAATTCCTCTTAAAAATACTTTTACTTGGGAAGCAAAAATCCAGTTCTTTCCCGAGGTGAACACTTGTGTCCCACTGTTGTTACCTTCAGGGCTGTGTGTGCAGGGGGCTGCAGGTTCAGCACACATGGCAAAGCCATCAGCAGCTCTCTATTCCAGAGGCAGTTATTCTACAGCACATCCAGCTCATATTCCCTGCAGGGAGAAATGCTATTAGAGCAGAGAACATCAGCCCTGAGATTGCACCATTATTCTGAAAATTTCAGAAATTATTCTGAGGTAAAAAAAAGCTATTTTGGGGAAGGAAGGGATGGAAGGATGAACAGCTTCTTGCAGGGGAAGTAGGACTGCTTTGCTGGGGATGTGGAGGGCTCCCATTGTCACAGTTCCTTCTGTAACCTTTTAAACACTCTGTAGTTTGGGGTTTTTCTAAATTCAGTAGATTTTTAAATATGCTTTCTTCCTGGTGTTTGGAGTATCTGGATAATTTCTTCCAGCTGCTAAAGGAGTGTGGTGATAATTCTGGGATAAGTTTATAGAGTTTAGCTTATTTCTCTTCTCCAAGCTTCCTTCTCCCAGGGCAGCAGAAAGGATGTGATCCTTACTGCCAAAGGTGTCCAAAGCTCACCTCTGTGCTCCCCTTCTCCTTCCCCAGCACATCCTTTTTCAGCTCCTCAATTCCTCCAGCATGAAAGGAATGAAGTGGCAATTCACTCAACTTCCTCAGGTTTGGGACAGTGTCAGACCCAGAGTGGCTGAGGGACCTGGGAGCAGCCAGAGCAGAGGGTTTGATGTGTGCTGTGTGGATTGATGTTTGTTTTCACAACCTCAGTGCCAGACACCCAGCTCCCATACAGAGACAGCACTTCCAGGGCTTCCATTGTTTTCCTGTTAGCAGGAAATGTTTTCCTGACTAAATTTCTCCTGCTGCAATCTAAGGCAGGCTGCCTTTCTGCAGAGGAATAAAAAATTACTTCCTCCCTTGCTGCAGTAGAATTTGGCATGTGTGAAGAGTGAATGACAGAGTCTGTAAAACTTCTTCAGATCTCCTTGGTTGTGGATACCGGTTTAAAGAATATAAATATATTTGATCATTGGAAGCATTGGATGGAATTAGTTACTGTTATTTCCCTTGTCTTTTGATTTCAGACCCTTTTCAGCAGCTTGGAGAACACAGAGCTCTGGTCCAGAGCTTACAGGTATAGAAATCTCTGCTGATATTCCTTACCTTTCTGTCAGCACTCAAGGTCCTGCTAATGTGTGCCAACATAAGAGATTTCTTCATTCCCCAGCTCCAGGTCCCCTTGTAGAAACCTGCCAGGGGTAAATACCTGTTGGTTTGGTCTTGTTTTGATACATAATGATCCAGCACCACTTCAACAAATTGCTTGGGAGGAAGTTCCATATCTGACAGCCCATTTCTGCAAGCAAAGTGGGATATAAGAAAATGAATATTTTTATCCCCCTCCTGGCTGTTTGCACTGACACTCACAGAGGGAGGGTGAGGGGTTTTCTGGCTGTCCTGAGCAAGTCACCAAACATCCTGCTAGCTCATGTGCCCACATGGCAGTGCCAGCTGAGAGCTTCCACCCTGGGTAAACCATGGAGATCATTTCCTTCTCCAAGTAATCCCAGAACATCTCCTTGAAGGCTCTGGTTTAGATAGGCTGCCAGGCATGAGGGGAATGTTACCCTTGCTAAATATATGTAAGAACACATTCACAGGCTTAAAGACCTGGGAGCTTTGGCTGTGTTCACACAGATTGCCCATGAACAGCAGGAAATGCAGGCTGTTCCACCAGAGCCAGCAGCTCTCACCCTGAGGGAGCAGAACAGCCAAGGAGAGCCACAAGGGCTATGGGACTGCTCCAGTCTCACACAGACAGGGCTCAGTGTCCTGGGCTGTGCCACTGGCCTGAGTTACAATGTAAAGATGTGCCCAAAAGTCTGTATTCCATCTCCATCTGCTGAAACTAGGTGGAGCAGTGATCCTTATCTCTGTGGGAGATATCCTCTGCTAATGGGCCAGCTGTTAAAAACCAGCTGGGGCAGTGTTCTTTATCTTTCCCACAGCCCATCCTCCCTCCAGGAGAGATCTCCTGTTCATGGCCATTGAGTCCCAGGGCATGGCTGATAAAATTACATCATCCCATGGGAGATGCTCCAGCCAGGGGGAGGAGCCAAGCCTTTCCTACCCAGATAAAAACTGAGATTTGGAACACCAAAGCTGCCCTTACCCACCGGTTTCCAGGGGACAAGAGCTACCAGGATCACTGTCAGGATTTCTACAGGATCACTGCTTTGAGAAGAGCACTTCATCTGGACTGCCACCACCCTGACTAGCAGGTGTCAGGTTGTATTCTGACTCTGGCAGTGGTTTTTCTTTTGTGCTACTGCACGTATTTTATTTTTTCTCTTTTTCCCTATTAAATTGTATTTCTGACTTGGAGTCTCTCACTGGTTTTGTTTTCAAACCATCACAGTCAGCAATCACAGCTCTGAAGAGCAGCTGTCAGATGCTCATTTCTGGCCTCCTGGAAGCCCAGCTGGAGGAGCAAGGCTTGTCCCCCCAAGGAAAGCTCTGATGGAAATGGGCCCTTTGAGCTGGGCTTATCTGCTCTGTCTGATGCCAAGGGCAGCTCCAGCATCTCCTCCCCTTCCTCACAGGACGAGGGTCCTGCTTCAGAGTGTGCCCAGCCTCAGGCACAGTGTGCTGGGGGCTGTTCAAGTGTCAGGCTCTGCTGTGGGAATGGAAATGATGATGTGGAGGAAACCTGGTGGGAGCCAGTAGAATCTGTGGGCCCCATCAGCAGGCAACAAACTGGGGATGCAGGAGCAACACCAGTGCCTGTGTGTCACAATATCAGTGTTATGTCACTGGTGTTATTAGTTGTGTCAGAGTATTAGTGGTTATCTTTTATTTTCCTCTACCTTCAGTCAGAGTCAGGATTGAAGCACGAGAGACTGAGTTTTGTGTTTGGACTCAGCTGTTTATTAATTCTTATCTACAGCACAGGGAGTGCCACAGCACTTCAAGCTAACAAGCTAAAAGGGAAAAAATGGAGCTGTATTTCACTTGCTGTAAGGTCTTTTAAGGCTTAACTATCCAATTAAAAACTAACATTTATATTATTTATACTTTTGACCTAGTGACCAAACACGTGTGACACGCTCTGCTGGGCTGGGAGGGCACAGCTCAGCCAGGCTGAGCTCAGCTGCAGCAGTGCTGGCTCAGCTCTCAGCTCTGGACCTCTGCTGCTGATCTCTGGTGGAAGGGGCTCAAGAGAAATCAAACCTGCACAAATATATAATGGGTTATTTATTTACAATATTTATTTATTTATTTACAATATTTATTTTAAAATATTTCTTTATTTACAATATTTATTTATTTGTGCCTTCAGTTATACCCCCTGAGACTTTGTGTGTTTATTCTCTTGGTTCAGCAAAACTTTTCTAAAGCAAACACAACCCAAGGAAGCCACCTGGTACCTCTGCAGGTGTCTGAGCCTCCTCTTGGGCAAGGCTTAAATCTCTGGGTGTGGATTTTTCTTTGGGGCTGTCACCAAAGTGCCTCAAGGACACTGGGCTGGGCTGGGGAGCTCTCAGGGCTTAGGAGGAGTGAGCAGAGGATTTGAGACAGAAGCAGGGAGCTGGTGCCAGCCTGCAGTGACATCCGGCTCTGTCCCTGCTGGTTGCTATGGCATTTTCATTTCTGCTTCTTTGCAAGGGGGATTGTGTTTTTTCCCTGGTTACTGAGCAAATCTTGTCAGTATGGAGGGCTAGTCACTGCTAATGCAAAAACAGTGACATAAGAAAAATTAAGTTTAATTTTTAGATTAGTCTGAACATGACAAAGTCACAGAGTGGCTTGGAAGGGACCTTAGAGATCACGCCAGTCCACACCCCTCTCATGGGCAAGGACATGCAGCTCTAATTGCCAGAACTCTGCAAGAGACACTGAGATATTCAAAATCTCTTGCTAAGGATTTGTCCTGTGAAAAACCTGGGGATTTTTGACCATGGATGACCCAGCAAACAACTTGGTCTTTCAGAACAAGGGACCTCACAACTGCAGGTTATTTGCTGCAATATTTCAAGCCTATATTCTGCCACAGAAGGATCCCCCATGTTTCAATAGCCTCTTTTATTCTGTGCAAATTAGTGTAATTAAGATTAAATTACCTCTGAAGTATATCCAGTAGAATTTATACATGGCACCTTTTTCCAGCTGAATACAGAAATGAAAGGATGATATAAACCCTCATGTCCAGGTGTTTGAAGGTGATGATCCACCTAAATCAAGGCACCTCAGCCTTGAAATCCAGACAACTCAATCATACAAATACACTTTATTCAAAAGTTCTAGGAAATTTGTTTTACAGTCAAATACAGCACTATTTGAATTCTGAGGAGGTGGAAAATCTATGAGCATTCTGGAAGTATTTTTTGGTCCATCACACACATTTTGATGGCCTTTGGACAGGACAAAAGAAGTGATTTACCTCAAACACTGATCCTGTGCCTCTGGATTTGCCTTCTCTAGGAGGACACCTCCCCCACAGCCAGGTCTGCAGAGAAGGATTTGGGCAGAACCCCTCAGGTCAGGAATGTGAATCACAGAACCATTAAATAGAATCCTGAATATCCTGAAAGGGACCCACAGGGATCATCAGTCCAAGCTCTGGCCCTGCCCAGACCCTCCAACAAGCCCACCCTGAGCCTGGGATGGAAGCACCCCTTGGAGAAGGGATGGAGAGACAGGACACAGGGAATGGCTGCCACTGCCAGAGGGCAGGGCTGGATGGGATTTGGGCAGGAATTGTTCCCTGGGAGGGTGGGGAGCCCTGGCACAGGGTGCCCAGAGCAGCTGTGGCTGCCCCTGGATCCCTGACAGTGTCCAACACCAGGCTGGACAGGGCTTGGAGCAGCCTGGGATGGTGGAAGGTGTCCCTGCCATGACAGGGGTGGAATGAGATGAATTTTAAGGTCCTTTCCAGCCCAAACTAATCCAGGTTTCTATGATTTAAAACAGAACATGAAAACTCTGAATGGAGACATTTTGGATTGCTTGGTTACAGAATACAGCACAGCAGCATTGATCCAGAAAAACACATTTCTTACACCTTGCTGCAGCAAATCCTCCATCCCATTTTAAGCTCCCCACACTGTGCTGTTGGGCAGCTCAGCAGTGAGAAAAAACCCCAATAAAAGGCAATTCTGCTCCCAGGGAAGCTTTTCATCTACAGTCGAGTCTGAAATTTTTGCACGGCTTCCCCTGCTGTGCCTTTTACAAGAGAGATTCCCACTTTCCAGAAAAATCTGTGTGACATCTTTTAAGTGATGTACTCACTGAATTAAATCAAGCAGCCAGCTAGGGAAATTTCAAAAAAATTAAGAAGACAAAGCAAATAAAAAGAAATTAAGCACATATATGCACAAAACCACAGGCATGAGAGCTCTCTCCCAGCAGCCTCTCCTGGTCATTGACACACACTATTATTTTCATGGATACTTTTCATACCTGAAAAATAAAAATATACAGGGAATATAAAGAAATATACATTTTTATACTAACAAATATAAAGGTATGTTGTATCATATGAGATTCTCTCCCTTTCATGGCATTACAGAATCATGTGATAGAGTAGTACAAGAGGGAATGCTAAAATTAGGAAGGGGCATGGCTCTATCTGCAGCTTTCCTTGGGGTTGGCCTGATGAAAAGTGATCAGTGCTGAAGCCTGTGCCAGTGTCAGAGAGCAAAGAGCTCCCTGGGGTGGGAATTCTCCTGTCTGCACTGCTGTCCCGCAGGGAGCAAGGCTGAGCACAAAGCCCTGGAATAATTCATTAGCTCTCACCAAGACTGCAGGAGTTAAAGGAAATTCTTGTGTCACTTTACACTCCAGCCCACAGGAATTCCAAACCTTACAGTGAGAGAGGGAGTTGAATTTATTGTCTTTTAGTGAAAACCTGATCACGTGTTACATCCCAAAACTGTTCCCAAAAACGCGTGACACATTGGACACGTGTTATAGATAAAATCCCAACACTCTGTGTCCTTACATGCTGACTAGTCATAGAATGGTTGGGAAAAAAGGTTGGAAAAGACCCCCAAGATCACCGAGTTCAACCTTAAATTTCAGCTTCCCTGCAGTTCTCATGGATTCCTTCCAGAAGCTGCAGCTCTGCAAACGCTGCCTGGGCTGGAGACAGCTCCTGTCCAAACTGCACATTCAGCACAGGAGGAGATCCTGCTGGGTTCCCTTCCCTTGGGAGGCACTTTTTTTGTGGAACTGAGAGCTCCTCCAAGCCTGTGCATTCTTGTTTAAAGATGGAGTCCGAGGGAATGATTTTCAGAAGGGGGAAACTGAGTTTTGTAATTCCCGAAAATCTGAGTCACTGCTGCCCACTGCCAGTTACCACTTTAGGAGCTCAGTCTGGCAACTGTGTCCCAGTGGGCAGAGGAAGTGGGAAATATTTGGGCATTGTCCAAGAGGAGAAGTTCTCCACAAACACTTCTTGCTGTTGCAGCAGTGGATGGGAGTGCAGCCTGTGTTGTCCAGGATTTTGGGAAAGCTTGGACAGCCTGGAAGTGCACAGCAGTGCCTGGGCTGGAGTAGCTTTGCTGGCAGTGCCATTAATTCCTGATTTAATGCAGAATTCTGCCATTCCTGCCCCATCCTTCCCTCCCAAATGAAGCTGCAAGCTGCAGCTGCCCAGCTCTCTCTCAGTGCAACACGAGCAGGGTGTGCCTGATGCTTTCAGCTGATTTACCTGAAAAAAAGCTGAGCTGATAAAGGTTCAGACCAGGCTGGAAAGGAAGAGGAACCATCTTCCCAAGGAGGAGATCGTGGTGTGTGTCTGGATTGAAGCTCGTGGTGCTGTCTGGGCTCCCCAAGCTCCCTCAGCACAGATTTCTCCTTCAAGGGGAGGTGAGTGCTGGCAGTGAACACCAGCCTGTGGTGCCTCTCTCCAGAATGCTGCCTGCTCCTGGCTTTAAGGAAAGCCTGGGAAAATTTCAGCTACTTTGATAGGAAATGGTTGACTGGAACTTCACTGCATCCTGGCAGGATGCATCTGTATTTGAAGAGGACAGATATCTCTACAGCAACCAGTGTCTGTCACTTGGGCAGAATCCCAGAATCTTCCTGAGGTGCTGGGTGTGCTCCCTGTCAGGTGCTCACCTGAGGTCCCTTTGTTCACCACCCTGATGATTTTAAAAATAATTGTCTCAGTATTTTAGCACCAGCACCATCCATGGTTCAGCCATTTAAAGCAGGTTCCTCAGCACTCTTAGCACAGTGTGCTGTGCCCAGCCTCTGCCTTCTGGCAAGCTGGGAATTTACCAAAAATGTTTATACTATGCATGATTATGGCAACATTTGAGGTGGGGAACCACCCCCAAAAGAGCAGCACATGGGGGAAAGATAGAAAAGAAAAAAGTAATCACTTACAAAAAGCCCAGCAAGGAGAGAAGAAAATCCCCTTCCTGATGGATACTACAGCTGGCAGCAAAACTGCAGAGGCTGGAGCAGTTTGGCTGCTGCTCCTGGTTCTGCCATGAAGGGCAGGACAGGCCCAGGGCACATCCCTGCCTGGGGATCCGTGGCTGCAGCTCAGCCCCAGGGTCGGTGCCTGAGCTCGGAGCCAGGAGCTGCTGCTGCCAGCAGGGAACAAGGAGGGAAAACCCACCTTTGTCGCAGTGTCCTGGAATGCAGAGGGAGGGAAGGTGCAGCCCCCCAGCAGAAGCCCTGACAGAGCATCCCCTGTCCCTGCTCTGCTCCCCAGCACTCCCAGCACGCTGCTGGGTCCCTTTGCTCCAATCCCTGCTCCTGATGGTGCTCAGGATTCAGGGCAGCCCTTCCCATGAAGAATGCTGCTTTCCCCATGTCCTGTGCACACAGGTGACAGGAATGTCAGATTTGTCTTTACAAACGAGCTGTGGGTCTGCTGCTAGATAAGGTTAGCACTGAGAGATAAAAGAAACAATGGGAGGGATTCCACTGATTGATGAATGGAAAAAGATATTTGCCTTTACAAACAAACTGCAGGTTTGCTGGTGAATGAAATTGGATATTGGAAGATGAAAGAAGCAATGGGGAAAAGCTATGAATTCTATAAGAATTAAAAATTAAAAGGGAGGGTTGTACATTAGAGGGGACTCTCAGGTGTCAGGCATTCCGGGAAGTCTGTGCCTCCCACGTACCTCAGCCAATGAGGAAAGGAGAGGGAAATTGGGATAAAAAGGAGGCTGCATCCTCCAAAAATTCGAGAGACCCCAGGGCAATTCCCCATGGCCTCTCCCTTTGTTCTAATGAAGCAAAAAGGACTCCTCTGTCTCCTTTTTGGACATAAACCTCTGGTGTTTGTGGATTAATTTTCCTGACACTGGAATTGTGCTCTGCCAGCCCAGCAGATTCCCTCACTCAGGGCCACTTTTTGCTTCTCACAACAGACCATAATCTATAGTTTCTGTGGATTTTTGCCTTTTCCAGGAAACTGAACTGAGCATGTCAGAGAGAACCAGTATCAGCCAGAGCAGCTGCTGTGCTTTTCCTGATTCTGTCATGAAATGAGATTTAAGAGGCTGGTGTCTATCCCTGGCTGTACCCCTCTGGCATACAGAGGAATAATTAATGAAAAATTAGTAATCTGCATTTATGGGCTCCTTTTGCAGACAATACTTGATTGATCTCCACAGTCACCTACCCAAATAAAAGGAGATTATCCAACATCCTAATCTGTCATAAATCAAACAGGGAGCCTTACCTCGAGAGACAAACAGCACAGAGCCTACATTAGGGTTTAGCCTACATTATTCGAAATCTAATTTAAGCCAACACCAGGACTCTGAAGTCAAGGATTTTTAGGCTGCATTTCAAGGCACCGCAATCTGGGATGCGTTCTCTGCTTCTCCCACTGCATTTCCCTGCCATTGTCACACACAAAGAAAATCATCTTCCCTGTCAGCTCCGGGCAGGGGGCAGTGGGAGCAGGGGACCCCCAGCCTGCAGAGCTTCTCCTGGGATGCCCAGACCTTGAGCAGCACCAGGGGCTGGATAATCCTGCAGTTTGCTCTCTGCAGGAACGCCGAGTCTGTGTCAGGGGTTTGGGGGAACTCGCTGTAATTTGCAAAACAAAACCGAACAAAGTCAGCCAAGGGAATCTTTTCCGGGGACATTCTGGATTTCCTCGGGCTATAAAAATGTTGAAGCCTCCAAACATCTCAGACCTGTTTTCCTGCATTCCAGGGCTATAGCCTACCTGTACCCTAAGGCTAAGATGGAATCGCTGTCTCACACCGATTCTTCCTGACATTCACAAGCTCTTAAAAAAATCCCTCCCCAGATTCGCTTTTGGCAAGTAAGGGAAGCAGATAAGGAAATATAAATGGCACTTTTCTAAGGATAATGCGTGAAAGATGCAAATGCACAAGTGTGAAAGAGAGAGACCAGACTCCAAGGTATTCACGACTGTTGATCTTAGCACTACCAACATCTTTTTGTCACAGATGTCATCACAGAGGTGAAGTGAGTAGCAACTGTGACTCAGGATGGCAGCGTGGGCTCTGGCATGACAGGGAAGCGATTTCTCACTCTCTGCCTGTTCCCTGAGCCATCAGCCCCCAACAGCTTGTTCACAGACTGCTGCGCTGCGAGCAGAATTAAATTCTTAGCTGGGAGGTAATTTTGTGGGTGTTTACCAAGTCATGTTGATGTCTGATGAAATTCAAACCCCTTTAATTGGCATTTCCTCGTGGTGGATGGGCACGCAGGATAAGCCAGGTGCCTTGGGGCCAATACTAAGAGCATCTTAAAGAGGAAAATATCAACCCACTCTGCAGAGTGTTCGGCATTAAAGCATCATTTCTCCGTTGTGAGTGGTTTGCCTTGTCTGTGTCTTGTCTTCCCGGATGGAAGCAGCTCACACTAAATCCAAACTATCTTTGAGACCTTTCTGGAAAGTCTTGTATAGATGTACATTCGGATTTCTTGTTATTTGGGCAAAGAATTTAAACATCTCGAGAGAAAAATCATTGCTGCAGCAAAAACCCTGGGTATCTGAGGCCACAGGAAATGCCATTTTATCCCAGCCTTACCCTCCTTATCATCCTCACAGGAGCCAGTTACAGCCTCTAAAGAATAGCACAGGAACCATAAAGCAGAGAATGATAGCTGAGGGCCAGATAAAGCTGTGCTGCTCTGAAACACATAAAGCTCTAATTTTCAAAGCTTTTGTGTGCCCTTAAAGCAGCATGACCAGGCTGCAGGAAGGAGCAGGCACTTGGCAGCTGAACACCTGGAACAACTTCTGTACAGCCAAGGTAACAGCCACCTTTTTCCTCTGGGTCTTTCTGCTTTGCTGGCTTATATAATTTGTTTATTCTTTGGACAAAGTGTGCAACAATGTAAATATTGGCATCAATAACAAAGGGAAAAGTGGAAACCAAGAGCACTGGCTGCTCTGGCTTGTGCTCTTGCACTGGCTTTGCCCTTTTTATACAAACTGGGATTTTTCCTTTGCCCTCCTGTTGTTGTTACATAATTTACTGTGAAGAATTATTAATGCTCTATGTAAAATTATCCTCTGGGTTTGTTTGTTGTCTTTTTTTTTTTTTTTTTTTTTAATTACAAATACACGAGGCCTGCAGAGCTTTCCTTCCTTATCTGTGGAGCTGATCTGCCACGATGGAAAAGCTGTAACAGGAAAGGAAAACCTGTCAATCCACATGAAATGCTGAAACAGCAACTGAAACATTTGCTTTTCCCAGCAGGCACCCAGGGCCTCTCTGAGGATTAAACTTCCTGCTAAATTTAGCCTGGTCTCACTGGAGTCAGTATCAGAAGTTATCAGATCAGGACATCTCTCAGGGAATGACGTCTGTCCCTCTGTCCCTGCAAGTGTGAGCCCCTGAGCCCTGGCAGCTCCTGTCCTGCAGCAGAGCTGGGAATATTCTGTGGAGCCAGAGACTCCAGAGACATCGTGGGATTCTTCAGAGGACATGAAAAACCTGCTCTCATCAGCCTGTTCACTTCCAGGTCCCGAGCAAAATAACCCTGAACTGGGCTCACAGGGCAGAGAATGGTTAAAACACCTGAAACTTTGTGATCCATTATTTTCTGGGTGTTTTTTTTTGGTGTAAGACTTGCACTGACCTTTTCCATTGGTGGATCATAGCAATGGAAATTCTTTTTTCCAGTGCAATTTACACTCACATCTGCTCTAAACTGAGGAGTGTTAATAAACATTTAAAAAGAGTTAAATCTGTGGGGGAGACAAGAGAAACCCTTTGAAATATAACCAGGCTGGTTTGATTGGCTGTGTCATGCTTTCCTCATCACTTCCACCTCTGAGCTGTGGAAACAAAAACTGCATCCCTTTAGGGAACACCCCAGTCCCATTTTCTTTCTGTTTGAGCAGAGCCTGAAGGGAGGAAGTGTCTGGATAGGTCAGGTGGGGCTTCCCAGAGGTGCAGGAGCAGCCCTGGATCCCCACAGCCTGGTTAAAATCTGCTTTTTCAAAGGCTCATTTCTGTTTCTTGGGATGAAGGACACCAGGCTGGAATTGTACCAGACTGCCAGTGCTGAGCCATGGAAATTCAAGACAAGTTCCATCCCTCTCACTGGGAAAGGCTTCACTGAATGGAACTTGTGACTCCTCTGTGGCTGCTGTCTCCTCAAAATTAATCCCACTCCTGTTGGGTACTCTGAAGGTGTCCAGAGCTTAAATTTTAACTTCCTTTGGAATATTTATTTTCCCTGTGTTTGATTAGAAGCTGTGATTTGATTCAGTTTGTTTTGATTCAGGGTGAAAAGACTGAAGAGCAAAGACTGCACTCAGAGAGCAGAACAGCAGCTACAGGACCACACTAAATATTCACTTGGGCACAGAATTTTGATTTTTTTCCAGTTTTAAATACTGACACACGCTGGAACTGTGTGTGTGTATATATTTACCAGTCACAGGTGAATCTCCTCCTCCCTCTTACAGTGACAAAAAGAAAAATAGAGACAATTGGTATAAATACCCAAGGAGCCAATTTCCTTATTTCCTTCTCTGAAATCTGAGGATGAGATGAGAACACCACCACAAACACCTTTTGCCCTATTATTTCGTTTATAACATGTTCAGACACAGCTCAAGGACAAAGTCTGGTCTCCTTCTTCAAACAGAACCATTTTGTCCCCAGGTCCTGGTGACACAGAGCTCCTGTGGGAAGGATAAAACAAACACAGAGATTTCCTCAGGTGCCACAGGACAATCAGAGTCACTTCACAATTTTTATTTGTTGATGGCTTTTATAAAACAAAATTCCCCTTGGATCAGACATCTCACAAAACATTTATTCAGTCTCGTGCATGCTTGTGACACATCAGGCTCCAGCAGAGCAGCATCTGCAGGACCAGACAGTGGAGCTGTCAGGCAGAATTCCTGCTTCCTACTGAAGGGGAGGGAAACTCACAAAATTAAGGCACTGTCAAACCCCAAACCCACAGATCATTTGACCTTTCCTACTGGATTTCCTCTGCTTGCACACAAGGATGGCTTCTTATCTTTAATCAACCGTCAGCTGCAGTTTTGAACAGGGACACACACACACAAACCCTCACTTCTCCTAAATCCTGTTTCCATTCCCAGCTGGAATGGAAACAGCAGCAAACCTCACTGCTAGGGATGGAAAATACCCAGTGCTCCATCCCCACTCTCACTGTGGTGATCCCAGCCCTTGGAAGATGCCATTTATAACAACAAAATCTGTTAAAATAACAGCTTTGAACTACTCTAAAAGCCAGTGTTCACTAAGCAGAACAAAATGAGCTGACAGACCCCTCCTGAGCCACGCAAGAGCTCAGACTCTTCATTCATGGGGCACAATTCACAGCCCAGCAGTTTGGCCTGAGTGGACCTACAGAAGCTAATCAATATTTTCAGCTGATGTGCCTTTATCAGTGCTTTAAAGTAGTTTTTCATCAGCTGGTGTGAAATGTCCTGCTTCAGCCCTTCTATGTGAATTTAAGAATATAGGAAAGGTTTCTTCCTGCAGCCAGGGAGAGTTCAGGCTGTCCTGAAACACACCAGCATCACTGCAAGCCCAAACCAGCTCATGGCTGTAGGCTCAGGGCCACAATTAAAAGTTCCAATTGCAATGTTGAAAAAAAAGCCAGATTCAGGTCCATGACTTAGGTGCCCTGGCAATTATAAATAAATAGTAATAAATACTTACACTCACACACACTCTTCTTGTATCCCACAGGATTACAAACAAACCAGAGCCATGCTTCTCCCCTGGTTCAATAGGGTCAGGTTTGGGGTGGGGGACACTAAGTAACAACGTGCAGCAATGCCACACACAGCCTAGGATAGTGACAGTGCCAGCACATGGCACTGGGAGCACTTCACAGCTTCAGAGCTCTTGCCAACACAGACTTGGTTCAGCAAATTACAATGTCCTGACCATTAGAATCAGAGGGAACTGAGGGGAACAGGGTTTGGCTCGGCCAAAGGCCATGTCCTTATTGCATCTAAAATGTCACATTACTTGGAGATATGGCAGGTGTGGGAGCTGGGAAAAACCAGACCAGGTTCATACCAGGCCATTTAATTTCCTCGAGTATGAAACCTGATTTCCACATTGTGTCTTAACACTTTGTTGTTTTGGCAGACACTGAAAAGGTCAGTGAAAACTCACAGGAACTTAAAGAGTTCCAGGAGCACAAACCATTCCCCTCATTCATAAATAAACACAGTGAAAGATTTTACATCAATTGAAAATGCTGCATCAGATTTGCTGACAGCTTGGGAACTGGCACCCACTTACCACCCTGGCACAAACCTACAAATCCCTGAAAATCTGATCAGAATAGAGAGGCAGAGACCAAGAAGCAAGCAGCAGCACAGAGAGCAAAAATGAAATTCAGGGACCCAGCTGGCAGTGTCCTGGCTTCCACCTCTGCTCTTCTGAGAGAGAAGGACTGGAGCATGAAGGAGGTCACAGGTGGCTTTGAGACTCAGCTCTGGAAGAATTTTCTTGGCCTATTTTCTGTGCCACTGCTTTTTTATTCAGCTTTTTTTGCCTTCCGTTTCCTCGTGCCTTCGTTCAGCTCCTCCTTGGACTTGGCAGGAGGAGGAGGAGGAGGGTGGGAAACCTCGTGGGAGGGCCCGTGGTGGTCGTGGTGGTGGCTTGGGTGGCCACTGGAAACAGAGCCGAAGATGACAGGGCAGATGAGGTTTTCCAGAGGAGCAAAAGGTGAGGCATGGGAGTGAGTGGCTGTCATGAACACCTGCCAGGCAAGAGGGAACACTCAGAGATCACACAGCAAAGAAATCCTGACCAGTGAGCATCCTACTGACCCCAGAGAAAGCCCCTGCTGTGACATGACTCAAGGCACAAGGAGCTGTTTGTGTGATGGAGAATTCAGCATTGAATTTCCTGAGCAGAACCTACAGCCAGTGAACCCTGTAGTGGCTCAGGAAGGTGAATATTCCCAGCTTAGGTTCTGTAATTTGCTGGCAACAAAGCTGCTGTAAACTTACCTTGCAGACTATCATGAACATGGTGAAAAAGAAGATGAGGTTGGCTTCAGAGATGGGGAGCCAGTGAGTCTGCTGCAGAGTGAAGAGGACTGTGCCATAAAGACTGGCCTTTGTAGGGCTGGAAGAGAAAGAAAGAGGTTTTCTGAAAGGTTTGCACCCAGCCCTGACTGGTTCTTTCATTTCATTCTTCATCTGACTGGGAATTTCCAGGCTGCTGACTTACAAGGACATATGAAGAATTTCATTTGTTTCAGGCTTCCAGACCCCACGCAGCAGCTGCTCGAAGTTCGACATCAAGGCCACACCAGAACCTGTGAGACAGAGGGACCTGTCAGAGAGCTGGAGCTGCCACAGCAGAGGGCTCTGGATCCTCAAGGGGACAGAGGGTTCTTGACATTCTCCCCAAATTTAGAAGTTAGCCTAAGCCAAGAGAGCAGGGCAAATGTTCCTTGACTTTCTACCAAGTGGATCCCAATGCAGGGAAAAGGCATTTGCCTCTTGCAGTCACTGATGCTCAAGTGCTTGCTCCAAACACAGCCTTAAAGGAAAACTGACTGCCAGAACCCTGAAAAGACACAGGTGAGGTCAGAGATCACAGGAGAAAGAATAAAGAACTCCTGACTCCAGCTCTTGAACCGCTCTGGAGGCCGCACAAACACCAGCGTGGTGGGAACCCGAGCGCCCCAGCCCACATCCCCTCCCTGCTGCTCCCCCTGGGCTGCCCCCACACTGTCCCAGCCCTCCCTGCAGCCCCTGGAGCAGCTCAGGTGTCACCTTTGACCCATCCCGTGGCCATCATCACGAACCACCCGTGGTGGTAGAGGTGGTGGGCGTGGTGCACGCCGGCCGCGATCTTGCGCACCCGCACCACCTCCTTCATGGCCACCAGGATCAGCTTCACGGGCAGGAAGCTGACACACTTGTAGAAGAAGTTCATGGGACAGAAGAATATCAGGTACCTGCAAAAAAGACCACAGATTTGTTCTGATCTGGGATGTGCAGAGAGGGGTAAATTGAGTTATGGCAGGTGGGGGTGAAGGAAAAAAAAAAAAAAAAATCCTAATTTCACTGCTAATTCTAAAGGGAAACCAGCAGCAAAGTCTCTCTACAGCAACAACTCAGTGAGCCCTCAGTAACTCTCTCACTACTAATACTCCATCTTGAATAAAACCCCATAATTTTAATTCAGATTATTTTAGAGGTTTGTGTCTTGTATGGTCCAGAAGCATCAGCTCACATAGAACAAGAAGCTACATACACTGAAATGACATTATACACAGAGGACAGATTTCAAATGCTTTTTTTTTTTTCCAGAAGACTGCCATGATTTTCAGCCCTGAAAGATCTTTCTCTTTTTTTTTCTCAGGTACAGAAAATTAGATGGCTGAAGGATTTAGTCCAAGACTTCTGCTTATGAAAATTTAATTCACAGTTTCCCAATAATGCTCATTCTGCTATGCAGAAGCACCTACAACCCATGCACACTGGGGAATTAAAGGTTAATTTGTGCACATTTCAGCAACACAAGGAATAAAGTGCCCCCAAATCTTCAGGATGTGCCACTCCTGGCTCTGTGTGGGATCCGTGGGTGCTGCTGCTCCTGTGGTTTGGCCCTGGCTCAGCAGTGGCTGCTATGAATAGAAGTGCCCCAGCCCAGATAATCACAGCATTAGGCAACTGGTCAGGGACACTGGGAACCAGAGCCAGGAGTGCAAGAGCCTCAAAGGCGGCCTCAGCCCACCTCTGCTGCCCCCAGTTAATCCCAGTGAGATCAGAGCTGTGTCCCACAGGGAGAACATCTCCCTCCACACCTCCCTGCCCAGCACAGCCTGTGACATGCCAGGAGGCTGCAGGGCACTCACCACACTGCTGTGGCCAGGATGACACTGGAGTTGTGGCTGAAGTAGGCAATGGGTGCCTCTCCCAGCAGCAGGTCAGCCAGGATGTAGCTCCCAAAGCAGTGGAGCATAGCACAGAGCCAAGAGGCAAAAGGGCTCTTCCGGGACATCTCCACGGCTCCTGGGAAAAAAAAATTGGGAATCACAGAGTCACCAAGTTGGAAAGGGACCCTCAAGGCCATCTAGTCCAGCCTCAGTGAGAAGATGGATTTAGCAATTAAGCAGGGACTTCAAGACCCGGTAAGAGAGAGGCTCGAGGTGCGTGTTCTCCCACAAAGCAACTCAAAGAAAAGCACTTGTAAAACAAAATACAAAAGTGTGAAGCCCAAACAAGCACCAGAGATGGCAAAGAAATTATCACAGCCTGCAGACACCCCCAAAGGTTTCATGTGAACAGAGTCATTAGAAGTTTATAAACTGGCTGAGAGATTCCCTCCTTTATTTGCTGCCACCAGAAAGAACATTTTTTCCCCTTGAAATCAATGTCTTTTTACAGTCTAAAAATAAAGTGCATACTAGTACCATTCTCTCCACTGCTTCAACCTAGGTGCCCTCTAGAATTCATGAACAATCTGTTCAGCTCTTTCATTCATAACATAACCTGCAAAAATAGAACAGGAATTCTTAATCTTTATTTGAGAGAAGATAATTTGAGGGTTCTTCCCTGCTCTTGAACTAGTCTGGAAATACTTTGTGGTCTCCTCCCACAATCTGCTATGGCCTTTTTTTAAATTCCTGTAGCAATTCTCATCCACCTTTGTACTTTTCCAGAGAAACCTCCCCAACAACATCAATTCTGTGAGGTTGTTTCATCACCTTAAACTGCTCCAGAGTCCTTCACGCGGCGTTTCAGATACAAACTTCTGTTCAGCGAGCAGACAAAGAGAGAAAATGCTAAAAATATTATACCAACATGATTACCTGGTACACCTTAAACAGCAAAAAGTGGAACAGCATGAGCCAAAGCTGTGAGTGCCCAGGCTCTTCCATCCTCGGGGATATTTGAACCAGCTGAAAACACAGTGGCAGCGAGACAGCTGCAAGAGCCGAGACATGAAACTGGTTCTATAGGAACCTGAGGTTTAGCTTGAGGCTTAAATTTAGTAACACTTGTTTTTCCTTGGCTCCACGAAACCATGCTGTCTCCAAGGAAGAAACAGAACAGTTCTGTCCTGACACTGATCCTCAGCCCAGGAGCTGTGGGATGGGGGCACTGCAGGAATCTGGGGAAAAGCACACCCTCGGCCTTATCCAGTCCCAAGTGGATTCCTGGGCTTGCAAGTATTTAAAAGCTATTTTTGTGAGGGCTGCCTGTTAATTGTTCGGTTCAGGACTCCTCGCTGGAAGGCAGCTGGGAGTGATCAGGCCTGGAAAACCCAGCGCTTGTTTCCAGGGAGTTTAACGGGATGGATTGTGCGGCTCGGAGGTTGCACAACACGAGGTTTGAAAACCACCCGGAACTCCTGGTTTTCCCTTCAGTCACTGAGCAGTTACAGTGAAACTGCACAAAGCAGAGCGTGGGGAGTGCACGCATTGACAAAAACAGAGGGAAAGTGGCGTTTGGAAAAGACCGAGGCACAGCCAGGCTGCGACAAGGCAGGAGGTGAAAGCCAAGGTATAGATCTATCGATCCGTGCAAGATAAGCCCAAGAGAACAAACAAAGCAAGGTCAGATCTGGTTCCTGAGAACAGCTCAGGGCATGGTCCGGAGGGTGGGAAAAACCAAGGTTTTACTTCCAGCCCTTTAGTATATAAACAGGAGGAAGGTACTGCCACAGAAATATTCAAGCCAAGGGGCCGGCTTGAAACACAACTCTCAGTCCTGGGGCGGCAGCCAAGTGACCGAACTTTAATACCTCAATGCGGCCGGAATCCAGTCTTAACTAAAATCCAAGATTATTTCTCCAGACCAGAGTCACGGGTTGTGGGGGTTTTTCTGGCTCTCTGCTCAGACGCAGGTGTCGGAGCTGTGCCGTCCCTGTGCCGGGCAGAGGCACGGGCAGCCGGCAGAACCTGTTGGTGCGGGGCAGTGCGGGCACAGCAGCTCCCCCAGCCCCAGGGCCGCACTCACCGGGCTCGTACTTGAGGTAGAGGACGGAGATGATGAAATAGGCGGTGTCGAACAGCGGGAACACGGGCAGCGAGGCGAAGGCGGCCGCCAGCTCCCCGAGGGGCAGCGCCTCCGCCAGATCCATCGCGGCCCCGGATCGCGGCTCTCAGCTGCCGGGTCTCGATGCCGTGTCCCCGCCCGGCTCCGCAGGCCCGTGCCGGGGCTGTGCGGGCTGCGGGAGGCGCGCCCGGCGCTGCCCGGCCGGGCCGCTCGCTGCCCGCGGTGTCCGGGCGCGGAGCCGCCGCGGTGCCGGTGCCGGAGCCGGAGCCGGAGCGGCCGCGGGGAGCGCAGGCGCCGCCGGCCCGGGCAGCGCCCGCCCCTTCCGCTTCCCTCGGCCCGCGGAGCCGCGGCCGGAGCCATGATCGGGGACCTGCTGCTCTGCGGGTACCGGCGCCGGGGACCGGGGGCGGCTCGGCCGGGTTAGCCCGGCTCGGCTGTGCCTGACTCTGTTTCCGTCCCTCTCCTCCATCCTCCAACCCTCTTACCCCTCTGCATGCCCGTTTTCCCTCCCTACCCGCTTCCTCGGCCTCACTCCTCTTCCCCACCTCACTTTACCTGGCCTTTCCCCTTTTCCCCTTCCCCGACCTCTTTCGCCATCTCTGACCCTTTCCCGCCTCTCTATGCCCGTTCTTTCCCCTTCTCTCTCCTTCTTTTCCCGTGCTTGTTTCCTTCTTCTTCCCCCTTTCCTCATTCCCCTTCCACCGTCCCCGACCTCCCCCATTCTCCGTCCTCATTCCCCTTCCCCGACCCTCTTTTCCCATCCCCAACTCCCTTCCCCGTCCTCACTCCCCTCTCCTTCCCCGACTCCATCCCCGACCCCCATCCCTCTTTCCCCGTCCCCGTGCCCCTCTCCCTCCCCGTCTCCATGTCCCCGTCTCTCCCGCAGGACTCTGCTGGTGAACGCCGGTGCCGTGCTCAACTTCAGGCTGTGAGCGAACAGGGAGGGCGGGCAGGGGAACGGGGAGGGATTTTTGGGGTTCACCTGCCTGACACGGCCCCTGTGCCCCGCAGGAGGAGGAGGGACGCGGAGGGATTCGGAGAGGAGCCGAGGGAACCCACGACCGGTAACGGAGGGGATGCGGGAACCGGGCACAGCTCTGCACAGGAACCGACTTTTCTGGAGGAAATAATTGGCCAAACCACAGTTTTTCTACTTCTTTTTGTTGGGTGTGAATTGCTGTGGGGCTGAAATAACTGGCCTATTAACTTGTAAACTGAAATGTTCTGAGTGTCTCAATTGTCAAACTGAAATGAGAAGAAGCACACAAAAAGCACATTTCTTCCAGCATTTTAAACTGTACAGTCATTTATGCTGTAGAGGTAACGCTCTGCTCGCTCCCTGATTGCCATTTCCACGTGGATACACCTGTGTTGCTCCCTTGTAGCTCTGTTTGCTGCTTAAAAATCCCACTGAGCCTTTGAACTACAGCTGGTCTTCCCTTTTTAGAGTGTGACCCCCTTTTATAATTTTTTTTGTCATTTTGCCAGATATCATTACAGAGTTGCACTGGACAGAGCATCCATCCTTCACCTACAACTCAAATTTGAGTCTGAACATTTTATTTTATGAGGGTTTTTTCTTCTCCGAGTTGCTTGTGATTTTCAGGCAGCCCTGAAAATGTGACTTGTCAGGTGTGTTTTTAATATCAAAAGCTTCTCTTGATTTCTAGGTGACAATATCAGAGAGTTCTTGCTGAGTCTCAGGTATTTTCGAATCTTCATTGCCTTGTGGAATATCTTCATGATGTTCTGCATGATTGTGTGAGTAACCCTGTGCAGCATCTTCTCACTTAGTTATAGAAGTCATATATTGGCACTTTTCTTGCACATATATCTCTTTTCACATCTGTCTCTCCCACTCAATTTCTCTATAATTCTTTTTCACTTCTTTATTTCAATTTTCAAATATAGGTTGATCTCAGGGGTTTTTTTGCTAATGTGGGCACCTGTAGTGCATGAAAACCACCTGTGCCAGCACCTGAGCCATTCAGCCTCAGGCAGAGTGTTGCTTCTTGGGGGTTGCTCAAATCAAACATCACCTGGCTTTAAATTTGGGGATGTTTTTCATTTTGGGGTGGGATGGAAACCTGCCAAGTTAATCAGATAAAATCAGCCTTGCACTGGTGTGGTTGTGACTGTTTCTCATCTACCTTTTTTTTGTTGTTGTTGCATCCCCCAGGTTATTTGGATCTTGAAAGCCACCCATGGACATGTTGGAAGAGACTTTTGGCTGGGAACAAACATTTCTAGAAAAGATTCTGATGCTCTCCAGCTGCAGCCCCAGGCCTGTGGGGAGCTGGGACAAGCTCATCCCCTCCAGGTTCCTTCTTTGCCAGGGCTTGGAGCCACAACCTTCACACAAATTATCTCAGCTTCACTGAAAGTGAATTTTAACTTGGTTTTCTAAGCTCAGAGTGAGGAGCAGGGGAGCACTGGAGCCAGTTTCAAAGCTCTGCCTTGCCAGTCCCAGCTGGGGCTGTGCCAGCTCGTGTTACCCCTGTCCAAGTCACACTCTTCAGTTCTCAGTTTTGTGTAAAAGTTGAGCAGAGTGTTCTTGTAACTTCTCACTATTCCATTTGTTTTGTTGGAGGTGTAGAAAGGGAATATTCAAGAAAAAAAAAATGCCATTCTCACCTTCTCCCTGCTTTTCCAGGAAAAAAAAAAAAAGCTTTCTAAATTAATATTTCAAAGAATTTTTTTTTTTCTAAGCACTACGTAAGGGATTTTGAATGGGGAAAAATGGCAAAAATACTCTAAGCCAATGTTAAGAGATAATTTTGGAATAATCTTGGATTTGGTTGAATAAAGTTGTTCTATTTAAGGGTAAAATACATATTTGATGCCATGTTCATTCTGTTATGGGAGAAATTGATTCTGTATTTGTGCATCTTGGGAAATTTTAGCTCGTCCTGTAATCTGGAGGTTTGTATTCTTTCTGACCAACAGCTTTTCCCCAGAATCACCAAGATAATTTAAGAGAGTGCAGTGCAGAGTATTTTTAAAATCAAACTAAACTGTTAGTGGGGCTTTCAGTTGTTTTAGCTGCCGAGGAGAAAGACCTGACTTAAATGATTCCCTGGCATAGGTTTTAGGCAGAATTTTGAATTTTATCTGGTAGTGAGATGCAAGTGTTGGGCACCTGCAGCATTTTACTTAAGTCACCCTCTTAGTTGAACTGAAGTTTTCACATTAATGAAACATGACAGAGGAAGGGTCATTTGAGGGTGGATGCCTGTCTGTAATGAACCCAGAAAAATGTACAGACAGGCTCCTTCAAATGTGGTTTGAGCCATCCAGAAATATGTACAACCTTTGGTTAAATTCAAACATACCCCTTATCTGTAATTTCGGTATATTTTAACTGTTTTCTGATTCTTCAGAGTGAGGAAAAAAAAGTGTGCTGCTAAATACAATACAGGGATTGAACAGATATAGTTCTTGGAAAACGTTTTGTGGCTAATCTTCATTAAACCAAGTGTGAAGGGTGGATGTGGCATCACTGATGCTGAGCTTTGAGCTTAGGGGGGTTTTTATTCTTCCTCGGAAAAATGATGACTCTGTGCAGAGCTGACAGTGCTTTATGATCATGGAAAACAGGGAAAGGAGCTGCACTGCTTAAGGAATTCAAACACTTTTACCACCCTGCACACAGATTGTGGCCCCAGAGCGTGCTGTCCCCCACAGGACTCCACTTGTGCAGTTGTGATTCAGCTCCGAAGGAGCTGCTTTAAAACAGCGAAATCAGAAGTCAATTCTGAGCTGCTCTTAGATGCTGTGAGAAGTTTTATGTGCACTGATGCGAACCAGAACACCCTTCACGCCTACCCGGCCCGAGTGGTGCCCTCAGGGGGTTTATTCCCGTTATTTATTTCCATAATTTATTTCTCTCAGAGTGCTGGGTTCTTCCGGGGCCGGGCGGGGGTTCCGCAGTGGCCACGCGGCTCCCGCTGCCCTCCCTGTTTCCCGAGCCCCACTCTCCCCTCACGGCTACCCCGCAGCGCCCTCTCCAACTTCTTACCGGCTGCCCCCACGTCCCTCGGCATTGCTCTGTCCCTCAGCGGTCCCTGTTTGCTGTCCCCATATCCCCCAGCATTGCTCTGTCCCCTCAGCGGGCCTTTGCTGTCCCCATGTCCCCCGGCATTACCCCTGTCCCCTCAGCAGCCCCTGTCTGCTGTCCCCATGTCCCCCGCTTTGCTCTGTCCCTCAGCGTCCCTGTTTGCTGTTCCCATGTCCCCGGCATTGCTCTGTCCCCTCAGCAACCCCCATTTGCTGTCTCCATGCCCCCGGCATTGCTCTGTCCCCTCAGCAGCCCCCCCATTTGCTGTCCCCATGTCCCCAGCACCGCCGCTTCCCGCGCTCCCCCACGCGCGGTGCCGCCCGCCCCCCGGCGGCGCGGGGCGGGCGGCGGCGCGGGCGCGGCGCGCGCACGTCACGGCGTCGGGCGCGTCCCAGGAGCCGCGCGCGGCGCCGGCCCTGCCCCCAGCGCGCCCCGCGTTCGGCCCGAGCGGAGCGGAGCGGAGCGCTGGGCTCGCCCGCTCCCCCGGCCCCCGCGCCGCCCCCGCCCCGCGGGGAGCGAACATGCTCCTCCGGCTCCCCGAGGCCGCCGCCGCCGGCGAGTGAGGAGCCGCCGCCGCCGCCGCCCCGGCCCGGCCCGGCCCCGCCGCCCGCCCGCCCCGGCCGCAGCCGCAGCCGCCCCGCTTCGCCCAGGCAATGACAGCGGCTCCGGCCCCGTCCCCGCAGCAGATCAGGGACCGGCTGCTGCAGGCCATCGACCCGCAGAGCAACGTGAGTACGGGCCCCGCGGGCCCCGCCGCTCCGGGCCGACCCCCGCCCGGCGCTCCCGCCGCGACGCCTTTCTCCCCCGCGGCCTCCGGGGCTCCCGCCGGGGCCGCCCCCGGTGCACCGGAGCCTCCGCTGCGGGCGGTAGCGCGGAGCTCCCGGCGCGCCGTCCGCCCGGGATCCCGCAGCCGGCGGCGCTCCCGCCCGCGCCCCCGGGCCGGGAGCCCAGGGCCGCCCCGCCGGGGGCTCTGGGGGCCGCTCCCCGCCCGCCCAGGGCCGCGGCCGCCCCCGCCCCGCCGCCGCTCGGCGCCCCGGGCCCGGCCGGTGCTGCCCGGCCATGCGGCGGGCGGCCCGGCCGCCTCCCCACGCCAGGCCGCGGCTCGGGCGCGGCCTGCAGGGGCTCTGGGCCGGCCCCGCCGCCGCTCGCCGGGACCTTCCGGGGCGCCCACCTGTTCCTCGGGTCCAGCGGCCGCTCCCGCCGCGGCAGGGTGGACCCCGGGCTGCGGGGACGCCAGGAGGGCTCCGTCGGTCGCTGCGGGGCTCTGGAGCTGCTCCAGCACCGAGCAGTCTCGGTGTTCGCTTTTATCCCTTCCTGCAGCGCCGTAATGAGCTTATCTGCTCCTTCTGGGATGTGGTGTAAGCACAGAAGTCAGCGTGTATTTTACCTGCGAGTGGCCTTAAGTGTCGGTTATCCAAAGGATCACTTGCTCCTTTTAAGGTTTTTTTGGCTCATCCAAGCAGTTCTCCGCTTAGGTGTTTATTACTGTGAGAGGACTGCAGGGCCCTCAATCTGTCCAATTTTTTAGTTTTAGATCAATAGTCACCACCGCAGGATGCCAAGGTGGGTCTGTCTTTGCCATCTGCAGTTTGTGGGGCCAGCCTCTGGTGGATGAGGCTGAATGTGTACGTGTTATTCCAGGGGCTGGGTGTGTGAAATGGTGCGTTTGTTCTATTAAAGTCATACTTGCTCCTGTCTGAACAAGTGCTTTTTTGTGTTACACCTGTATCAAAGTCCCAAAGTAGCTAATAAAGTTATTGTCATTTGGTACCCCTCCTGGAACAGCCTGCGTGTGATATGGGGACTGAAGAAAAATCACCCTGACCTTGTAGGTTCTGTAGAACCCCCTGGGCTGGGCATCTGTGGTGAGCTGCAGAGTTACACATTGGAGTAACAGTAACAAATTGTGGTGGTAATTGTGAGCTGGTAAATGTCAACGTTGTCTGAGTTTGCAGTACTTTAACGTGGATCCTGCTGAAATGTCAGTTAGTGCACTTCATGAATCCTGTTTGCTCTGAGCTCTCTTTCTGTGGCTGCAGATTTTTCACTCTACGTGAGATTGAGTGCCAACCTACTTTAATAAAATTCTAGCAGATCTGTGGTGTCTTTTGACTTCAGAACTGTCAGCTGCAGTGGTTACCCTAATTCTGGTGTTACTTTGTCAGACACTGTGGCTGTGCAGAACTAAGCAGGCAGGAAGTCAGTTTTGTGATGGATACTCTTCCCTTTCTCCACACACTGATGTTACACGATGCTGTTGTGAGGGGACCCAAAATAACCAGGCAGCTCCCTGCAAGGGAGGCCAGAGCTCCCAACAGGTCAGTAGCCCCTTAAGTTTAGGAGTGATGTATGTTAAATTATAATTCTACATACTTGAGACTTATCCAGGGCAATAATTGGTGGCAGAAAAATCAGCCCATTGTTCTGAAGTGCCTGTAGGCAGGGTCTGTCTTCCAGTTTAACCTTTTCTTGAAGGAGAGCAGAGGTGGTGTAGTTGAGGTTCATTGTGCAGCCTGGGAGCTCAGACTCTTGGCTCCAAAGCACATGGAATCTGTGGTGTTGTTGATTGTTCACTACCTGGCACGTCACTGGCACAAGGGAAGAAAAACTTACATTTTGAACACGCTTAAAAAGCAGATTCTGAGTTTAATCGCACTTGGGCACCAATGTGAAAGTACAAGGAGCTGCTCTGCAGTTTTCCTTCTGGGAGAGTCAGTGCAGCCATGAGCTGGGGACTCATGGAAAGCTCCAGCTACTTTCTGCTGGCTCTTGGAATCTCCTGAGAGAATTAGCTGTGTTCAAACCTACAGCATTCATTGTTGCCACTGACTTCCTCATTTTCCAAGAAAGCCAAGGTTTGAGGCCTAGATTTAATTCAAGCTTTTCAGTATAGTTGGTGTGTGTTTCTGGAGAGGGTGAAAGCTGCACCAATGGTGTCAGGTGGGCAAAACCAGTCCAGTTCTGTGGGGCTGAGGAGGGAGGAGATGGTTGGCTCTTCATGGTGCTTTCCTGTAGGGTCTGTAAATTTAAGCTTCATTTAAATTCCCTGACACATCCGCTAGCATGAGCTGCCATTGTGGATATTCATTCCTGTGTGGTTGGTTAGGTCTTGGTCAACTAACAGGTCATGCCTTAAATGAAAAAATAAAAAATTAGGGCATAAGTTTCTCTGCCTCTGTTGGGTTGAACTGGTCAAAATAATCATTTCCCCAAGCTTGCAGAACCTGCTGGCCTCAGGAAATCATCTCCTGTGCTGATTGTTCATCTCCAGCTGCTCCATAAAGCCCTGCTGACTCGGGAGCAATATTGAATTTACACATGTTTAGCACTTGAACCTCCTCTAGTAATCGCTGCAGAATGTATTTATAACTTAGTTTCCCACACTTAGAGGTTACCCGTGTAAATTCTGAACTATTTCAAAGGAGACCTATAAGAAATAAGCTATTTTTAAATGAACTTACATCATCCTAGAAGCCACCCGGGATGTCTGGTATTGTGTCTTCATTTATTCAGCCTTTTCTCCTCAAGGAAACATATGGGCAAACCACTTCTGCTCCATGACCTAAGCACTGAGTACCAGCACCACTTTCCTTCCAAGGCTTCTGTGAGAACATAGCAGGAGGTGGAGGAGAGCAGCAGTTCTGTTCTGTGAGGTCTGACAGGGGAGATGTTCCTTGATTCTGGTGGGAACAAGGCTTTTTCCTCCGGACTCAGTGTGCTGAGAAGCCACCCCTTCCACCCAGCAGAACACCTTAGCCTTGGTAACTCCTGCTCTGTGCTCCTGGGGGAGTTTGTTCCCTGATGTCAGGAGTAATGAGAAATGTTGGTTTTTACTCTGTGGGCAAGCCTGTCATTTCCAACCAGCTGCTAGAACTGTGCTTGCAATTAAATGGTTCCTCATGCTGAATATGTAGCAATCTGTTCCTGTTTTTAAATATTAGATAATAACTTCATTATTTGCCATTAGTACCCCTCTGTGACACAAACCCAGCTTGGTTTGAGTAACAGTCTGTATTGTGTGCTCCCTGTGAGGTTAGTCTTGGCTCTAACTCCAGCTGTGGTTCATGCAGTATCTCAGCTGGACTTGCTGCACAGACCTTCAGGAGTGGTCCATGGTCTGAATTATTAATAATTAATTGGCCTGTGTGTTGGAATATGTTGGGTGGTGCATTGGCATGGGCTGATCTCCCAGCTGGCACAAGCTGCATGGTTGAAGATGCTCCCATGGCTGTTTCCTCTGTTCATTGTTTTACCAAGGTGCTGGAGACCAAACCCCCTCACCAGTGGTAAAGGTGCATTCCAGTAGTGTCTCAAGAAGATGCAGGGCACTGGAATAATATAAATATGAAAGCAGGAGAAGCTGGTGGATCACTTCCTGAGGGTCTCAGTGATTTCTTTGGGTGCAGGAAGTGTTACGTGTGGGCGAAAGTAGCCTAGGAATGGCTCTTGCCTGAGCTTTATCCTTTTCTGTGAGCCCTAATGAGCTTAGCAGTTTGGAGGGAGGTGCAGAAAACCTGTTGTACCTCTTGCCCTCTTTGTCCCTTTCCTCACTTGCAGCTCATCTTGTTTGGAGCAGTCCCACATTTTGTGTGTGAAGGCAGCAGGTTGTTCCAGGTGTGGGACAAAATGCAGGGGGTTGGGGAGCATTTCCTAATGTGTGAGGTCTAAAGTGTTGTTATCATGTCAGTCTTGAGTTCCAGATCAGGATTTGGGCCTGATGTAGAGAGTCCCATTGTGTTCAGGTTCTTAATAATAACTTTAGATGAGGTCTGTGTTTTTAGTGCTCTTTATTGCAAACACTTGGATTCACTTGAATTGCCCTGTGAGGGTGATGGCACAGCTGCTTTTTGGCCTTGCTTTGAATTTTGCTTGTCCACTTCTTTCCAAAAAAACTTATTTGGCTTGGTGGCAGTGCAGGCTGTCACTTCTTGAGAGGGGTGGGGAGGCTGGAGGTTTAAAAACTTTTAACTTGTTCAGTGCCCCTTGCAGCAGTGAGACCATTTTGAACTTTGAGGCTGCTAAGACAAAAATCTGAGTGAACAGAAATATCGGGGAGTTTGAATTGAAGGGTCAAAGCAAGAGGAATGCCAAACTGCTTTTCAGTTGTTAATTCCTTGAAACTCCCCAGGTTGCAGTGATGATGGCAGTAGTCATTTACTCTGGATCTCTAATTTGAGTGTTTGTTTCGGCAGCAGTGACAATTTAAATAACACCCACTTCTTATTCCTGCTACACACACCCATTTTATGTGTACAAGATCGTGTGGTGGACTGAACCAAGGAATTGATCAGGATTTAAAGAAGAAAAAAGGAAATATATGGATCTTTTCCCAGGTAGTTTTTGATGTAGTTCAATTAATTAATAAAACTTCTCGTGCATCACAAATAGTTCTGGCAGCAGAATTGGGTCTTAAAGTGTTTAAATGAGTGTGGAAGCAGAAAGGAACAGCTTCCTGTGAGGGTGGGGAGGCCCTGGCACAGGTTGCCCAGAGAAGCTGTGGCTTCCCCATCCCTGGTAGTGTCCAAGGTCAGGTTGAACAGAGCTTGGGGCAACCTGGGATAGTGGAAGGTGTCCCTGCCCATGGCAGAGGAGTGGAGTGGGATGGGCCTTAAAGTCCCTTGCAACCCAGCCCAGTCTGTGATTCCATGAGGAGTGGAATGTTGCTGCTTCCTGGGTGCTTCCCTGCTGCCTTGGGAGCTGGCAGGAAGGAGGTGTTGTCACCTGGAAAAGTTAACCACACCTGTCTGGGTTTTTTGAGGTGACAGTGACTGCCTTATGGTCAAGTTTCACTTGCAGAGCCCTTTTTTGTTGCTATCACTTGTGTGTGGCTCACAGATGTCTGGAATTGTCCTGTGTTTGTGGCATGCAGCAATACAGGGGCTCTGAATGTGTCCTGGAATCACTGCTGGGAAACCTTCACAGCCAGCCAGGGGGATGCTGTTGAGTTGTAACTCATAAGTGAGCACTGCAGCTCAAGAATAAACCACCACCTTGCACTAAAGCTGTGTGGACAATGCTCCAAATGATCAAAAATTGGATTTATTTGGCTTTTTAAGTTCCTATGCTTACACTAGCTGAAGCTGCCAGTGGAGCTGGGAGAGCTGTTAGGATCCCCATCATGTCCCCACCTCCAGCTGTTCTTGTTCCCTCCCTTGTGCTGACCCAAACAAGGAACTCACCTGGCCAAGCCCTACCTGAACAGGGGCTCCTCAGGGCCCCCTTTCCATGCCCCAGCTCCTCCTGGGCTCAGAGAGATGGCAGTTCTGGCACAGAGCTGGGGAATTGTGTGGCAAGGAGAGATGACAGTGGGGGTTGGCAGCTCAGGCTATCCTAGAGCAGCTTGAGCCCTCTCATGTTGTCAGACTGGGTCATCATTAAAGAGCTTTTTAAATCCAAGTGATAAAACTTTGCAGCAAGCACCTCTGCATGTGCTGTATGTGGGCCCTTGTGGGAAACAAACACTGACTGCTCAGAGGCTGCAGGAAAATAACTCATTAATACATTTTTTATTGGTGTAGCCATGAAACAGCTCCTCAATGGAAGAACCAACTTTTTGCAGGTAATATAAATATGGGGAATAACCTCTGGTAGTGACACAGACAGCTGGTGTGCAAGGTGAGGGTCCTTCCAGGAGAGATGTGCTGGAACAAACTTTTCAGGCAGCAGAGGACCCTGTGGCTGCTGCTTCCCAAGTTGGTCCCTTCAGTGGGGCTGTTCTGGATCCTGTGTGAGGCCATTTGAGTGCACCTTGGCACACCTTGAAGCCAAGAGAGCAGGGAGCTGAGCAGGTCATCCTGGCAGGGCTGGAGCTGGGATGGGATGGGCATGGGATCCAGCTGGATCAGCTCCTGCTGCCAAGGCACTGCAGCCTGACAGCAGCAGGGGCAGCAGGGAAAACACTCCAGTGCTCCCACTTGGAGAGGGAGCCTCCCAACCTGTGCCTTAGCAAACAGGAAGACTTTCAGCTTAGACTGTGTTTCAGAAGTCTGGGTCTGGGCTGGGAACTCCAATTTGTCTTTTGGGGGGGTATTGTGCAGTAAGTTGAGGGTGAGCCCAGTTTAGGGGTGGTGAGATGTGCGTGGCTGCCTCTCTTGGGGTTCTGCTGTGGCCACATGACACAGCAGCACTGTCATTCTGGCACCTTTGGCTCCTGATCAAAGTAGTTCCACTGCAGCTGAAGCTTTTTCTCCCTGTGGATCCTTTCCCATTTCTACAAGAAGCTGCTGCAGGTGACAATTAGTTTTTCTTTTTTTTTTTTTTTTTCAGGAACCACAAAAGTTTCAGGAGAGGGGGAGGAGGAATCAATTCTGCCTGCTGCAGAAGTTTGATGTTAGTCAAGCACTTCTTTTAAGACATAGTTACTCAAATACATTATGCTTGGAGTTAAAAGTAATGTCAATGTAGCTTTTTTACATAAAAACATGTCTGTTTTGGCTGATAACATTTTGCTGCTATCTCTTCTGACCAGTTATGTACTTGCTGATAACTCCAGATGTATTTCCTTCAGTCTGTGTAATGTGGTAGGATGTGGCCCCACTTTTACACTTGGTCTTTAAAGAAATAATTTAAGGTAAAGGTAAGTAAGTACCTCATATTCAGTTTAATGTAAATGTAGGTTTGTTTATTCAGTGTCCTAACAGCTAAATTACTCTTTCTGTGGGTAATTCATGCTTTTGGTGTTTGGAATAATATTTAAGTGCCAGCAAATTGCTTTAATTTGAGGTGCAATCTGCTAAAACTCGGCAGCGAATTGGTGTTTTCAGGAGCACAGCTTTCACAGGGCAGCAGTGCGTGCCTGAGTGTGATTGTTAATATCAAAGTGTCCAATTTTCAGCATGTCCAAACAGTCAGTGGTAGCAATTTCTGCTGAGGAGTCACTGGAAGTAAAACATAATTAGTTCTGTTTTAGTGAGCAGAGTGGTTTCTAACCCAGCAGCTGGGGAGGAGGGATCCTCCATCCGAGGGATTCAGGGACACGCTCAGCTGGGCGTGTTTTCAAACTCTGTGCTGTGGAGACGACTGTGCAGAGGTGGAAGTCTTGTCTCAGAGTGACAGCCAGCACTTCTGTGGAGCTGCTTTCTCACATAGTTTCCATGCAGGATCAGCTTGCAGAGTATCACAGTTATAGTACAGGTCTGGAGGGTTTGATTTTTTTTTTTTAAGGGGTGTAGAGCTCTGGAAGGTGGAGGAACATGGTGTTTTCTCAGGGTGGTGATGCACAGTCATAAATTGTCTTTGGTGAACAAACTTCCAGCACATTACAAATGTCTGTAACTCAAGCCATCACTTTCTGAGCAGGTCAGTACATAACACTCCTCATGCTGTATAAATTAACTGCTGCAGGAAAGGACAGGGAATGTCTGTATATAACTTGTCATCCTGAGAGTTCCAGGAAAAAAATAATATTTCAATATCATATTTAATTCTTGGAGAAACCACAGTTGATTCTTGAATAGAATTGAGCACAGTGAGGTGGAGGAGAAGATACAAGAGGTGATGTTTCAGATTTCTTTGTGGAGGTGGGTGCCTGCAGCTCATGGGCTGAGCACACACTGCTCAGGAGCCTGGCTGTAGCCTGGAAAACTCAGTGTCCATCGTCTTGTGAGGAGGAAGAGTTTGTCAAAATAGGAGCTTTTGGGTTTTGACTTTGTATTCCCTTTGCTGGACTTTTCAAGACAGGCTGCCAAGGGGCTTAAACCTCACTGGGGCTTTCTGAACTGGAAATGGAGAAGTTTTTTGCCACTAGGTTAGAAATAACCAGGCCAGGTTGGAGCTTCATGGATGTTCTGCCCTATCCCTGGAAGTGTTCATGGCCAGGTTGGACCAACTTGGGATAGTGGAAGGTGTTCCTGCCCATGGCAGGGGAGTGGAATGAGGTGGGTTTTAAGGTCCTTTCCAACCCTAACCAGTCTGAGATTGCACAATTTAAAATTAAATATCTAAATATTTAAAACATGCAGATGAGTGCTGGGTTGCTTGGTCCTGCCATGGCCACGTTGGGCAGTTGTCTCTGGAGTGGAGCTGCTTTTACAAACCCTGAGCTGAGAAGGCTCCATGCTCACCTTCCTCCAGGGATGACTTTTTTTTTTCCCAGCCAAAGGTAGAGAAGGCATTTTGTTTCCAAGGAGCTGCTAAGGATTGTGCTGCTGGCTGGAATGGTCAAACATTCTCCAGGGATTACTGGGGGGCTTTGCTTTCCTGACAGGTGACATTGTCCTGAGGTGACACAGCCTTCAGAGAATAGAGCTGTTTGGAAATGGGTGACTGGTGCAGTGTTTAATCTAGAATTTGGAGTGTAGCAATTCTAGGAGATGTGTAAATTGATTTCAATTTTTTTTTCCATATCCATAAAACTTGTTTATGGTATGTGCTGGCAAGAATTCACTATTGGTAACAGTTGTTGAAAGGATACAGTGACTTCTCCACAAACTTTCCCAGTTTGTAACACTATTTTTTCTTAGGTTTTGTGAACAAACACACCATGCCTAAATTCTCATGAGCAGTCACATGAGCATCTTGCACTTCTGTGTGATGAATTAATAGATTCCACAAAGAATTAAACATTATATTCACCTCAGCCTTCTCTATCACTTAAAGAATCAGCTGAGAAGCTTCCCTAGGAATTTGAGAAAAGTTGGCTTGCTGCATTTAAAGTACATTGGTATGGTGATAAATGATTTTACTTTTTTAAAAAAAGAGTGAAAATTTTGTGTTGTGGGGACATTAGTAGGGCCTTTCTGAATTGCACTCAGATATAAACTGCTCTATGTTAACAGCTCTGGGTAGGTATTTTAAGGGATGGGTAAAATAATATCTAAAAACTTCACAAAGCTCTGGATCCCTTCTCATCAATCCTTAAATGCATGTTGCATGATTTTAAATGCTCACCAGTTCTCTGGAGTGCATGAAGAGGAGCAGGTGGTCACAGAGTGGTTCTAAAGTGATGCTTTTAGAGGTCCTGTGGTACCTCACTGTGCTCTGACCTTAACCCAGGGAGGTGCCAACAGTGAGTTCAGGTGAGTTCCTTAAGCAGAAAGCACCAAGATCATGATGAATCAGAAGGGGCACATTTTAAGGCTGGATTTTCTATATATTCTGTATTATTCTGCCTGAATAATCATCCAACTGCATTTCTGTCTCGTTGAAGTAGGACCAGTTGTCCCCGTGACTTTGCTTGCACAGCAACCTCATTTTATGGCTCTCTAAATTTTGAAGCAATAATTTTGGACTTCAGTTCATGGCTTATAATAAATAGCAACTACCAAGATTTGTCTGGTTGAAGTTTCTGTACTGGGGGAAGAGGAGGAGAAATTAATATCCTGTAGACAGGGAAACTGTATCTTAGTTGGATGTGCTTAGCACCAGTGCAGGGATTGAGGGGTTGTGAGTGTGAGGTGCTGAAATGGTGACAGGGAGCAACTACAGAGCCTTAGTGGGGACAAAAATTTTGAGCATTTCTTTTGGGATTTTTGGGATCACTTGAAACACTGTGCTGAGGCAGTGGGGTTGGAAGTGTTGAATTTTTAGCTCCTTTACAATACAAACTGTTTCCTGGCGTTATCTGTGTGGATCTTTTTGAGAGGACAATTCTGAATGGCTGCTCTGAGTCTAGTTTGGAGTAGCTGGAAACGGGTGTTTCAATGTGTTTGTGCCTGTTCTGGTTCAGTGTCTGTTCCCCAGGTGTAGGGGCATGGCTGGAAGGGACTTCACGTGGTCCATCACCTTCATGAAACAGCTCCTGGGTTTGTCTAATCTGTTCTTAAACCTCCACAGTGGCTCTGGAGACTATGGGGAGATTATTTCTAGTAGCTCCCTGGTTATTTCTGTGTGCAATCAGTATTATTGCAAATTAGACCAGTGAGCATGAAAACAGTTGATTAACATTTTCTTTATTATGACTAATAATGCATAAGAAGGTTTATTTCAAGCTTCATGTATCTCTTTCCTATTTTTTTCAATGCTGTGTGAAGTGAAAACTTCAACTTTGTTATTAACCATATTTTCAAAACCTCTTATCACTGCTGTCCTCTGACCTCCTCTTTGTCTATGTTCTTGTGCCTTGGGATGAAGATGTAATTCCAGCTGAATTTGATTCCTCTGCCATTCTTTACAGTTTGGGGTTGAGTGGAGAACAGCACTAAATGATGTTGCATGCTGTGGTAGGTGCCACTGAGAGTGGCAGTGGCTGCCTGAGGTTGTGCTCCCTGGTTCTTGCTCTGTTCCTTCAGCAGGAATTTTTGAATTTTTACCAATTGAATAGTATTTCATGTAGCCTCTTCAGCTGCTGGGCTCTTTAAAATCAGGCTAATGAATTTTTGTTTCTCCAACTTCACAGTCTGGTGGGGTGGATTTGCTGTGGGGTGTGGAATAAAGTTGGGGAGGGTCATATTGCAGTGAATCTTTTTTATATGTCTGCAGTTCAGGGTTGGAACTACAGGCAGGATTCTTTTGGTGTTATACAAAATGTTTAGTAACTGTTGAAGTTGACAGACAGATATTTCTCTCTGTAGTGACAAAAATGTCTTCCAGTCATTGGCTAATAAATGTGAATGGAGAAAAGTGTTTCACTGTTGCTGTTTTCTGTTTTCCTTAAAGACCTTTTCCTGTAGAGCAGGGAGCTGGGGGTGTGTCTTGTCTTCTTAGTCTGTGTTTTACTCCTTGTACCATCCTGCTGCAGTGGATGCTCCTTTTGTGGGTGGTTTCCCTGCCCTGGCCCAGCCTGGGTGTGTCCCTGCAGTGCAGGGCTCTGGGTGCCTCCCTGGGCATGGCCGTGCTCAGAGGAGCCTCCCAGCTGCTGGGGATTTGTGTCTGGAGGCCCTTTGTGAGTGCCAGGGCACACTGTGCTTGGTGCTGGCAAGCTCCTCTCATTCTCTTGGCTGCTCTGGTGTCTGCCCAGCTCAGGGATGTGCGTGGGCACTGCCAGGAGGGAGCAGGGGAAATATTTCCAAGATTTCAGGGGAAGGTTTCTTCGCACTGCGGAACTTTGTTGGCATCTGACCTTACTCATGTCTGATGATCTTGCCTTTGTAAAATATATTCAGGAAGGTATCTGGATGATGTTACTTTGCCAATAAATAAAGCCTAAGTATAAATAAAATATATGCAGATTGGCTTGTCTCTTTAAAGTAGACCTGGGAGTTTTAAGCCCAGAGATGTGGATGTTGCTTCCTTTGCCTGGTCAGTCTTTGGACTGTTCTTGGTACTCAAGGAGCTTTTCTTCAACCCCTGCTTTGCACCACAAATTTCTGATCAGTTTTCAAAGCATGGTCTCCATATGAATTTCTCTGTCATAGAAGATTCTCCCAATGAATGACTTGCAACCCAAATAATTGATTCCTTCATGTTTAAAGATCTGTTTTACTAGATACTGTTAGAAAACTGGTCTTCACCTTTAAGAATATCTTTTGTGTGCTGGTTAATATTGGATGTTTGCTTGGCAAACTGACTTTCAGACATTTTCAACAATGTGAGCAAAGTAGTGCATTGTCATCTTTTTGGTATGTTGTGTCTGTGAATAGTATCTCATGTTCCCTATCTTTAGACAGCATCATGTCATATTGGGGCTGGGGGAACTGTTAATAGATCAGCTGCAAGGGAACTGAACTAAATACCAGCAGGTTGTAACCTGAATTCTAACTTGGTGTGTTTGGTCTGTACCTTTGAACAAATGCCAGTACAATTTTCTGTTGGTGGTGTGTGTTGTCAGTGTCTGGTGTCTCATAGTTCCTCCACAAAGTGCTAAATAAACTCTGCACCACTGGATTTCTGTTGTCACATTTAAATAAAGCCTCCTGTGAATAGCAACTTTTCTCTCCTCACTTCTTATTCCATATTTTAGATTGTTGTGCAGCAAAATAGGTTTTGTACAAAAGCAGTGTTGGGGCAAGATGTGACACTGAGGGGGGACCCTGGTGTGGGGCAGGAGCTGGTGTTGGCTGCAGGTGACACTGAGAGCTCCAGGAGAAGGAGCAGCAGCGATGCCATCACTCCTGGAGCAGCTCTTGGGATCAGCTCTGCCTCCCTGGCCTCTCCAGCAATATTGAATTGGGATTTTCTTAAACATTTTCCTGCACTCCTGAGGAGATACACAGACCTGAAGCAGGGGGAAGACAAAAAAGTGTACAAATGCTCCTGTGAACTTCTGTCTGGACCCTACTGCTGGTATTGACTGCCACCAGAAACCTCCACCTGGGCAACAGACACCTGGATTTGTGTTTGTAGGAGGAAAAAAGACCTGTTCAGTCTCCCACAGTGTCTCCACTTCTCTGCTGGCTTCTGTCAAATGCTTTGGTGTTACAGGTGGGACAGTGTTACAGAAGTACTTTCTCTGAAACCATGGAAATTTTGAGGATTTATGGATATTCTGATGAATAGTTAAGTATGATGGCAAATACTCTCTCTCTGTTGTGATACCTGTGTGCTCTGTTCACCATGCCCACGGTGCAGTCAGGCTGTGGTTGTTGTAAGCTGTGATTTCAGGAGGATGGTGGTGTTACACTTTGGTTTTAGAGGATTGTCAGTGATGGGCAACTCCAGGCCAAGTTTAAATATCCTTTAGAAACTTGTGAAGGCACTAATGTGACCCAGAAGGATGATGTGTGTTACTGTATCAAATGATGCCTTTTAGCAGTGTTACCTGGACTTGTGGTGAAAAAGAACCTTTCTACCAGAAAGGCAGGAATCTGCATGAGCAGTTTCACTGCAAGTTTTTGGAATTGTGCATTGAGTTTTTCATGTTATACAGAAAATGCTGCTCCTTCTCTTGCAGGTGACTCAGGTCTGGTTTGTCATCTATCACAGTCTAGTCATGCATGCAAAGATCTTTGGAAACATCCCTGTGAAATAAAAAAAAAAAATCATTGCTTTTTCTGAGTGTCTGCAATAGAAAGTTGCTGTAACATTTGTTTTTCAGGCTGCAGTGGGGGAGTGCAGGTTGTGCTGTGTGTCCTGGCAGACCCCAGGAAGATGTTCTGGGGGTGCTCATGGTGTCTTGGGGTCTGGGCTGGTGTGTAAATGAAGGAAGAGAATCAGGGCATCCCATGGAGTGTGCTGGTCCCACAGAAAACACATCCCTGCATCTGGAAATGGTGGTAGAGTATGGATGCTGATCTTGCTGCTGCTTTCAGATTTCCTGGGAAGGCAGAGGTGGAAGTGGAGGTGGGAGGGAGCAGCTGTACCTTAACCTTTCCAAAACCCCTTTAAACTGTGTAACACGCTGAAATTAGTCACTGACTTGGTCCTGGCTTTTAAATGCTGAAATAAGATTAAGATGGCAGTTAAGAAAAGAAAATTAAGCTGCTTGATCTTTTCTTGAGAGTTCAGAAACCCCTGCTTTTGTCTGAGGCTGGAGTAAAAACATTCAGTGCTTAACTTGGAAAAGATCTCAGCAATAGTAAGCTGCAGAGTATGGCTGAATGGCTGGATGACTTAAGGAGCCTTGCATGGAATAAATAAGATTTGTTTTCTGTGGCTGTCATTAGGGTTGGCTGGAAAGGATTATCGTGGATGACTCAAAGCAGATGTTCTCCAGTAAACTTTCGAGTGAATTACTCTGTGTGCCAGCCAGTGCTCTAGACGTGGGAGCAGCATGGCAGAATTTGGAATGCTGCATCAATTGCTTATCAATTGCTTATCAATTGCTTATCAATTACTGATCAGTTCTTTTGTGCTGTTTGCTGCAAGCTCCTAAATGGGGTCCTGGAAGCTGTTTTGGGGGTTGCAGTGTGAGCAGACAAAGGCACACAGAAACTAAAATGCAAACTCCTGAGACACTGACCTGGGCAGTGTCCAGAGGGAGCAAGGCTGCCAAATTCCCTGTCCTGCTCTGCTCCATGCACTTCACCTGCCTGTTCCCATTAAGCATCTTCAGTCACCCTTTGTGTTAATAAATTCTCATTTCTGGTGCTGGCAGGTTTGGTAACATTGGTGTCAGGCTGGTTATGTGAAAGTGCATGAATTTTGCTGTAACAGTTGGTTTAAGGTGAAGATGATGTGCAGGATGGCTGTGCTGTTGATACTTGAGGTCTTTTGGGAGGTCCTCTTGTTTCCATCCCTGTGTTTAATTGCACTACAAGAAATTTCATAGTCTGTGTTGTTTTAAAATAGGCAAATATGATTTTTACTATAAGCTTCTCTTTATGGTTTATGTTTTGGATGAAACATCCTGAGAAAGCTACACGAGGGGAAGGGGGGAGAAGTTGTTGAATGTGCTTGAATGTTTTATGTATTTATTTTCAAAGAATGAAGCTTCCCTACAGGTGAAAAAAAAGGGAAAATGAGAGGAGCTGCTGGCAGTGTAGTGGAGAGTGAGATGTTCATGCTCTGCTCAGCAGTGACAGCTCGTTCTCAATTGGTTACAAATGTGTGAGGAATCCAAAATGGGTGGTTTGTGTTCCAGCAGGAGCTGAGGGTGCAAGGCCACTTTCACTGTCCTTAATTGGCACCATGTGTCCCCCAGAGCAGGGAGGAAAGTCACAGGCTGCCAGCCCTGCTGGAGATGGTTCAGAATTTGGGGCATGCACTGGTGTGTGCTTGGGGGTATTGAACAAAGGCAAAGTGTGACTGGAAATTCCCTGAGCATTCACCTTTCTGTAGGTGTGTGCTCATGAACGTATCACTTTCCCCATCTTGACCTTCTGATAGGCCAATGACCCTATTTTTGCCATCAGTTCTTCATTTAGGTAATGAATATTTGGGGATTACCAGTAACTGCAAAAATAATTGTAGCAGTTAATGGTGTGTGCAACAGAGCCTTTTTCACCCTGGTAATTCATAGCCTAAAATATGTGTTGGGAAGGAGAGTATCGTGTTTTGCAAGTTTAAAAATATTTGTCTGGAAACTCCCAGAATTGAGCTTTAACTATTCTAAGGGCTCTGGTTCTAAAAACTGAAAAAAGCAACCCTGATGTTGTGTATTGCTTAAACTGTGGTGCTAAACTGTCCTTCCTGGGCCCTGAGGCAGGGCAAGGGTGGAAACATGGAAGAAAGTCAGTGCACTGAAGTGAAATAATAAGAACTAAAATATGTCAGAGTAAGTGCTCTTGCTGCTCTAAAGGTTAAGCAGAGTTTTACCAGGCCTGACCTCGTGGTAGGGCTTTAAATATCTGCAGGCTGAAGAAAGAACCAGGACAAATTAATTCATCTTTGGCCTGGAGTTGGTCTTACACCCTGTAGGAGTTAGGATCATTCAAAGCCTGCATGAACTTTAAACATAAGTTTGATAAAAGTGCAAAAATCAGGACGAGTGTTTCATCACTGACAGCATTACCCAGGTTCCTCCAGCACTGAACAGTCCTGCAGGGATGGACAAAACATGGGCTGAGCCCAAGGTTTTCTGCAGGGAAGAGACTTCAGCTCCTGGTGCTCCTGTGGTATCTTAGTGCAGGGGTAGAACTGATTGGAAAAGGCAATTCCTACCCAAGTCAGTGTTTTTAAAAGGAGAGTCATGCCAGGAGAGTGTGTGGCTGGGAGGGCAGAGCTGCCTGGTGATGATGATGGTGATGCTCCTGATGAGGTTTCAGGATGATGTGGGATCCTTGCAGAGATTCTTGCTGAGAGATTTTTCTCACATGCACTTCACATCCACTTGAGTCACAAATGCAATTAAGCAATAAATGAGACTGTGATTCAAGTTTTCCTTTGCTTATCTTCTAAATCTATCTCCAAAGGTGAATTAGAAATTCCATGTTTCAGCTCTCTTAACATCAGGTAATGGAAACAAGGATCTCTCTGTAGGATCATTAACTGATTTGGATTGGAAAAGCTCTCCAAGATTAATGAGTCCAACTCAGCACTGCCCTGTTCACCTCTAAACTAAGCCCCTAAAACATGTGTGGTTTCTCATGGAAACCACTAAAATGACACATGTGCTGAGGATGTACAGCTCTGCTGGGGGTGCACTGCAGGCCATCAGAGAAACTGATCTTCACTTTTTCAGTGCATGTGGATTTGTGCAATTCCTCCTCCCCAAGCACAGCCCCAGCAAGGGGTGGTGGAGGAGCTGAGGCTAGGACTGATGGTCTGGGGACACCTGCTGGGCACAGCCCCAGCCTAAAGGAGGGACCTGCAGGCTGAGATCCTGTGTGAAGTGCAGGAAGTGAAACTGGGAATGAAACTGCAGAGCAGTGCCTTGGGCCAATCTGCAGTGGGGCCTGAAGGATTCAACTCCACATTTCCAATTGCTCCTGCTCCACTTGGCTCTCATTGGGCAGTGCACAGCTAATTGATGCTTTGCAGAGGGGTCTCAGAATTTTGTTACTCAGTCACAGCAGTTTTATTGCCACTGTTTCCTTGGGTTTTACATAAGAGTGTGTTTGTTACAGCTCCTGCAGTTTCCAACTAGGTCAGTAAAAGTGTCCTTGTCCCTATTCCTTGAACAATCAGCTCCCTAAAGCCAGACAGTCTGATAGCAGTTTGTGATTAATGCTTCCAGCAATTATAAAGTGGAAGGTCTTAAATTACATTTGTTAACTAAGACCAGTACATGAAACATGAAGTGACTTTGTCTTCCTTGTTGCAGATCCATAACATGGTGGCAGTGCTGGAAGTGATCTCCAGCCTGGAGAAATATCCCATTACCAAAGAGGCACTTGAGGTATGTCACCCTCTGAACATGATTTTTTTATGTGTATAAAAGGACTTTTTCCTGCCTTTCTAATTTCCATTGGAGCTTTTCTGGAAACAATAGATGGATTGCAAAGGATTCACAATTAAGATATTATTTTGTCCCTCTCGTGCTGCTTCTGACATCTCGCTGAACACAGGGATCCTTTCTGGGCCCAGATCAGTATTCTGGGCAGCACAGTTCCTGTTTGTGCAGGGCACTACATTAATCATCACTTGCCACTGATTAATTCTGTTGCACTCAGCAATATCACCCTGCTGTTCTGGTCACCTTTGTAGACATTTGGTGACCAAGCACCTAAAATCTGAAATAGGAATAGAGTTGCTCTGGGTCTGTAAAATTAATCTTAAATTCAGTTAAGCAGGTTTCAGGGCCTGATATTTGTGGTGAGATCAGGTGTAGGGAGAGCTGAACTCTGACTGGCCACTTGTAGAAACAGTCCAAAGAAGTTTTATGACTGAATTATATATTCCTTTTTCACTCTTTGTATTGAAATTAGCGGTGTTCTTGCTTTTAACTGTTGCTTAATTACAACTCCACCTGTATTTCAACATACCTATCACAACAGGTTGCATATTTCTCTCACAGTCTGGTCTGTGTTCTCCTTTGAAGTGCTTTTCTTAAGAAATCTGACTCGTGGAACAGTTCTTTGTTTTCAAATGTGCTTTGGGAACAATCAAACACTTCCTTCCGCTCATGAAACCACCTTGGGACTCCCTGGGAATGTTCTTTAAATGGCTTTTTCATGCATTTCCACAAGGCTGGGAGTGAAGGGAGAGGAGAGAGGTGGAGGAAAAAGGTAGGACACAACTCACACGTGGTAGTCAGGTTTGTCAAATGGAGATTTTTATTGTTAACGAGTTACTGGAACAGGCAAAGATCCTGGAATTCTTTTCTCTTGGCTTTCTCTGCAGATCCTACACCTCCCTTGTGATAAACACACACCTTTGGGTGCTGCATTTCCCCTCAAATCTGAATCTGCACGCTTATTCTATTGGTTCTTTCTCATTAAAGAATTCCTTTCTGATGTTTTTACCAGGAGATAAAGACAATGTGACTTGAAACCTACAGTTGGTTTCATGTTGTGTGGCAGAGCACTGGACTAATCCTTTCCAAAAAGATTAATTCAACATTTCAATCTGTAGTGTTTTTAACCAAGTGTTTCTCAGGGGTGAGCATTACAAGGCAGAAACATTCCTTGAGAATTTTGCTTGGTATGATGTGTGTTTGTAAAACACCTTGTCTGTCTTTGTAGGAAACCAGACTCGGGAGGCTCATCAATGAGGTGAGGAAGAAGACATCCAATGAGGAACTTGCCAAACGTGCCAAGAAATTGTTGCGGAATTGGCAGAAGTTGATAGAACCCGTAACCCAGAACGAGCCAGTGCCAAGGGGGCTGCCCAACCCGCCAGGATCAGCAAATGGAGGTGCCCACAACTGCAAACCAGACTCACAACTTCCTGCTGTGCCCGGCGCCAAGCCCATCAGCGAACTGAAAAGCAGGAATGATATTCAGAAACTAAATTCTCCAAAAACAGAGAAACTGGGAAATAGGAAAAGGAAAGGTGATCACAGGGATGGGCATCAGGGCCCTCCTCCCCCAAAGGTCTCCAAAGCTAGTCATGAAGTATTACAAAACTCTTCACCCCCTCCAACCAATGGAATTGGAGGTAGTCCTGAAAATTTTCCCAGTCCTGTAGACATAAACCTGCACGCAGGGCCCGAAAGCAGCAGGACAGATCTCAGTGAAAACGATAAACACAATAAGATCCCAGTAAACGCTGTCAAACCTCACACCAGTTCTCCAGGACTTGTAAAACCTTCAAGCACTTCCTCGTTACTAAAGACTGCAGTGCTTCAGCAGCATGATAAATCAGAAGAAGCCACGGGCCCCCACCAGCCCAAGAGCCCACGCTGCTCCTCCTTTAGCCCCAGGAACGTCAGGCACGACACTTTTGCTCGGCAGCACAGCACGTACTCACCAAAGGATTCGATGCCCAGTCCATCTCAGAGGTCTCAGCTGGCGGACGCCGCGCAGGTGCCGTCGCCGCCGCCCTCCCTGCTGCAGCCATCCTCACCCCCCCTGCCGGCCAAGAGACTCGAGTTCCCTCCCCAGGCGGCCCCCGAGGCACAGCAGCACTGGCAGGAGCAGCAGGGAGCCCCCGAGGGCCAGCACAGGCACACAGCAGGGACACTTCAGCAGCACACGGCTCCCGGCTGCAAAGGCCACCCCGGGGAATCACAGCTGGGCTTCCCACAGGACACTTCCAGAATGGACAGTGACGATGCTGCTTCAGGGTCTGATAGCAAAAAGAAGAAAAGGTACCGACCCAGAGACTATACAGTCAACTTGGATGGGCACGAGACAGATGGGGGTGTGAAACCTGTGAGGTTAAAAGAGAGAAAACTCACTTTTGATCCCATGACAGGACAGATAAAACCTTTAACACCGAAAGATCCTTTGCAGGTTGAAATCCCTGCACTTACTGAACAGCACAGGACAGAAACAGAAAAGCAGGAGCAAAAACCCAACCTGCAAAGCCCCTTTGAACAAACGAACTGGAAAGAGTTGTCCAGAAATGAAATCATTCAGTCATATTTAAACAGACAGAGTAGCTTGCTGTCTTCATCAGGAGTACAGACTCCAGGAGCTCACTACTTCATGTCTGAGTATTTAAAGCAGGAGGAAAGCACTAGAAAAGAGGCTAGAAAGACTCACGTTCTAGCTCCTAACAGCAAACCTACAGACTTGCCTGGGGTCACCAGGGAGGTCACGGGCGATGACCTCGACAGAATACGTGACCACAAGTGGCCAGGCGTGAACGGTTGTTTTGACACACAGGGTAACTGGTATGATTGGACACAGTGCATATCCTTAGATCCACACGGGGATGATGGGAGATTGAACATCCTGCCTTACGTCTGCCTAGACTGAGAGCAGTTCTGCTAAGCACGCTTTTCACACCTGCAGTTAGCAGAACTGGCAGACACGATGCCACTTCCAGCTGGAGAGAGCCTCCTGTCCTGGACAAACAGGCCCCACGAGCAGAGGGGGGGAGGGAGCTGGGCCTTTCCAGCTCGTTCCTTTAAATTCTCCTTTTGTGAAATGCTGCTACCAGTTTACTAACAATTGCAAAGGAAGGCATACGAAGGTTGATCAGTTGAGTTTAAAACTCTATAGCGAGCCAGCTATAAAAAGTGTTAGTCCCCAAGAAGTGAAGAGGATTTCCAGCACTTTCTGAATGCCGGAATCTTATTACAGGCAGGTACAGAGAAAAAATTGTGGAAGTTACCTTAACAAAATATGCATCTATTTATTTGACTTGATTTGGGTTTTTATTTGGCAGTGAGATATTCGAGAGACAATGTGCAAAAACTGTAGTTTTATTTCTATCACATCTCTGAACATGATTGCGTTATTTAAGAGTCATGTGGTACGGAGATTGGGTTTTAAACAGCAGGTGTTGCACTGCAGGCTGGGCCACCAGCTTCAGCTCAACATTCCATAGGCATCCACATATTTTAGTCTGGTTTCAGTTTAAATCCAGTCTCTGAGAAATGCTGCAAAAACTAGATGTTTAATGATATTTTTTGATCCCACCACCACCAGCCAAATATTTTTCCTCCTTTTCCCTTCCTGCAAACTTATAGGTAAAAAAACAAAAAGACAAAAAAAACAAAAAGACAAAAAAAAAATTACAAAAAGAAAAAATCACCTTTTCTAGAATCTAAATGTAATGAGGGTGCTACAAGTTTGTAACTGTACTGTGAGAGGGAAAAAGGAAGCCTGTTTGTATGCTGGAAATATACTTGTTACCATTCCTTTAGATATTGTTTGCCTTATGGATATCCATCATAAACGCAATTTGCAAAAACAAAGAGCCTTAGTGAATGTACAGTAACTAGACTTCTGTGTTCCTGGGATGCAGAAGGGAGCAACTTTGCTATTTGGTCCTTTAAGTGGACACGTTGTGATATAAATGTGGAAATAAAAAAAATTTGCACAAACCAGTTTGTGAATTATTTATATACACTCCACTCGTTTTTCCCCCCCCAAGTTTGCTCAGTTGAGCCCAGCAAAGGGAGCCCTGGCACTGGGAGCCCTTGGAGCAGGGAGGTGGAGCCCAGTCCCTCGGACACTGCCCAGGGATAACGGGATTGTCTTCCAAGAGCCCTGGTGTGCTGTTCAGTCACACAGGGTGGATCTGTTTTTAACTCTGCAGACTGATAACCCAACTGCTGATACTGTACCTCAAAGTCTAAAGAGATCAGAGTTCATCTTTTCATCTCGGTGACTTTGGAATGTTTTGTTCCTAATTGTTCAGTGCTTTCTGAAGCAGCCTGGGGTGTAGAAAGTGAAGGATTTCTATTAACTATAATTGCTTTAATATTTGGGACTTTGTTGTTTGATGCAGTCCCCAGTGTTGGGCTTCTGTTCAGGGGGTCAGGGGAGGGGACACTATACCAAAAATATTCCTGGGTTTAGTGATGTTAACTCTGTTAACCCATCTGTGCTGGAGATGAGCCTTGGCAAGAGCTGTGCTGCCTTTGAGGGGAGAGCCAAGCTCTCCCCTGGTTTTCAAAGGAGGCTGCTCCTGGCCAGGCCTGCATTGTGTTGGTTCATTCCCTGGAATACAACTGATAAAGTTTGGTTTATTTTTAAGTCGTTCTTGTTCATCATTTATGATCTGACTGTTACTGAAATGTGTGAGTATCTCAGAAATAACAATGTCTGTGTGCTTCCTTTTCTGAAATCTGAGGTCTGAGAGTGAAACCAGAAAGTGGTTACCAAAAAATGTGTCCAAGTATATTTTCAGTTCACTTCCATTTTTTCCTGCTGCGTTGCTGAGGTTGAGCAGTGTGGTTTAGAGCTGGGGAAAGCTCCTGCCTTGCAGTTCAGATTTGATGGTAGAGGGCTAAGCTGCTGGTCATTTTGGAAATGCTTAAGTTTTGTTTATGTAAAAAAGTACTGTGCATCTTATCTCCCCCTTCTTTCTCCCTCCTTCCCTGAATGGTCCTATTTAGGAACAGGGTCCGTGCTCTTTGGAGGCCTTTGAATATTCCCAAATTTCAGGAAATGACGAAGTATTACTTGATAAATTCCATCTTTTTCTCCACTGCTTCCATTTCTGATGCAATTGATGGCCCTTGACTGCACTGGGTGAGGTGATGCCTGAAGCTCATCACAGCTTCCAGATTACACCCAAACTGCCTGTGCTGGTGCTCCTCTGTTTGAGGAAGCATCAGGAATCAGACCCAGCCCTTTCCCTGGTGGTACAGAAACTGCTGGAGAAATTCCCTCCCAATGCAAGCTTTAAATCTTGTTCATTGCTGAGTTTGTTGCTGCTGTAAGGGGTCAACTCACTTGTGTGTCCTCCAGGGTGAGATGAGGCTTGACAATCTTTATTTCAGCATGCCAGTATAACCAGTTCTGTGAGCTCCAACAAATGTGAATAAGTTTACAAGGTGATATTTTTTTGTCAATTTTGTAAACAAGTTCAAATGAAGTTTACCATGTGCGTACCTGCTGTGTACTCTCATTTGTGCATGACTCAGTTTCTCTGCTACTGCTTTCTCCTACCTCTCTCGCAAAATTTCTCCTTCTAATCCTAAACCCTGAAGTTAAAACGCTGCCATTTCTTCCTTGTCAACGGATGACATGAAATGGCTCATCAGCAAATCTTTGGGGAGTCGCCATTACCTGAAGTGCGTGTTTTTAAGGGCAAACGAATGTCTCTTGACAGGGTGCATGGATGAACCGGGCTCTACAACCCCTCCTGCCAGGTACTCGCCCATCCTTTACCCCGCGGGCGCAACGCGTCCCTCGCGTTAGTTTTAAAGGTCGGGAGCGATCGTCTCGGTGTCTGCGAGCCCGTGACCTTCGCTCCGTCCCTGCCCTGGCTCCGGTGTCCAAGGGCTGGTGCTGCCCTGGAGGCGGCTCTGCTCCCCCGAACACCGTGCGGAGCCTCGGGCACCCTTTGGGCTCCATCGCCCCGCGCCGGGGCCGTGCGGGGCTGGCACCGGGGTCAGCACGGGGCTGGTACCGGGTTTGCGGTGCGGACACCGGCAGGGCCGGCACCGGGGGTGAGGTGCAGACACCGGCGGGGCTGACACCTGGCGGGGCAGGCACCGGGGCTGGCACCGGGGTCAGTGCGGGGCTGACACCGGGGGTGAGGCGCAGACACCGGCGGGGCTGGCACCGGGGTCGGAGGAAGTGACGCCCCGCGCCCGCCCCGGCGCCGCGCCCGCCCCGCCCCAGGAAGCGACGCGCTGGCGGCCGCGCTGACGTTCGGCGGCGGCTGCGGAGCGATGGCGGCGCCGCTGGCGGCTCCGGGCGGCGCCGGGGCCGGGCCCGGGGCCGGTGCCGGGGCCGGGGGGGGCGGCGGGGCGGGCGCGGGCCGGCGCTGCGGGAGGGGCGCGGTGTCGGCGCTGTGCCTGGCCTGGTACGGGCTGAGCGCCGGCGGGAACGTGGTGAACAAGCTGCTGCTCGGCGGCTTCCCGAGGCCCGTCACCGTCTCGCTGTTCCACATCCTGGGGCTGTGCGGGCTCCTGCCGCCGCTGCTCCGCGCCTGGCGCGTCCCGCCCGCCGGCCCCGCGCAGCTGCCGCCCCGCGCCTACCCCCGCTACATCCTCCCGCTCGCCTTCGGCAAGTACTTCGCCTCCGTGTCCGCGCACGTCTCGCTCTGGAGGGTCCCCGTGTCCTACGCGCACACAGGTGAGGGCCGAGGGCTGCGGGGGGTCCGGGGGATGTTCCAGCGCCGCCTGTGCTCGTAAGGAGATGCCCAGGGGGGTGTCCTGGGGGCCAGCTTGGGTTCATGCCCAGTGGGGTGACCTGAAACATGGTGTGTGCTCACACAGGTGCCCAGTGCAGTGTCCCCAGTCCCAGTGTGTGCTCACACAGGTGCCCAGAGCAGTGTCCCCAGTCCCAGAGTGTGCTCACACAGGTGCCCAGAGCAGTGTCCCCATGCCCAATGTGTGCTCACACAGGTGCCCAGTGCAGTGTCCCCAGTCCCAGTGTGTGCTCACACAGGTGCCCAGTGCAGTGTCCCCATGCCCAGTGTGGCTTGGCCCCAGATCCAGGGGCAGTGCCCTGGTCTGTGCCCTGTGGGTGCCCAGCACGGTGTCACAGAGCACCAAGATCCAGCTTGTACAAGTGTCCGGGACGGTGACAGGGAGGGAGGCCCCACCCTGGGCTGGATGAGCCCCTGCTCCATCCCTCTGCTCGTGCTGGCTGATGGAGCTGTCCCAAGGCTCAGTCCCCACTGCTGTTCTTCCTGTCCCCAGTGAAAGCCACGATGCCCATCTGGGTGGTTCTGCTGTCTCGGATCATCATGAAGGAGAAGCAGACGACGAAGGTGCGGACAGGTTTGCTGAGGTTTCTTTTCTTGGTGGTGCTTGAGGGGTGCTGTGCTGGCTGGGGGCAGCAGAGCTCAGGCTTTGGGTGGATTTTGTGATTGGAATTAGATTATGCAGATTTTAAAAATCCCTTTTCCTTCTATAGTGAGTGTAAAACACATCTAAACAATGACCAGGGTGATGCTGGAGTTGTCAGTGTCTACTGCAGTGACTTAAATTTCCTTCAACTACACTAGTAAAATGGTTGATCTCTAAATCAGCAGGATGTATAAGCTCAGTTGAAAATTCTTAGCAGATGCAATGAACCCCTCTGTCCCTGCTGCAGGTGTACCTGTCTCTGATCCCCATCATCACTGGTGTCCTGCTGGCCACGGTCACAGAGCTGTCCTTTGACATGTGGGGACTCATCAGTGCACTTGCTGCTACTCTCTGCTTTTCACTTCAGAACATCTTCTCAAAGAAGGTACCAGCTCTGGTCACTGCTGTCACCCTTCAGCAGGACAGGCTGTCATTTCCATGACATAAATGTATTGTTCTTAGTTTGCAGTCAGACAAGCCCAGAGGGGTGGTTGTTATTTTGTGTGTGTGTTCCCTGCAGCTCTTCCTACCTGTTGAAGCTGTTACACTCAGTTTATCTTGAACCCTTTCTTTACTCCTCAACATGGATTTTTTTTTTCTGATGGCAGTTCAATAGTGCTTAAATTTAACAGTTCATTGAAAGCTTTTAATGTATCTTGTTAAATCAAATCATTCCTCTGTGCTGAACAAGTCACTGTCAACGCTGGGTACTCCTTGAAACCACAGAAACAAAATTAAAGTGTGTGGTTTGGCTCAGTTTAGTTACAAAATGGTTTCTGTTTTGTAGAGCTTTTAATATTAATATCCTGTTGATGCTAAGAGCCCCCACTCAAAAAACCATTATTTTTCAAAGAGATAACAGTTTTTCTTTGGTCACCCTACCAGGAAATTAATACTGTAGGAGTATTTACTTCTTTTCCTAACTGACCTGTCCCCTAAAGCAGTTTCTGTTTGCTGACTGCTGTTCAATAATGGCTCTTGTTAGGTGTTGAGAGATTCCCGAATTCATCACCTTCGGTTGCTGAACATCCTTGGGTGCCACGCTGTGTTCTTCATGATCCCAACGTGGGTTCTGGTGGATCTTTCTTCCTTCTTGGTAGAGAATGACTTGGTAAGTGCTGTATTTGGAGAACTGTTCACTATTATGAAAGAAAAGAGAATAAAAAAACAAGCTCTAGCACCCAACCAGAAAACACTGAAGTGTTTCAGGGTAGTTCTTGTCAGTGTGGAAGGAAGTGTTGTGAAACACCTGCAAATTGTTTCACAAAGTGTTTATTGTGAGAATTCCTGTCAGGGTTAGGAGAGGCAGTTTATGGGACAGCAGAAATTTCAGGAGCTGGGAGCTGGAGACAGGAACAAACACTCCCAGGGTGTGTGGGGAATGTCCTCCTCTGGTTTCTCTGAGTTGAGAGTTGCATAAAGCAACTGCTTGGGGGCCTCTTTTGAGCTCAGGGCAGACATTCCTCCCTCCAATGGCAGGTAAGGAGTGCCTCAGACTTGTGTTTGTGCTGTTACCTGAAACCCCAGATAATTTTTTCCTCCTGCTGTTTGCTTTACCACAGAGCACGATGTCTCATTGGTCCTGGACCTTGATGCTGCTTATAATCAGTGGATTCTGTAATTTTGCCCAGAATGTCATTGCCTTCAGCATTCTTAACCTGATCAGCCCCCTCAGCTACTCCGTGGCCAATGCCACCAAGAGAATCATGGTGATCACCGTGTCCCTGATCATGCTGCGCAACCCCGTCACCAGCACCAACGTCCTGGGCATGATGACAGCCATCCTGGGGGTCTTCTTGTACAACAAGGTAAGCCACTGCTTGGGTTATTCATCCAGGAAACGCAGCTGAAGCAGTCCTTTGAGTTGTTTTGTGTACAATTAAAAGAGCTACTTAAGCAAAACTTGGCAACACAGAGGGCACAAGGCTCCATTGCAGAGGAGCAAGTGAAGGACTTGGGTCATACCAGCTGCTGGGCCTCTCACAAAATTAAATTTTGATCTTAAGCTTTTCTTGAAAAGGGAAGATAGGGAAGTAACTCAAAAATCTCTTGACCAAAACATCAGCTTGTTTGTTTGGCATGTGAAAAGAGTGAGGTTTTTATTAGAAGCCACTGATATGTTAAGGCTCTAACAAAAAAAGTGATGTGACTGTAGAACTGTCTGCTTTTTTCTGGGTATGTGAATATGTCTAGGTGATATCTAAGAAAATCTACCTTCACTGAAGGGTTGTCAGGCTTTGGCAGGGGCTGCCCAGGGAGGTTTGCAGTCCCCATCCCTGGAAATGTTCCAGGAACACCTGGACGTGGCACTCAGTGCTCTGGGCTGGGGACAAGGTGGGGATGGGGCACAGGTTGGACTTGATGATCTCAGATTCTGTTCAAAACTTTCTTTCTTCCTTTCCCAGACAAAATACGATGCAAACCAAGAGGCAAAGAAGCAGCAGCTGCTCCCAGTCACCACTGGGGACCTGGTGAACTTGGAGCGGCACCGGGGCGCGCCGGAGAAGTCGCAGAACGGACTGGCAGCCTTTGGGCAGCACGGAGACTTCCAGTACGGCCGCAGCAACGTCCTCACAGACCACTTCCAGTACAGCAGGCAGAACTATCCCACATCCTACACCCTGAACCGTTTTGATATTTAGGATCCTGGCAGACAGGTACAGACTGTGATATCAGAGTGTCCCCAGCATTATCAGAGAACTGTTAGTACATCCATGAATGTCACAGAGCCATTGAACTGTGCAGGTTTGGCAGCAGGGCAGGTGCTTGTGGAGGGGAGTGGTGCAGGACCTGCAGCTGCTGCTGGGCAGAGCTTTAAACCTGGAACAGCCACACTTGACACTGGAACCAAACCCACAGAGCAGATTCTGGTGAGGTGCACGTGTCACTGCCCAGTGGAACATCTGTCACTGCTCCTTTCAGAGTCTGCCAGCTCCTTGTTCTCTTGGCAGCTGAATTCTGGCCAGTATCTTGTTTCCATGCTGGTAATGTCACCTTTCACTTGTTCTCTAATAACGGTTCAATGATACTTTTAATGAAGCTTTCAGAAAGAAGTGAAAGCAAGAGGTACTTGTGCTTATCAGGATTGGCTGCAGGCAGGTAAACTCGAGTTCATCTCCAGCATCTGTGGAACTTTTGTGGATATCCACAACTTTGTGCCTCTGCCTTCAGTCCTGGATGAAAACCAGAAGTGTTTCTGGAGGAGCAGGCAGTGGAAGGATTGATCTCTCCCAGAACTGCTTCAGGCACAGAAAAACACAGTTCTCCAAATCACTGGTCAAGGCAGAGAACAGCCAAGTTCATTAAAATCATAATTGTTTTCTGAATCATGTAGTCCTGTAACTCCAGACATTGGTATCCCTTGGCCATGCAGGAAACTCCTTCACAAATAAAAGTGTTTGGAATAATATGATTTTATTTTTTTAATTGCTTCACACCTGTTCTTTCAAAACTGTTTTGTTGCTTTAGAAATCAAAAGGTGAAAAAGGTGTTTTGTTCTCAGTTTTATGCATAAGTTATGCTCTCTTATATGAGTCATGTATTTTGAATGCATTGATTTGAACAATCATCATTAATTGTTTCTTAAATCTTTTTTGCCCCTAATTGTTTGGATTTTTAAAATTTCTTAATTATTGCTGTTGGAGTAGCTGTGTGGATTTAGCCTGACTTGCACTTCCTGCTGGAAGAAGTTAAATTTTGTATCCTGTGCTGTTCCTGCAACTCCCCCAGCTCAAATAGGAAATTAAAGAAAAATTGTTTGAAGCAGCAGTAAATAGATAATTAATGGTTAAGAACTGATTCAGTATAAATTCTAGACAAGGTGATTGTGTGTGTCAGGTGCTGCATTTGTGCATGGAAGGGATGAAACTTGGCTTTCGTTCCTTTGAATGAAATTCCTTGGAATGAAGTGAAACCCAACTTGGAACTTGGGTTTCACTGAATCAGATTCTTCTGTCATTGCTTTAGCAAAAGATTTTAGGGGCCTTCTTTCCTTCCTTCCCAGACTGTTGTACAGTGAGACTTTGACAGCATAAGTTTTATGCTTTTAACCAGAGAGGTACCAGACACCAGTGACAAAATTGATGGTGTGGCACAGAACACTCCTCTTATTTATTGCTTTACAAATGACCATTTCCATGATGTGAGATGATGATTTGGCTCCTTTCTGGATAATAAAGAATTTATTTTTAAGTGCAAAATCAAGCTGATCTTATTCTTTTGGCTGCTGGGGTGGTAGTTACACGAACAGCCTTCCACCAGAGAGTCCAAAAGAGGAAATGGTCCTTCTGAAACTTCAGAGATGGGTTAAAAATGCTGCTGCTGTGTGTGAGCAGAACTTCTGGAGTTCAGTCTGTTCATGCAGGCTGAGAGCTTGGGCTTTTGGTAGAAAATCTGAATCAATCTGTTCCTAACCCAGGTGAACAAGGTGATGAGGAAATCTTTCCTTCAGATGGAATTTTTTTGCCTGTTCCAGTATTAATGTATGTATAATTCTTTTAAAGAGGAAAGTGCCAAATGTTTATTTCTAGGTCTTACTTCCCAACATTTCAATGATTTTACCTACAAGTAACAAGGATTTGGTGGATTCTGGATTTGGATTAGGTGCTGACTCTGCAAGAGACTGATGTGAGGATGAGAGATTCAGGCTGAGATTTTCAAGAGGGGCTGCAGTTCTCCAGCTGCTTTCAAAGGGAGCTGGCTCTGACCTGTTAAATTCCTGCAAATGCTGAATGTGGTCTTTGTGCCTCAGTTTCCCCTTTGGAAAATAGAAATTATTCTTCTCCACATTACAGGGGGTGAAATACCAGACAAAAGTGGCAGTGGGGGCCCCAGAGATATCCAGGTATACTCTGAGTTCATCTGTCCATCCTCTGCTGTGCCATGTTCCTACAACCTCAGCTGCTACAAAAACCAGGTCAGAGGTTTTATTAAATATGCTGAGATTTGTTTCCTTCTAAAGAACATAACCAAACCTTTTCTTGCAAGTGTTTTCAGAGTAAGCTTGCCCTTGGCAGGTTTTAAGCTCAGCTTTTTCTGTAGTCTTGGCAGCAGGTGAGGGTTTCCTGTTCAGAACTGTCCCAAATTCCAGTCTGGGCCCGTGGCTTCACTCCTGGCTCTGAAACAAAACTGTGCTTGCAAGGGACTGGCCCAAAATGAGGATATCCCATGAGGATAATGGGTCCATTTAGGGCCCAGGGAGTGAATCTGTTCCCTGGAGAGTTGCTGCTGCTGCAGCCCAGCTCTGTGGGCAGCAGGGATGCCTGGCTGTGGTACCAGGTGTAATTCAAATGCTTGGCTGAGTTGGTTACCTGGGGTGGATTTGCTGGATCCCAAGTCCTAGTCCTTAAGCAGTATTGCCCACATTCAGGGAAAGGAACTTCCTGACACTGCTGTAAGAAACATTTTAATCTTGGACCTCTGCAAGATTTCTGTTTGGCCAAGGGAGATGTTTGTTTTAAGCTGGTTTGTAATGAGTGGTGTGTTTGACTGTGTACACAGGTCTGTAGAAAGTACAGAAACACTGGAATAAAGAGGGCAAAGTCCACACAATTGTTTACAATGACCCTGTTATTAAATCAAGGGGGACTGCTTGAGGTTTATTCCTTGCAGGAAGCTTTGGGAGTGTCATAGTGAGGAGCTGGTTTTGCTGTGGGTGATGCCTCACACAGAAATGCTGTGAGCAGGGTTAGAACACAGGCACTGGGCTCCCCTGAGACATTTTGATTTCCACAATGTAGTTTTTTACACATAAATGCATCATACCATTGAAAAAAACCTTCCCCAAGCAGCCCTAGGTAGTTGTGGAAGTAAGAAAACCAATCTCTCCCCACTCCACATGGGTGTTCTGTTGGTAGTTCCAAACAGTATTTGGTGCTCTTTGAAGAGAGTTTAAAAATATTCCCCCTGCAGGTTCAATTTTAGCACCCAGTGGTGGTAAGAGTATCTTTATCATCTGGTAAAATGCTTGTGGTTTTTAAATAACTGAATGCTAAATAAAATTGAGGCAAGACTTAAGCTTTGGAAGTGCACAGTGATTTGTAAAAATAGTGTTGGTATTTTGGGGTTAACTCATGATGATTTCCAAAGCTCAGTTTTCCTTTCTCATCTGTGTTCAAACCCATTTTTTTCTGATGCAGCATTTTTGCAGCAGAAGGAATTTCTGCCATGTAGCTCTTTGTGAAACAGGTGCAATATAAATAAAGGGAAAAATTTGTTTTTCCAAGGCTTAAATTTCTGGGTTGTGCTGTGAGCTGTTAAAAATAATTCTGAAATCTCTTTGTGGTGATGTTCCAGGGCAGTGAAACAAATTTGTTAACCCTGGAGTGACAGGTGATACACTCACAGTGTGAGGATAGCCAAGGGGCAGACAGCTTTTTTATGTTGCTTTTTTTAATGTTAAACCTCTAGAAATTGATTGGAATATGGGTGAGTTTCCAAAAAAAACCACGAACCAACCCCACACTTTTTCCTGTGTGGAATCCTGTTTGATTTCAGCAAACAAACTTTTTTGTGTTGTTTTCAAGTGTTGGTCTGTGAAGTTGTAGATGTCAGACACTGCTGGGATCCCTTATGGAATAACCACACTGGTGACTTCAGCTCTGGGGACTCCTTCCTGCCTCACACCAGGAGTTCAGATGGTTTTTGGTGAACAATGCATGCTCTCATTTCTTGTCTCTAGCTCCATTTTTAATTGCCAGGGGACAGCAATGAGTCCCTGATGTCACTGTGCTGGGGGCACCAATGAATCCTCCCCAGTGTCACTGTGCTGGGGGCACCAGTGAGTCCCTGCTGTCACTGTGCTGGGGACAGCAATGAGTCTCTAATGTCACCGTGCTGGGGACACCAAGTCCCCAGTGTCATTGTACCAGGGGACACCAATGAATTCCAGATGTCACTTTGCTGGGAACACCAATGAGTTCCCAGTGTCACTGTGCTGGGGACACCAGTGAGTCCCCGATGTCACTGCGCTGTGTCCCTGCAGTACCACCTTTACCCAGGAGGGAGCACCAGCGAGCCCTCAGAACCTTGCAGTTCTTCAGCCTCACCACCAGGCTGCAGCAGTGATTTAAACCGATCCAAAATCTCAGCCTAAATTGGTTAGACAGGAAAAAATACAGAAATCCCCATTTCCTCATTATAGAACCTATTATAGAACCTATTTTCAATGCCTTTATGTGTAACTTATATATAAAACAAAAGTTATATTTGCATGTTCAAGAGCTGTATGTATCTGTATTCAGAATTCCTTACCTTCTAAAATTCTGTGTATAGTACAGTAGATGAAGAGGGTAATTTGGAAACAACTCTCAGTTATTATATAAATTAATATTATTTTTCAGTATGTGTAAGAATAAGAAGCTTTAAAGGGAGGAATTAAAACATAGGGAGAGGAAGCCAGAGGTGGATGGAAGCAAGAAAGATGGGCTGTAAGGAAAAGAGGAATTAAAATTTGTGCCTGAGGGACTCCACCACTGTGACATCACCCAAACCTGTTAGCACAGCCCCAGGGACCTGTTCTTGGTCTCTCCTGCATCCTCCTTCCCCTCAGCATCCCCTCTCTGCACTTCCTGCCCCACCTGTGGCCCTCAGGTGTTTGTGGTGCTGTGACTTCTGACCCTGGGAGTATTTTAATGTTTGGCTTTTAGGTTTTTATGCTGAAGATGCAAAGCAATGAGCAGAACAGGTTATCAGCACCAGAGGGAGGTGAACAAGCTGAGCACTGACCCCTAGACTGAACTAGTTCCTACTTTTCAGGCCTCCTTCCTTCTTCCTCCTCTTCTCTCTCCTTCCCCCTTTCTCCCAGCTTCCCTTCTTCCTCCTCCTGTAATGACAGAAAACTAAAAGGGAAATGTAGAAAGAATATTTAAACTTGATGGCACAAAGGAAATAATTAAAGACAGGCAGAGTCTGCCAGGCCCCTCCACATGCACAATGTCACAGATCTATCACTGCTCTTCAAATCTCACAGTGCTAAAAGCAGATTGTCTTCTTAATGACTTTTAAACCTCCCATGAGGTTACCAAAGACTCCAGAAACAAGAAAATAGTAGCCATAAACCGATTTTATTATTTCTGAAAAATGGAATGTTTCACTTACAGCAACTTAAAAGTGATGTTTGACCAACACCATGTTCATTACAAACAAACAAACAAAAAAAACAACAAACCAAAAAATAAAACCAAAACCAACAAACCCCAAACCAAGTTGACACAGTATTTGGCTACAGTGCAGCAGCAGTCTTGCTATTTTTTTTTTTTTTTTAGAATCACAACCTCAAGGTGACGCTGGTTAATAAAACTCACGGCCACTGCCGGGTGGCATTGAGAACACTCCTGTGTGCACGGGGAGCCGTCAGTAGCGGCGGCTGAAGCGGGGCTCGCTCAGCCGGTTTGTCCTGGTGGGGGCAGCAAAGGGCGCCGGCAGCGCCGAGCCCTGCAGCGCCGCGCCCTGCGCCCCGGCCGCGCCGAACCCGCCGCGCCTGCAACAACCACACGCGTTGGACATGCCCACAGTCACACTCTGAAACGTGTTGCTTTCGTTTTGTTCTTTCTTTATATAGATCAAGTTATTATTAAAATGTTTTGATAGTTTCTTACCCTGATGTCCCTCCTCGAGTCATCCCATGGCCTGGTCCTGACTGACCAGGCATGCTTCTATCACCACCTAATTCAAAAAGAGAAAAAAGGGAAAAAAAAAAAAAAAAAAAAAAAAGAAAAATACAGGCTTTTGTGTTTCCCTAATAAAAGTGTCACCTTGTTCCCAGAATTTCGTTTGCTTTCTCAGTAATTTAACTACCACTAGAAGGTTCAGCAGCAGTAATTGACAGAAAGAAAACCACAATCACACTGGTAAGCAGCAAGTGTACCTTGCCATCTCTCATGATCCCGTCCCATCACTCCTCCATCCACATTTCCCTGCCATGTACGATCTTGATGCCCCTCTAACTTTCGACCATGATCTCCCCAGTCACGTCCATCTCTTAAAAAAATAAAAGAACATCTTCTAGGTATGTCCCCTACCCACTGAGCAGCACAGGGTAAAGCCAAACACCATACCCCATGCCAAAGTGTGTTAAATGGTTAATCAAGCTGTAGCTGTAGCCACCCCATCACTGCAATCAGAACTGGTCAAAGAGAAACAATGAGAGACACTTGCTGAACAGCATCCTTCACACAACAAAACTTGTCTTTTTTGATCCAGAGACATCATGGATATTGCAATGGACTGAAACACTCCAGTATGGATCAATTAATTGGCTGCCACTTCTCTGGCTAAGAATATAACTGGAATATGCCCAGCTTGATTAACTGGTTTAAAGAGAAACCACTATGATTCCAGGTGAGTCCAAGTTCTCTACCCCCACCACTGCAGAAACTTCTCACTCCATTTCCTTTAAAACCTGACCCTGGCCATGAATGAGACTTGTGCAGGCCTTACTGGGACATTTGTAAATCTCATCTGTAGAAATGAAGTTATTTAGAGGAGAACCACAGTCAGGAGCTGAGCTAACTGAGCAGCTCTTTACTCACTACAGAGCTTCACCCTCCCAAGGCACGTGGCAATTCCCTGCTCCTCCAGATGCTCAAAGATCTGGAGAGAGGATTCACACTTGTCAAGCTGCTTCTGCTGTCACCCTCCAAAGGTTCACTGAGGAGATGTGGGGAGCCCCCAGTGAGTTCCCTGATGTGCCAGGCACTAACCGGGTTTGTGGGGGGATCCCTCTGCCCTCACTCATCCTCCTGTCGGAGCCGTAGCCGCCCCAGCTGTCCCGCGAGTGCCGCTCGGGGCCCCCGTGCCGCTCGTCTGGGTAGTGCTGCAAGGCAAACAGGACACAGCTGTGCCAAACACCAGCACAAGTTTCTCCTAGGATTGCCAAAATGTGGCTTTTTGGATGTTATGAGCTGCCAGAAAAAACTGTAGCTGTCTCATTTTTTACAGGTTCCATTGTTGGGCATGGTTCACTCCAGGCATTTATTTTGTTTATTGACATTGATTCCAGGCTGTTCATTGGTGGGAGAGATCTTTTTTGTTTGGGAAGGTTTTCTAAGGCTTACATTCTTGGCTTCAGACTTTAAAATTTTACACAGAGTATCTGTCTACTTCCTACATCTCTTCAGAAATGAAAGGTTTTGAATCCCATTGTGGCATTGATTTTTCACACCTGTTCTTTTACAGCCTTGTTTCATTATGGCACCAGTTGTTTTAATTAAATAAATGAATAATAAATAAATAAATAAATAAATAAAATAAATCCCTTGCCAGATAAGTACAGCAGCTCTCTCTCAACACCTAAGATGGTCAAACAAAAAGCTTTTACTGCCTCACACCAGCCTGAAAAGATGCTCCCACCACTCAGAGGTTTCCCCTCGTCTGGATCTGAGGCCACCACCCCAGCAAACAGGTAACCTAACACTGACTTTATGCTCATCAGCACACAAAATCGGTTCTGCTTAAACATTTCAGCTGAAACAATGGTTTGTGCTGTGTGCACACAGTGCCTTTTTCTGCTTTTGGGTCAGCTTATTTTGGTTTTTAACTAAAGCAGTAACTTGGTTGTAACGCACCTGCCCGTCTCGATCTGGAATTCCCCTGCTACAGTCTCTCCTGCAACAAAAAAGAAAAGTTTCAGCTGAATCAACACAGTAATTGTCATCCCAGTGTGATGAAATAACACACGAAAAGTTAATCTCCATTAGGCTGTAAATCTGGATGCTAATGTTCAGTGGCAAGATAACTCAAAAGAGTTCTTGTTTCATTGTGTGAAAAGAGGTCAAAGTAACACCTACCACTGTAACAGGGGTAAAAAAGGCATCATTGAGGATGGTCAGGTACTCAGTGATACCAAGGGAGAATATTAAGTGAATCTACCAGTGTCAGAAATGAGTTACAAGCAAAAACAAATGGCACAATTTTCACCAGAGATCCTTTGAGAGCAAACAGAAGTCTCAATGACACCAAGCAGAAAATATTTTTCCAATCTGTGGCGCTAAAAGCCTGCATCAGCCAGGCTGCAAGGATGAAAACAGGGAAGGTTTAAAGCAAAAAGAAATGGCTGAATCTTAGAGGTTCACAAAGCAGGCTTCCATACATCTTGATAGAAGCTGTTCTATCTCCATCAGCATCATGGCAAACTACATTAGGACTTGGCTTATAATCTTCATGTAGCCTCTTTCTGGTATATCCCTAACCCATGGAAACAAAGGATTGCAAGCAGGTGTGAAACCAGACATGAGAAAGGCACAAGAGTGATTTCTTTTATTCTGCTGACACCATTCAAGCCACAAAAAAAAGACCCCAAATTTCCCTGAAGGCACAGGTAGAAGAGCAGGCAGTGGCTGGCCCACCTGTCCAAGCAGTGATCCTGGTAGCGGCCGCGCTCCCTGTGGTCAAAGTCGTGGAAGCGATCCTGGCGCCCGAAGTCCGAGTGGTAGCGCTCGTCCAGCGCCAGCCGCTTCGCCTCGGGCCAGTACGGCTCGTCCCGCCTGCACAGGGCTCACATCAGCTGCCATCCCAGAAACACCTCCCCTCCTGCCCTCCCCAACCTCGCTCAACCCAGTAATTAAACATCTATGTGTGTTAAGTAGGAGCTGCGTTTTGGTTTCAGAGAAAATTTGGTTTCCCAAAACCAGTTTAATTTCAGCATGTGCTGATGTGAGAAGAGAATGAGTATCTTTCCCACCACTTAAGAGTTGAGACACACAATTATTGCTCTTGGTCATCCCTCTTTGGGAAACAGGAGTAGAACAGTGCTTACAAATGTACAAGCACAGCACTTGCTCTTCTTCAAACTGCTATTAGTATTAAAAGCAGCACATGAAGAGTTTTTCAGCTGTGAGCTCCCACAACTTACCCAGCATGCTCCCCATTTCCACAGGCTCCCAAAGGGGATGTGCTGAGGGTTTTGGGGCCCCACCTGCTGCTCACCTGCCGTCAGGATCATAAGGCCTCCTCATGGCAGATCTCCGCTCCTGCTCATAGCGCAGCTGCTCCTGCTGCCGCCGCAGCTCCTCCCTCTCCCTCTGGATTCTCTCCTGTTCCCGCCTCCTTTCCTGCTCGATGTGCATCCTCTCCCTCTCCAGCCTCTCCCTCTCCAAGCGCTCTCTGTCCAGGCGCTGCCGTTGGAATTCCAGTCGCTCCCGCTCCCTCTGCAGCCTCTGTCTCTCATCCCGCTCGTGGATGGCTGCAAGGCGCTGCTCCCGGTCCCGCCTCTCTCTCTCGCTAATTTCAAAGAGATACTTGGTTTTTATCAGTCCAAGTCTTACTACTTCTGTTTTGGGTGGGGTTTTTTGTTTGGTTTTGCCTTTTTAAAAAAATTTTCTATGCTCTCTCCCTTCTTCTCAATTAACAGCTTAAGGGTAAACAAAGAGCTCTATACAAATGACAGAGGCAAAGATAAGAATTTTGCGTAAGTAACACAGTATCTACTCTTAAATCAAGTCTGAAAAAGTTTTCAGAGAGCACAGCATGTCCTAACACAAAAATCTGACATACAAAAAGTATTTACAAACTTCTGGGGGGAAAAAAAAAAAAAAAAAATCAAGAAAATTCAAATCCAGTCAAGTGGAACACAAAGCCTGAAAGCACCTAAGGAAGTCCCATAAGAACACTGATTTCAGCAGTAAAAGCCTCCATCACCTGGCATTGTGTCTATTCTAGCAGTAATTAGTATGAAATCAACCTGAGATATCACTGTTGGAGGCTCAGCACAGCACTGCTTTGCAGCCTTTCCAAAACACAGAACAGGAAAGGGAGTAAAAGAAGCCATTTAAAGTTTGGAGGGAACTGGAACTCACCGGCGCCTCTCTGTTTCCCTGATTTCTCTCTCCCTCTGCCTCTGCCGCTCCCGTTCCCGCTGCTCCTTGATTTTATCAAATGATAAAATGTCCTGCTTCTCTTTGCTCTCTGATTTGCGGTCCTGGCTCTTTGTGCTCTGAGATGAATCAGAACAATGCATGAGCTGAACATGGTGCATTTCCAGCTGAAACTCCTACCAGGCTACCATACCTTCCCCAGAGGTAAACAACAGTGGAATTCCAGGGAAAAGTACCCCAGATTTGACCAGAACTTCTAAATATTACAAATAAATGCTAAGGAAACACAACCTCACTTACACTGATTTCAAACAACACGCATCAGTAACATTCCAAGCTCAGGGAAACACATCATCCTAACACCATTTTCATATTGCAACTTAACTTTTTCTACTAGGTCAGCAGTGAAAAAATATAAAATAAGTGAAACGGAAGCATTTCCCCTCTGCCACATCATTAACATACTCATGCTTTCAGAAACTGATAAAAGGATGATTATACCAATACCTTCATCTCTGAGCATATACATTTTTTTGACATCTATTTTTACAGAAAAGCTTCTCTGGAAGTGGCCTTACCCTCTCTTTTGATGCAGAGGTTTTCACACTAATAACTGGTTCTCCTTTGGATTTATCCATTACCACTGTCCTTTCGGTTCCTCGACTTGCTAGAAAACAAAATAGAGCCAAAAATAAATGGTACAAAAGGCATTCAACAATTCTTGCAAGATTCAAAACTGCAAAGATACTATATGTAAAAAGTTACTTTAATGAGGTTTTTAGTAACATATGGAACTTATTTATGATTTAAATAGCTTGCCAAGATTTGGCCAATTTGAGGACGAGAGCAGTAAATTTATCACAAAATTACAGCAGTATTTTCTGGCAGGGATGACAGCTAAAAAAATACAAATTTAATTCTCCTATCCACAAAATATATCCTTTGCCACAGTTAAAAAAAAAGAAATAAAAAGCCTAAAAAAAGGACACAGAACCACACACAGTGTTAGGTCTAAACCCAGTGAAAGTTCCATAAAAATTATGGAAACTCTGTATTATGTCATCAGAAATTGAAGTCAAAATTTTCAAGGTGTTTTCTGATGTTTGTGCGAGTTTTACTAAGCAAGCTTCTTTTTACTAAATTATCAACCACATCTAATAATATACAAGTATCCTTGAAAACATTTCTGAAAGACAGCCAGCATCACCTGATTTGCTTGCCCTGGATCTATCAGAAGATCCAGTCTTTTGTTCATCTTTTTCTTTTCCTTCTTTTTCATCTTTTTCTGATTTTTTAGCATCATCTTTTTTGTCCATCTTCTCCTCCTTCTTAATACCAACAGACCTACAAAAAGCAGGAAAGCAAAATGTCTCTTTGAAAAACAACAAATCACTGGAAAAACCAGTGTTGGAAGTATTAACCACTAACCACCCAGTCAGAAAGACAGACTAAATCCCAGAAATATTTGTCAGTTAGAAGAGTCCAAAACAGAGTCAGATCAGAGGACAAACAACTGGTAAAATAATGGTTTATCTAGAAATAATCTGATTTAGTATCTTCTGTTATAGCTAACCAGTTTTTATACTAACACTAAAGAGCTTTGTATTTCTGAACAGAGGGCCAGTTAAGATGCCTTTACCACTGTAAAACATCAGCTTTCAAAGCATTATTCCTATTTCAAATTCAGGATGAAACATTAAATGAGGATTTATTCCAATTACTGTTCAATTTGGTCACCTGGCTGTATTTGAAATGAGTGGTCTTTAAATATAAAAAAATAGAAAAACAATACTTTACTTCTCAGATTTGGACTCTGCAGAATGGTGCCTGTCTTTTTCCTTCCTTGTTTCACCTTCCTTTTTGTCTGAAGGTTTTTTCCCTGCTGGTTCATTTTTGGCCTAGAAATTCAGCCAGAAATAATTATACAGTCAGAGACAGAGATTAAAAGTGCATGCTTTTATTCTCATTACACTTCCATGAAATAGCTGCCCCTTACCTTTTCCACAGAAATCATTTTACCATGCAGCTCTGTTCTGTGGAGGTGATTAATACACTTGGTGGCCTCCTCAGATGTTGACATTGTCACAAAGCCATAGCAGCGAGCACCAGGACTGCGAGCATTTGTCACCACTTTTGCACCAACCACCTTTGGGAAAAAACAAAATAGTCTGTGTTTGCAGGGCTGTCACTAAATAAATTCTAACTTAATCCCTGTTTCTTAGAACAGTTTGGATGGGAAAGGACTTTTAAAAGCCATCTGGTTCAATCAATTCCCTGTCACAGGCAGGGACATCTTCAATAATGCAGTTCAGAAAATCCATCTTCAAATTGCTGAGCAGGTCAGGAGCTTAAGGCAGGTATATATAGAGAAGAGAGAGTGGGATTGGAAAAACTTAAATAAAATTGAATAAACAAAACTACTACCACTTTCTCTTTCTTTACAGGACATCTGAACCTACAGATGACAATCTCTGACAGGCAGCAGCACTTAGTGACATAAACATTTAATATTACATTCAGAAAAGTATTTGCAGAAGGGGAGATCAGACAGAGTTCCCTTCCACAATTTCTGCTCTTGTACCCAAGCAGGCACTGTAAAACAAGTGGAAGCCTGCCCTCAAAGACTGGATTTCTCCAGAAATACCCCTGGAAATGCAATAGCTTAAAACAGCACTGCTGGATACTTAAGACATAATTACACTACTACATGATAAACTTAATAATTCAGCCTGCCCAGTTATTTATTAGGGAAAATAAAAGCTAAATTTAAGGTCAGCCTTTTCAACTGACAGAATGGTTTGTTCATTTACATATCCACTACATACCTTTCCATACTTGCTGAAAAGATTTTTCAAGTCTGTAGCTCTGGTAGAGGAGGAAAGTCCACTAACCCACAAATTTCTGCCAGAACTACTCCCCACACGGCCTGGGGTACAAAAAAAAAAAGCCAAACATAAAAGACCATGTAAAACACAAATGCAGAAGTGCAAAATTAAGAGTCCTAAGCCTCCCATATTTTTCCTTCATAAAACTCTTCCACTGCAATTTTAATTCTACATCTTCCATTCATTCTTAAAATCAATTTGTTGGCTACATGCTGCAGCCTGCAGAAATGAACACCTGAAATCCTTTGTTCCTGTACATTTGAACAGCCTTAATGAGTCTGTAGCTACAGATTTTCATCCTGTACTTCAAACACTTTTAGGAGACCTACAAAGTATCAAATGTTAACTCACAAAAAAATACTTATTTAAAACAAACCATAAGTGTTTTTTAATAATGTTACAGAAGTTACAAGAAACTGATAGAAAAGTTACATTTTGAAGGGAAGTGTTACAACTGCATTGAGGATTCTCTGAATTAACAGTCCTCTCTTTTACTCCAGGTCCTCTGTACATAAAAAACCCCCAAAAAGCCCAAACATAAACCTACCTTTCTCATCTTTTGCGACTGCCTTTGTATCTTTGTCTTCAACAGGGCTAAAGATAAAACACCACATTACTCAAGAGATCATATGCAAAAAGAACATTAATTCTAGACAGCACAACTAAAAATGGATACCTACCAGTAAATTAGTTCCAATATAAACACTATTATTGGCAAATTTCGAGAAGAGTGACAGGACATAGGGATCTGTACCCCTAAACGGACAATTCTGTTTTGCAGATGACAGAAATAAGAGTAATTTGGGGAAAACAACCTTTGAAGGTTGAGGAAGGAAAAGAAATCAAACCCACAGTTTTTAAGGAAAAAAAAAAATCTACACATGGAGAAATAAAAGAGACCTTTAGGAATAGGCTACAATTTCATCAGTCTTGGAGGCCAATTGAAGGAAACAGCTTATTCGCATCACTTAAGGACCAATGATAAAAGATAGCATCTGGTCTAGAACGGAGAAAAAACAAACCTCTTTTTCTGATCACCGCCCTCACTGGCTGAGGACTCTTTAGTGGCAGGGGAAGATTCCTCAGAATTAGCTTTGTCTTCTGCTCTCTTGCCATCTTCTTTGCTATCTCTGGCTTCGGCACCTGCGCCTTTCTCCGCTGCCTCCCCACTAGAGGCTTCCAGGCCTTGGGAGCGTTTGCTACTCTGATCGCTTAGGGTCTCTACCACTACACCTTCAGAGTCCGGGGCCTCTTCCTCGGGGCTCTGTTCACTTGTCTCCCCTTTTGCTACCACTAAACGCTTTGCTTCCTTCCTTGCCAAAGCTTGGGCCGATTTGCTGTCCAAAGCTAAAGCATCTTCCTCCAGCTGAGCGGCAGCGAGAGCGTCCTCTTCCTCAGCCAGCCTCTTGCCTGGCCCCGCGTTACTGGCTTCCTGCGCACGCGGCCGCTCCGCTTCGGGAGGTTCTTCGTTAAGTAGCTCAGATTTACAAGTTTCCCCCAAAATGTCGAGTATTTTCTCATTTTCTACGGATTTAACAGGAATAGAATGGCACAAGATTTAATCACCAGGGAAATACAGCAATCACAAATGTGGAACTGGCATGGCTGCCACACTAACACCAAGAGAACTGCTAAGCTACACAGAGATTGGAAAACCCTAGTGTACACAGTGTTACAGCTACCACGCTAACTGCTCTCTCACACCCTGCCAAATCAGCCCTAGCACCTCAACAGGCAAGAAAAATGCCCCCACAGATTTTACAAAAAACTTCGGGCTCAGCCTTCATATTCTTCAGCAAATCGTTCAGCTCTGTTTCTTCTCTAGTTAGCTTCCAGAGTCCGAGATGCTTAACTGAACGTATCAAGGCACTGAGAGTTCAATATTCCAAATTTCTGTGAAATTCTTTTAGTAGAGACAGTCCAACATGAGAACTGGGAATCTTCTGATGGTTCTGAGTGTCTATGCAGTCCAGAAAGCGAGTGGGATCTGTAGCAAATTCCTGTGACGGCAGCATGTTCCTTCTTCTGTAGTCCAGTCACTCTTTAATTCCTGTTCTGCACCAGAGCTTTGCACTGCCTACACTCCTGTATTTATATTTATATTTATTCACAGAACCACTGTACAGTGTGATATCACAAGATCTGTTTTCAGAACCTTTACATCTTTAAGGCTCATTCCATAACTCCACTCTGCAGTAACAGTTCTAAGGAACTATTTCATGGCATTAAACACCTTTTCCAAGCGTGGTTATTCACAGATCTGGTGATATGACTGGGTTTCCAATCTCTATGACCCTGCATGACCTGGATTTTCCACCATAATAACGTACACTACAGTAATGCATTAAAAAGAAAGAACAAAAAAAAAACAAACAGGGATGCAAAAAGCCTAAATGAAGAATGAAACTGTTTAAGTGCCCAGGAATTTTTTTTTTCATTAAAAAAAAAAAAAAACAAAGTAACCAAACAAAAACAAACAGTACCTGGCTCCAAAGGTAACTCTTCAAGTTCCTGTAGTGAAAAAGATTTTAAAAGGAGAAATATCACTATTTCATAAGCAAGATGCTATTCTGAATGACATCTCTTAATCACCCATTACAGGAGAGTATTTAGTGAAAGCATTACTATAATTTAGCCTATTTCAGCTTCGAAAACATTGAACTTCAAACAAATTTCAAATTTCAAAAGATGAGTTTTTAACATCCTCAAAGTTTTATGAAGTCTGTGAAAACTTCAACACCTCTCAAATTCAGCCACCTGTTAAACATTTGGAAATACTCACATAGGTAAACAAATCAATAAATGGAAGCAGCACAGAGGAAAGCTTATCTTCCTGTTACCCTTCTCTACCTTGTGTTTTTTGAAGTCTCCTTTCTGAAAACAGGATCAACAGAAACACCAGCCTCACCTGGAGATGCTGCTCTAAACCTACCAGGTGTGACCTGGAAACAAGGCCAGCATTTCAGGAACAGACAGCTCCAGCTTCCTTCTCACCATGGGAGATGTACATTTTTAATGGAAATTAAACACACTGTCAGGAACTGAGCTGGTATTTACATCAGATAAAAGGACTCCAATCTACCACCAAACTCAGTGAAATAAAAATCAGAAATACATATATATGTAGATACATACATACACACAGATACACATATATATGCATGACCTGATAGAGAAATAAATCTTTGTCTTTATGAGTAAATTAAAAGACATTAGATCCTTTTCTTTGCAGGGTAGGAAAGCACCCACTGTACACATACTGTTTCAACATACAGCATTACATAGTGTATTTTGTGCTTTTTTTGTTTGAAAAGAAAAACTGGCTACCATTTACCTTTATTATGGTTAAATCTGATGAAGAAGCATCTAAACTGTTCCCAACATCTTCAAACTCTACCTTTAAAAAATAAATGGGAGACATCTTGTTAACTATAAAGGAATATTGTGAGTGAAACCTGAGTGAGAAACTGAAGACTTGTATTTGCACTGACAGCTGTTATCCTGCCAACACATCCAGCATCCAAAGCAACAATAATGGTAAAACTGAGTGAGAACCCCCAGGACTCTTCCTGAATAAGCTCTCTTATTATCTCTGAACTATGATGGTCAGCTCACTAAAATCTTTTAAGTATGGGGGATTCCAACAGTAAAATTTATCTGATTTTTATCCTTGTCATTTATAGCAATAACACAGAGCCAAAAAAACTTATAGGACTTGATAATTATTTCCTTCACTGATAAAAGCAGATCATGGGACCTGACCTGACCTCAAGACATTTACTCACTCAAAAACCATTTTTCTGAGTATTTCCATTTCATTTATGTAGGACAGGGATATGCCTGGGGATAGGGGGCCAAGCTTATTTCTGCAACTTTAGAACCTCATAGTCAATGTGGACACACAGCAAAGAGCAATACTAGCCCATTAGATGGGACAGAAATATCTTTTTTCAAATGCTTTGTTGTACATGCCAGGAGATAAAACACTCGATTTTGGGGGAAGGGATTATTCTCTAGCCCAGTGTCAAAAGCCAGATGAACACAGAAAGCCAACATAAAAAAAACTTTCAGCAACTGAATAACTGCAAGACTCAATCTTATGAGAAAAATAACCTTGAATATAATTCCCTGAATGGTGCTGTCCAGTGGAGAAGAAAGCAAGCTACACTATTCCTATGCCTCAGATGTTCCCTAAAATAAAGATGTAGGAATAATATGTATATTATGATTAATAAGGTGAAGCAGAGTTCAAAGCATGACTACAAAAAATGCTCTGTAAATTGCTATTAATTAATACAATCACATGCATATAAACATTTCAGTATTTTAAAAATTAAGACTCGTATTTCCACAAATATGTAGACCATAAAAACCAGTACAGACCCAAATTTTCCCAAGTATTCTCCAGCCACCATTTTCCTATTCAATTCATAAATAAATAAATTTAAAAAGAAAACCCTGATTCCACAGTCATAAGAGATGCATACCATCACTATTGGTATTTCTCTTGATTCTTCTTTAATTTCTGAAAATTGTGGGGATGCCTCCAAGTTACCTACAGCATACTCTGTAGGCTGATCTGGAAGTTCTTTCACTTCTGCATCAGCATTTTCTTTACTATCAGACAGCGAGTCAAGAATATTATGGGTACTGTAATCATCTCCACAATCTACTGTATTGCCATTATCTATTTCAGCTTCATCTAACACACTAATATCCATCATGTCAATATCCTGCAAGTTATCCAAACTTGCTTCAATATCGTCCTGTGGAAAGAAAAAAAGCACGTGTCACAGTCAGGGTGACTTGAGAGCCACCTGCCCTCAGTGCCCTCCACAGCCAGCCCCTGTACCTGGCCATCTCCAGAATCCTCCTCCAGGCCGTTGTCTTCCACTCCCTCCTCGTCTGGCCTACGTCCTAACAACATCACCATCATTAGAATGAAAACAGGAATTACAGCTGCACCCTTCAAGCTTTACTTTCTCACCAGAGTTGGTATTCCCTTCAGTTTTTTCCCTGTTTCCCACCACTGTTTGTTACCACCCCAGTAAGTGACAAACAAGCCACAGTCCAACACCTGGCAGGAGCTCAAGCTCTGTGACCTCCTCAGAACATTTGGCTCAGCTCAGATTGCAGCAATTTATTAACTCAACCTTTCGTTTCTTTACAAACATTTACTAGCAGAGAAAAAAAAACAACCAACAAACCAAAACACAGCACAAAATAATGAAAACACCCCACTCTACCTTTGAGTTTTGCTGCAGTGCTCTGTCCACCAGCTGGATGTGAATGATCACAACTGGCATTACTGAAAACACTACACCAGCTTCAGCACCAAAGAGCAACTTCTCCAACTCAGAGCTGAGCAGCTGTTGGATCTTTTATAATTTTATTTTCCTCAAAAACTACAAGCGCATAACAACTGAAAATTGAGAGGTGTTTTAGAGCCAAGAGGAACATTTCATCTATTTCCATCCCACCACTGAAAGTTCTGTAACAGACGTCAGGCGATGTGAAAATGAATATAACTAAAAAGATCTCTTTCACCCAGGTTGTGACATTTGCCCTCTATCTGGTCAAGATTTCAAGATTTTTAGCCTGCAAGCAATTGCACCATCACTCCAAATCAGATGTAATGACAAAAATCAAACAAATTAGCTGGCAAAACAGTCGAGTTTCATCTCACAAATTTATATTTTCTGCAAATCAAATGTAGAAATGAAAATACTCTATCTAAACTAGTTATTTTGCTCAGCTCCAATGCAAAGTTTTAAACTCTATTTGCTTACAAAATGAGATCAAATTGTGCTAATTAACTAGTTTTACAAAAACAGTAAGTTATTTTCTTAAAATAAGGATTATATAAGACTGTCTCACCACTACAAAAACCATGCATAAGGCCTTGAAAACCTATCTGACTTGAGAAATTGATTAAAAACTTGTCTTCTGGGAAGAAAATTGCAACTGCTATTAGCTATGATGCTACAGACCTTATTTTGCATTTGTTAAAATTCTGCATTTCTACATAAAAAAGGTATTAAAAACACTGACACTGCTTCAGTCTTACTTGGTAATTCTTAATGAAAGTTTCAGGGAGCTCTGAGAACAAACCAACAGATCCTTCAACATTTCCTACCTTGGTAAATCACATGTAATTCTCTGAATAAATGACTGCTAAGTTTAATATTATATCAGCCATCCCTAGAAACCTGATCACAAAATTGGGGAAGAGTACCAGTAACAAAAAAAAAAAGATTATGAAGGTTCCATTTCATGAAAAGTCAAGGATGATAAGGTGGAAAGTCCCTCTAACTGCCCTGTACCTTTGCTGCTTCTTTTTGGAGTTTTCTTCATTATATTTTCTGAAACCACTGGAATTTCATCAGGATTCCCTCCTTCCTCTTCAATAGCCTAATAGGGACAAAGAAAAAAATAGATATAAAAACAGACAAAAAATTTCACTTGTACGTTTTTATTGAGTTTAAGAGCTGAACACCAGAGGCTGAAAAATTCCAAACCATGAATCAGCAACTTGGATACACGAACGAAAAACCACCAGACCAACGCAACAAGCACACAGAAGGCAGTAACGTGTTGGGGTAAGGTTTCGGGAAAGCAGTCAGCAAAAAAAGCCAATCCTACAGCATTTGTGACTCTGCACATACACACGGATTGTTGTGACAGAGTAAAAACCTCGGCTCTGGGACACAGCAAGCAGCAGTTCAGAGAAGGGGTTTCACATGCTATTAACACACGAAACGTAGTGGTGAGGACACAGCGAATCAGCGACACTGACAGAAAAACATCAGCACGCATCAAAAAGCTCGACAGACAGAGTACAGAACCGTAAATCCAGGAGCTCAGGGAACAGCAGAAGACTGTGGCTCACGAAGCTAGAAATACTCGGGCCGAGTGCCACGGCAGACAGCGAGTGCTGGAATCGGAGCGGGACTCGCGGACTCCCCGTGACAGCAGCGGTCGCAGGGTGAGCCTGGCACGGCGCAGCGCAGGCCCGGCCGCGCCGGGCACCGAACGCTCGCGCTGATCCCGGAGGGCCCGGCGCAGCCCCGGCCCCGGCGCACTTTGGCGCCATTTTCCTCAGTGGTGCCAGCCGGGCTGGGGTCGCAGCCGCTGCACCCACCCCTGAGGCAGCCGCAGCGCGCCCGCCCGCTCTCACCTTCCTCAGCCGCTCCATGAGGACGCTCTTGTTCCCGCCGCTGTCCAAGTTGCGGAGCCTGAGCTCGGCCCGCAGGTCTATCACGCGCAGCTCGCTCAGCGGCCGCCGCCGGCTTTCAGACTCCGAACCGGGGACTCCAGGCCCAGCCAGGGAAGCAGACTCCCCCAGCCCGGCCGCCGAGTGACTCTCCGCCATCAGCCGTGGCTTGGACTGGCGTGCGCGGGGCGAGGCGGGTTGAAACCAACGCGGGAGCGCCGCAGCCGCAGCCGCAGCACAAAATGGAGGAGCCCTGAGGCGCAGGGCAGAGAGAGGGGGCGGGAAAGGGAGGGAAGCGCAGCGCGCATGCGCGCCGGGGTCCGGCCAGGCCGCGCGCGCCGCGGCGCCTCCAACTCCGGAGCGGCGGGGAGCGGCGTGCGGCTATCCGGGTCCTTTGTCTGGGGCGCTCTCGGCGCCTGCGCGCTCGGGGCCGGGCCCGGGGCCTGCGGCGGGGCGGCCGTGAGGGGAGCGGGGCTCCGCTGCTGCTGCGGGACACCCGCGGGGTGCTGCGGGCACCGGCGTGTCCCCTGTGCTCCCGCCTCTGCAGAGCCATTGCCTCTGCGCTGTTTCAGGACACCGCTCTGTGCTGTGGGTGCCTGTTCCGCTGCCCGCGCTCCATCGCTGCTCCGGAGCGCGGCTCAGGTTGCCCTGGCTGGAATCTGAGATGGCCTCGGCCTTTCTGTCACTGTCTGACCCCGACGACCGCGCGTCCTTCTCCCATTTACCCTCCAGTTCCTCCATACACATAAGCGTGCCCATTCCCCATTCCTTTTCTCCGTGCTTCTCTATGCCGTTCACATAATGGGTAAAGTTGGAAGGGATCACAGCGGGTCATCTGCTCCCGCAGCGTTTTGTCCTAGAACTCATGGTACAGGATTTTGTCCAGACAGTTCTTGAATATGTCCAGTGACAGGGACTCCACTCCCTCCCTGGGCAGTCTGTTCCGGTGCACGCTCACTCGCACAGTAAAGAGTTTAATCCTCCTGTTTAGCTGAAACTTTCGGTTTCTGCCTTAATGCTTGGTGCTACCACACTTGACCCGACTCCATCTCTCCGACCTCTTTGGAATGTATTCCCACACACTTCCATGGGGCCAGAACAGCACAGTCAGCCTTGGCCCTTTTATGGGTTCTAACAGGCTGCACATTGAGAAAAAACTCCTGTTTTGCATCTTTTTTATGAGTGTCTCCCAGTTTTATACTGTTAATGTGCCTGTCTGCAGAGCAGGGAGCTTTGCTCCCCAGCTGTGGCTTGATTTGGCTGGGGGGATGTGTTGTACCCTATTATTTAGCATTTGTGACAGGTGATAAAGCTGTCTGACTGTATGACCTGAGCTAGGGAGAGACATCAATGTTTCTCTCTGAAAAGTCCTTAAAAATACAGTTGTGGTTAAACCCTAGCAGGCAGCCAAGCACCACATGGCCACTCAGGATGGGAGCTAGAAGTGGAAGGGTTAAAGGAAGAGTAAATTTGTGGGGTTGTGGTAAAGACAGTTTTATAATCTTAAGAAATGTAAAGAAAAAAAAAAAAAAAGACCAACACTGATGAAGGAAATTAATAAAGCACACAAGAGAAACAAGCAGTGTGAAAGAAAATAATTCCTTACTGTCAACCAGCTCAACTGATGCTGAGCCAGGTCCCAAGAAGTGGCAGCCCCGCCAGCATCCACCAGTTTTATTGCTGAGCACAGCACCCTCTGCACTGGAATATCCCTTTGTGCAGCTGTGTCTGTTCCCAATTCCTTGTGCCCCCTCTCTCCCTGTGGAGCAGAGTGAGAAGCAGGAAAGACCTTGACACTGTGTAAGCTCTGCTCAGCAGTACCCAAAAGTTCCCTGTGTTCTCAGCACAAACTCCAGCCACAGCCCCCTGTCAGCTGCTGTGAGGGGAATCACCTGCCCCATCCAAAGCCAGTACAAATGCACACCAGCAAATAACTCAGTGGATATCATCCTGCTGTCTCCAACAGGCCATTGAGGAGGAAGGAGGAGATCCTGACGAAATTCCCGTGGGCTCAGAGCTGACCACAAAGAGAATGCCAAAAAGAACTAGCAAAGGTACAGTGTCTGGACACTTGCAGTTCCACTGTCTGCATGGCACTAGAACTTGGCATACAAACTTGTTTTCTCCTGTTGAATCAATTTAATTTAAAAAAAAAAATGCTTTCTACCTTGTGGAAAATGGTAATCTCTTGCATTAATGGGCAATAACAGCTTTAAATGATAATATGACACCTGACTGTGTTTTATTACCAAGTCTTGAAACTTCAAGATGAAACTGTAAATTGCAGTTGTTTTTGTGTTTGTGGCCATGAGTAAGAATTGTGTCAGATACAGGGTGAGCAGCTGCAGCTTCAGCTCCATGGAAAGGCTCTATCATTATATGTCAATTATAATTAAACTATAAATATATTTAACTGTATGTTTCTTCAAAATATTAAATATTGTACATGTGTACATTTTACATGTGGCTTACATGAGTTGCTCACAGCTAGTTCTTAAAAATACTTTCTGATGAAAAACAGATTATTAAGCTGCTTTTTCTAAGACAGAGTGGCTAAAAATAGAAAAAGCTATTGGCCTTGAAGAGCAGTAGGAGCTTTGGGTTGACAGATGTGCATAAATGTGATTTGTATGTCTAAGATCTTGAAAGTGAGCACTAGTTCTTAAATCCTTTTAAGTAAGGGAGATGTTTTCATAACAATCTTAAGGTGTTACTTTTAAATGGATTATCCAGAGTCTGTTGTGTCTTTTGAAGTATTGAAGTGTTGTGGAATGAAACTGTAGCTTTAGAAAAATAATGTAGCTTTAGCAAAATACTGGGCAGCTTATAGTTCGTGCTGCTATTTCTTTTACGGAGTGGCAGGGTGACCTCAGACTCAGACTTATGAATCAGGCTCCTAAGGATTACTTGTAACAAGTTGAGTGTTCAACAGATAATTCACCAAAGCTTTAAACATATTACAAAATGTAGTGCTACATCTCACTGCTGTGCTACTATTTTTAGGAAGAAAGCCAGAAGAAGAAGGTGTGGAAGACAATGGTCTAGAAGAAAACTCCAGAGATGGGCAGGTAAGTGAAGTCATGATTGCAGTTACTAAACATGTGCATCATGTGATCTTCAATCAGTACATATTTACCCTTTTTCTCTCTGTAGGAGGATATTGAAGCAAATCTGGATACCTTGCAGGATATTGACATGATGGATATTAGTGTATTAGATGAAGCTGAAATAGATAACAGCAGTGCTGTAGACTGTGGAGAGGATTATAGTCCTGACAATATTCTTGATTCTCTGTCTGATAATAAAGATAATGTTGAAGCAGAAATGAAAGAGCTTCCTGATCAGCTAACAGAAAATGAGGTGAGTGAGTAGAGGTTTTTATAATTTTTCAGAAGATATTTAGTAGGGATATGGGCACATGAACAAGGTATTTTAGTCCAGTAGAATATAGGACATTAATGTGAGCTGGATTCTATTCCCCATTCACAGCTCTCATGTCCTACTCTTATAAATGGTAAATATTCTTGAGGCTTGAAATGTTCTCAGTAGACGAGTCACCATCTTCCTTACCTTTCAGTATCATTTTTGCTTGCTGTGAAAGGAGCCTGGAATTGAAAATGCTGTATTAGTTTCTGTATTCCCTCTTCCTGTTTATGGTACCTGTGTTAAAGTGTATATATGCATACACCCAGCTATCCAGGTATTTATATATATGGGGAGAGAGAAATAGAAATTTTCAACTCAGGTAATTTGGATATCTTTTCTGCAGAAATAATGCTCTGGTTTAAGGAAGTTGTGTTGTTCTGTTTTCTTATAGAGATTGACAAAAGAAGGATTCTTATGTTGCCCTGTTCTGACATTGCCAGGCTTTTGACTTGGTTTTGAGAGCAGCTTGCAATGTCATTTGGAGACAGCAAAGGGTTAGCCATATGTCACATTCACTCCCCAAATATTACCCTTCTTGGATCCTTGTGGGTGTTTTTTAATTTATTTTTGGCTGTTCACTCACCAAACAGAACATATTCTCCTTCTTTGCTGTCTGCTTCAACTTCTCATCATTTACCTTCTATCACCTGAAAAGGGAGATTTTCTCAAAGCCTTTGTGTTTGGTTGGTCTGTCAGTGCCACAGGAAAGCCAAGACCCTTGGGCCCTCAAAGTGTCAGCATCCTGTTCTGGGGTCCCTTCTCTGGGCTGTCCCAGAGATCCCACTGGGATCAGAGGCTGGTCCCAGTGCACTGGGAGGGTCACACAGTCAGAGCACAACAGAGAGCCCTGTCCAGATCTCCTCACTCCTTTTATTCACTGCAGGCACTGCTGGTGCCCTTGAAGGACTCACACTGAGCCCTTTATAGAATAACACCATTAATGTCATAGAAAATTACAGGTTCCAGGGTTGCTAGTGGTATCTACAAAAAAAAAAAAAAAAAAAAAAAGAAAACCACCATGTTTACATGTTTACCAGCTTTAATTCCTAACAGAAGCAGTCTGGAGTTCATCATTCATCACACTTACAGTACAGTTCTTATCCACCAGATATCCCTAAAGGGGAAAAGACAGGTTCAGACTGTTGCAGTGGAGCCTTCCCTAACTTCTCTCCACTTTTAACTTACTTTTGTACTATTTACATTTAGGTGGAGCTTGAATAGCTCTGGTTGTACATCCTGCTCGGTGGGGGGTGGTCATGCCTTGGAGGTGGGTGGCATCAGTGTGACATCTGAGGTGACCCTTGGCACAGAGCTGTGCATTCTGCTGGTTCAACAATAAATCATCTTTCTTTTGCTTTGGTTGACAGCTGCTCTCTGGCTTATCAGCTACAAGATACCACTGAGTCCTCCCTCCTGCAGGGATTTCAGCAGAGCCTGGCTGTGGTGTCTGCACCCCACCAGACCAAACACACACAAAGGCTTGCAGGGACTCTCCCCTTTGCTGGGGCTGAACACAGAGTCATTGCAACAGCATCCCCTTCACCTGAAAGGCAATTCTGTGGTGTTGTGTAAATTAGCCTCATGTAACCAATGAGTTTTGGTTGCATCTTACCTTCAGCTCTTTAAAGAAGAAAGATCTTTGGGATGTATTTTCAGTTTGGAAGAGTGTAAACCTAGGTCAGCTTCCAACTTATTTTTTTCGTTTAGAAACTAAAGTTAAAAAGTGGGAAAGTGAAAAATGTGTTCAGTAACCATAGAAATGTAAAATAAGACTCTAAGAATAACTTAGAAATAGACAATGTCCTGTTGAAATTAAAATGAAAAGTAAGTGGAGAAAGATGTTTAAATATCAGGTATGTTTACACATTGCTTCTTATTTTTGGAACACACTCTGTAGTTGCATTGAGATCTGTCAAAAACTTCAAAATATTTCTGGTTTTCATGAAAGGAAAAATTAAATACAGGTATATTATCCTTAAACTACTTTTGGTAAGAAATACTTTCATTCCTTTCTTACTCTTTCAGGAAGATTATGATGAAATTGAAAACAATTTAGAAGCCTCCTCTTCTGATTTAATTGAAATGAAGGTAAACTGGAAATGTGGTTGTATTTCATAGTTGTATGTTGTATTATTAATATTTACTAAAAAACCAAGAAAAATGTGACCATAATATGAAATTGTAACAGAATCAAGACATTTCATGACCTTGCTTAGTGTAGTGTATGAATTGAGGGTGCCTTGTGTTTTTTTCCCTACTTTTCAGTCAGCTCTCAAGATTTCCTTCACTTTATGGCAGATAAAAAGGGTCTTGTACTGCTGATTTCTTCTCTCTCCCACTGTTGTGTGAACTAGTAGCTGAAGTTGGTTTTTACTCTGTAGTTGGTGTGATGGTACACAAAGATACTTTATTGGTCTCTTTATAATTTACAAGAATGCAGTTGTGGCTGATAGTTTGATTTGAGTTTAATGGGCCAGAAAAGTTACCTGTATAAAATACTCATTTCCACTGGATGATGAAAAAAAGAGCTAAATGTAGTAGAGGAATTAGTTTAGTTTTCAATTTTGGGATTGAGCAAGGAGTTGTTACTGTTCTGTGTTAGAAAATACATTTTATCAAATCCTCATTCTGTGGTCTTTTTCTCCTAAACAGAAAATGGAGAAGCTACACTTGGAGCCAGGTACTGTTAAAGAAAAACATATTCCTGTCTTTTCAACTAATACTTTTTAAACCATTAACTATTAAAAAACCCAAGCAAACAAACATAATTTGCATTATTTTTATAATGGACAATCCAGATCATGCAGGGTCATAGAGATTGGAAACCCAATCATATCCCCAGATCTGTGAAGTGATGCTTGAAATACTTCCAGTGAAATGAAATGGTTTAAAAACCTGTTAAACTACATAAATGGATTTAGAGAAGTTTAATCACAGTTTTAAAAGATAAGTATTCTACTTGTAAACAGATCTTGTGATATTGCACACACCTTAACTCTGTTACTAAGTAGAGAGCAGTGAAAGCAGTAAAAAGATATTGTAGGGCATTAAAATGTAAAGATTAGTTACTGGATACAGAAGAAAGAAGAGAGTTTCTTCATGGAAATTTCATACAGATACTTTTCCCTTTCTGGACTGCAAACACACTCATGCACCATCAGAAGATTCCCAGTTCTCATGTTGGACTGTCTCTACTAAAAGAATTTCACAGAAATTTAAAAATTGAACTCTCAGTGCCTTGATACGTTCAGTTAAGCATCTCGGACTCTGGAAGCTAACTAGAGAAGAAACAGAGCTGAACGATTTGCTGAAGAATATGAAGGCTGAGCCCGAAGTTTTTTGTAAAATCTGTGGGGGCATTTTTCTTGCCTGTTGAGGTGCTAGGGCTGATTTGGCAGGGTGTGAGAGAGCAGTTAGCGTGGTAGCTGTAACACTGTGTACACTAGGGTTTTCCAATCTCTGTGTAGCTTAGCAGTTCTCTTGGTGTTAGTGTGGCAGCCATGCCAGTTCCACATTTGTGATTGCTGTATTTCCCTGGTGATTAAATCTTGTGCCATTCTATTCCTGTTAAATCCGTAGAAAATGAGAAAATACTCGACATTTTGGGGGAAACTTGTAAATCTGAGCTACTTAACGAAGAACCTCCCGAAGCGGAGCGGCCGCGTGCGCAGGAAGCCAGTAACGCGGGGCCAGGCAAGAGGCTGGCTGAGGAAGAGGACGCTCTCGCTGCCGCTCAGCTGGAGGAAGATGCTTTAGCTTTGGACAGCAAATCGGCCCAAGCTTTGGCAAGGAAGGAAGCAAAGCGTTTAGTGGTAGCAAAAGGGGAGACAAGTGAACAGAGCCCCGAGGAAGAGGCCCCGGACTCTGAAGGTGTAGTGGTAGAGACCCTAAGCGATCAGAGTAGCAAACGCTCCCAAGGCCTGGAAGCCTCTAGTGGGGAGGCAGCGGAGAAAGGCGCAGGTGCCGAAGCCAGAGATAGCAAAGAAGATGGCAAGAGAGCAGAAGACAAAGCTAATTCTGAGGAATCTTCCCCTGCCACTAAAGAGTCCTCAGCCAGTGAGGGCGGTGATCAGAAAAAGAGGTTTGTTTTTTCTCCGTTCTAGACCAGATGCTATCTTTTATCATTGGTCCTTAAGTGATGCGAATAAGCTGTTTCCTTCAATTGGCCTCCAAGACTGATGAAATTGTAGCCTATTCCTAAAGGTCTCTTTTATTTCTCCATGTGCAGATATTTTTATTTTTTTTAAACGCAGTGGGTTTGATTTCTTTCCTTCATCAACCTTCAAAGGTTGTTTTCCCAAATTACTCTTATTTGTAATCATCTTCTTAATGTAAGTCTGTTTAAGAATCTGACTTCGTTATTTCTTGTCAGATTTCTTAAATCCAGTATACAAAGGTGTGTTTTCATTTGCAACATATTTTCTGGTAGGTATTTAATTTTAGCTTTTTTTATAATTTATATTTAACCACTTTTCTTTCTGACTTGAATAATGTGGTGTTTTGTCTTTAGCCCTGTTGAGGAGGACAGAGATACAAAGATAATCTCAAAAGATGAGAAAGGTATGTTTATTTTCAGATGTCAAACTTCAATGATTGCTTGGATAGCTGTTTGTCTTGGATGGATTCTTTCAGTAGAAATTGATTGCAATTTATGCACTTGTTAAATAACATAAGTTTACCTCTTTCTGCATTTTCTTATTAATATCAAAATAAGTATTTTCATTTTATGCATTTTTTCAGAACATGTGCATTGCGCTGTTGTGTTTGTATCTTGATTTTTGAAGGTTGATGTTAATACATGGCAATTATGCCTTTTTTGGCACTGGAGATGCCCACTAACAGCTGTTAGTGAGTCAGAAACCTTTTGCTATTTTATTTGCTTTACTAAACACTTGGAATTCTCCTTTCCATTTTCTATTTTGCTGAAGTAATTGGGGATCCAGTATTCACATATTTAACTGTCACAAATATTGCAGCCTAATGTTGTCTTGAAATCATACTGATTTTATTAAATCTGTGTCCACACAGATCCTATCTGTGGTGCAAATATGTATCATAAACAAGAAGAAAATATTTTGATCACTGTCAGATGCCTTCATACTTCTTGCTTTTAATACAGCAGGTAGATGAGTCTGCACCTCACCCCAGTTCTGTTCGGCCTACCCAGGGCAGAAAATTTAGATCTGACTGTTACCATTCTTCTCACATGCTGCTGACAGGACCCTCAGCACTTTTTAAGTGTGGAAGTTCCAGAAATTCCTGTAAAAATCAAGAAACTCATGAGATCTGACTGTCAGCTAGTCAGGAGGAATTGGATTGGTTTTAATTAGGTTTTACAACCCAGACTCTTCTCTCTGTCAGCTGCATTTTCCACAATCCTGGGCTATACCTCTTGCTTCCAGTCTGTAATCTCGAGTTCTCTTATTAGAGAATATTTCAAGGAGTTTTCTGTGCATGCTGCCCTTTACCTAAGGACTTGAGTGTATTTTTTTGTGGCCACCTTGCTCCTGCATCCCTCTCTGCAGTGGATGTGCTGTGTTCTATAACATTTGTTTTATTCATGTCCTGGCTTAGTGAAGAGCAGTGGTGAGGGGGAGCTGCTTGACTGTGTAACAGCCAAGTGACTGAGCCAGAAGGAGCCTAAAGCAGTGTATACAAGTCAGTTCTGCCTCATACATTGCTATTTGCCCACCTGTATGAAAGGATTTTATTTAGGATGAAGAGTTTTCCATATTCCATGCAATAATTCTGAAAAGTGTGTCAACAAGAGTGCAGAAAATAAAATTATGAGCTCACCCTGGTGGATTTGGCTGTCGATGGATGCATATCTGAAATATGTCTCCAGTGTTGGTGGTTGGCTCTCAATACCTGCATTGTTCTTGCTTCTAAGTTAAATATTTTAAAGTCTCAGTATTTCTTTGTCTTAAAGTGCAGAACCATTACAGGAGCACTTTTTAAAGTCCTATGGGAGAGTAAAACTTGGAGACATTAAGACTGATCAATCCTTAATAAAAAAAGACAGTAAACATAGTTCTAAAAATCTTTAAAAACTATCAGTAAAATAGCAAAAAAGAGAAAAACAAGCACTTTGTTCTTTCTCCAGGATTCTGGTGCCAGAGTAACTGCAGGGAGTAATTCTAGAAATTATAGAAATGTGTGGAGTAAAATTATCAAAGCCTTTGGCTCAGCTTTTTAAAACACCAAGACAATGAATCTCCCATGTATTTGTGTGCATGACATACCTTTGTCTATGCATTTCTGAAATAAATGATGGCAGGTGTGTACTCACCTTTCTACAAAAAACCTCTTTTTGGGTGTTTTTGTAAGGGATTGATAAAAATCACTGCATCCTTCCCTAGGAAACCTGTGTAAATACTAATAACTGTGTTCTCAGTTACTTGTGCCAGTGACTGAAATTTTCAGGAAGTAGAAGATGGAAAGGCACCCAAATAAAATAGCATTTTGGAAAGGTTCTGGGGAAAATTACTTCCCTTGATGAAAGAGTTTCTGTAAAATTCCATATATCACCAAAAAAAAAAATCCCAAACAGAAGGATGGAAGCAGGGAGCTGGAGTGAAACCCATTCACTGAGGCCTTGGAACTGCCCAGACTGACAGAAGGACAGTACAGACATTTCAAAGGAGACTGGAAACAGTGTCCTTGTGTGAGTGCTTCATGCAAACACTGAACCTTGGAGTTAATTTCCCTCCTTAATCACTTGTTGTTTGCTGTTCAGACTTGGCAAGTTCATTGGGATTTATTAAATCACTTTTGTAGCAGACATGCAGCCTTGGCCAGTGTCCTGTAATCCTTGCAGGGTTAAAGCAGGCCAGGTCTTCCCTGACTCCTGCAGCTGAGGTCAGATGTATCATACCTCCCTCCACATCCCAACTCTGCAGCTGTGTGAGCAGAGACATTTCCTTGGTTTCTTAGTGGTGAATGGCTTTCCTTGAGAGGAATTCTGCATCCCATCAGCATTCCCTTGCACTTGGGATGAAAAGGCAAGACATGAGCACACACATGGTGCAGACACAGTTCCTACAACTCTTACAGGGCTTCTGTCTTCTGTAAGTTACTGGGATCTGTCCTGGCACATTAATTCAGAGTTCCCTAATCCAGCTGATTTCTTGAAGAATTATATAAAATATTGAGTATCAAAACCCATAGTTCCACCCAAATTTCTGGACTTGTAATGCTCCTTACCTTCAGCAAAGCAGATCTTGGGAGGAGAATATCACACAATGCATTTTACTTGCTCAGTGATTTAAAAAAAAATAAAGATTTGTGATCCTGCTCTGTTTTAATTCACATAATAATTCAAGTAATTAATCCCAATAATTAGGATTTGGGGTATGTTTTGGTTTTGTCTGTTTGTTTTCCCAACTAGGTCGCAGTGCTAGCGGTTCTGGTAGAAACTTTTGGGTGAGTGGATTGGCTTCCACCACCAGAGCTACAGATCTGAAGAATCTGTTCAGCAAATATGGGAAGGTAAGGGGTTCTTTTTATTGGTCTGTTTCTGTTTTGGAGTTTGGTTTTTTTTGCACAAGTTTGTTTGAAACTGTGTTAATAAGACTTTTTAAACTCTCATTACTGAAAGTGCCCATGAAAGGAATCAATTTATCAAAATATTGTGGGATATTAAGGAAAAATCACTGAAGTACACACTGAATGACTTTTTTACTGTGTTGCTCAGAATATATAAAAATAACTATAAAATGCCATTTGTGGTCCTTTATTTGAAATAGTCACTAACTGTTGACAGACACTTCTGTGCTGCAGTGTGGTATCTTCACCTGCTAAAAATTCACAGTCAACTGAATTTAATGCTTATTAAAGATTTCCTTAGGACTGAGTAAAATATGCAGTAAATGTTGAGACAGAATTACTGGGGAATATCTTAGGAATTGCCTTAGTAACTTAAATTTTAATTTATCAGGAGTTGGCAGTTCCTTTAAGAAGCACTTGTTGGGTAGTTTGGGATTTGGGGAGGTGCTGTTTGGTTTTGCAGACAGGGGAGATCCTGCAGTTGCTGTTCAGGACAGACAAAATGTCAAATCTCCCTGTCAGCTGGAAAATTGGAAGAGTCCAGAGCCATCAGCAAGGATTTTTGTCAGACCTCTGAAGCCTATTTACAGGTTACTACCAGCAGATTGCAGTAAAAGCAAATTCTATGTGCTGACAATCAGCTATTGGATGTTTTACTGATGAAAATACTCTGGAACTTAAATAGGACTTTACAAGTCGGTACAAAAATGGATTAATTGTAGCACAGCTTGGAGTTTGAAAGTCATGGGACTGGTAAAAACTTTATAATGCAATACTTCATTGATTTGCTTAGAATTCCATTTTGGTAACCTAAAATGTTGACATTAGAGATGTGCCACAAAATTCTAAATGTAATTAAAAAATTATTTTCTTCAGGGTATTAGCAGAGGCAGAGCTTCCTGGAAATAGATGTACTTGTGCAATAAATAAAGCAAATGCTCAGAAGTAGGTTCTTTATTCAGCTGTACTTTAAAACATCACTCCTGAAATCTGATTGATTTCTGTATTACAAAGTGAGCTGTATTCAATACCTGAGCATATATAAACACCATTTGTGTGACTTTTTCCAGCTCTAGTTTTTGGGGAAACTTCCTGTCTCTTAAAGATAGCACATAACATTGTTGATCTGCCTCAGCAATGACATATAAACATTTTTGGAGGAAAGGTGGCACTTGGCAGTTGAGTATTAATGTGGAAATTTGCTTAAAAGTTTGTATTGGTTTTTATTATTTTATACTAAAGCAAAGTGATGTCGTTGATGTAAAGTTAGATGCCTTTTAAAAAAATTTTATTGTCACCTTGGGGTCTTTCTCTGGAAAATAATTCAGTCTTTGGCTCCCACTTCTTGGTTCAGCTTTTGTAGCATTCCAGTGGTAACAGAAACATGGTTGGCTCCAAGCAATGCTGCTTTTGTATTTGTTAATCTCTGAAAAACAGAATTTTCCTGCGTGGCAATGACCAGGAATTAAAAAGAGCAGAAGTGAAGCTTGTAGTTCTTGCTGTTTAACCCTCTCACAGGGAGAATAATTCTTGTTTTTTTGGGAAGGTGGTGGGGGCCAAGGTGGTGACCAACGCTCGCAGTCCTGGCGCTCGCTGCTACGGCTTTGTCACCATGTCCACAGCTGAGGAGGCCACCAAGTGCATCACCCACCTGCACAAGACTGAGCTGCATGGCAAGATCATTTCTGTGGAAAAAGTGAGTACTGGGCCTCAGAGATACCGAGTTCCCAGCAGATTGTGCAAATGATCGAGGCCACATTCTCAGCTGATGATGTGCAAAATAAATTTCAGGCAAAAAATGAACCCGCTGGGAAGAAGACAAGTGAAAAAAAAGAGAGTGAAGCAAAGAGAGAAACAGTCAGTGAGAGGTACTGTGTTAAAAATTCTCCTACCAAAGGTGTTTTGCTGTTCTTCAGTCTGTGTTGATGTCAGGAAAAACTAAAGTGACAGTAAGAATTTCTGTGGCAAACATTCAAAAAGAGGAGTGTGTGGATTTTTTATAGACTGTGGTTGATTTTCAGTGCGTAAATTAAAATGTTTCTATTGTGTGCTTTAAGCAGGCATTGGGAAGTTGCATTTTCAAGCATACCTTTTAATTTGGCCATATTTGAGGTTTAGTAATGATTGTGGGGCTTTCATATCTTAAATCTGTAGGAAAGACCACGTGGGAATTTTGATCTGAGTGTCACTGTTTCTTCCTTACCTGTGTCTCATTGGAATGGGGTTTCCTCCAGGTCCCAAACAGCTAAAACAGAGCTGTCCAAGATCTGTTCCCAGATCATGTTCCTCTTGAGCAATGTGTTGTTCCACTCTAGCATTGCTGAAAGTAGCTGAAAGAGGCACTAAGATAGTGAATCAAACACCTTTAAGAAATTTGCCTTCTTGAATTACTTGCTTGAGGCATAACTTCTATTAAATACTACTTGCTGGGTATTTTTTGCTATTATTTCACCCAGTTGCCTGACAAAAATGGTTCATTGTCATGTTGTGTTAGAAATTCTGTGGGCATTGAGCACATGGTGGTGTGAATTTGTCTTCATTATTCCAGTTGAAATCCTGAATCCTGGCCAAGTTTGTTGTTTGTCTGCATGGGATGGTCTGAATGTCTTGTTTTATGGTGCAGGAAGTTGTGGAAGGAAATGTTTGGAAATCTAATTATGATTGTTATCACATCAGAGTTCTACTTTGTTGATGGCATTTCCTTTGAATTTTCTTTTCTCTTAGTCTGTATTAATCTTATCTGTATCAATATCTATCCACAGACCTGGTGGTGCTAAAAAGGATGAGAAATCTGACCAAAAAGATGATTCTAAAAAGACAGAAGATAAAGATGAAAAGGAAAAAAAAGATAAAGATGACCAGAAGTCTGGTTCATCAGATCAGCCTAAAACAATTAAATCAGGTAATTTTGGTTTTTAACATAGATATGTTGATGTAGGAATATTTAATTGTAGGTAGTTCTTCCCAAATATATGTTCTAGGATTGCTTCAGATCTCTTTTTGTAAATCCAGAATGTATAAGGGGAAGGGGAGATGTTTGACATTTTGCAATTCTTAAAGAAGTACCTGGATTAGGTGGAGTGAAATAATTGATTTTGAAGAGAGGCTTAAATGCCCATTTTCACATTTTAGAGAACAGAATTTCTGGTGTACCAATGAGTGGTGTAGTTTGATTGTTTCTTTCCACTTGTGATTTATTTAGGAAGTAAAGGAACAGAGAGAACAGTAGTCATGGATAAATCCAAAGGAGAACCTGTTATTAGTGTGAAAACATCCACTACATCAAAGGACAGAGTGAGTGATGCTTCTGCATGGGAAACATTTTCCTTAGGAACAGCTCCTGAATCCTGTCAGGCTGTGTATAACCCACACTTGTCTTGCCAATTTGTCCAATTCCAGTTTCTATAACATGATTTTAATTGGTAAAATATCTCTCATTTATCTGATACAGCCACTGAAATCCTGGCAAACAAATGGGACAAGGTATTACTGTATGGATATATGGTGACTGTAATGGTAAAAAAGAACAGCTTTTGGAAAAAAGCAGGGACCAAGCTTTGAGATATGAGCTGTACAAATGGAAACAGAGCTCAGAGGATTGTTTGTGATGGTTGTCCTTTAATAAATTAAAGTTTCTCTTTTAAATACAGAGTGTTAAGAGCCAGGACCGCAAATCAGAGAGCAGAGAGAGACAAGGGATTGTTCCCTTTGACAAAATCAAAGCACAGCGAAAAATGAGGGAGGCAGAGCAGCGCCGGTAAGAGCAGCACTGACATCATTTGGGTTTTTTCCCTAAAATAGATCTAATTTGCATTTTAACTAAAATAACACAGAGAGAGTAAAAGGCCTTCCATTTTTTTCCCCACTTGGAACTTGGTTATATTGTTATGGGTATCTCCTGTAAGTTCAGTACCCATTGTAGATTTAGGTATTTAATTATTTTTGATGGGGCTTTTTCTTTGTTTTCATATGTTTAATAGGTGATAATTGCCATCCTTCAAATTCCTTGCTAGAGCTGTGACGTGAATTCCACGTTCTCCACACATTTCAAAACTTATATTTCTCACCTAAAAGTAGTCAGATTAAACAGCAGGAAAATGCTTTTATTTTTATTGAAGAGGAGAAAGTTTCTCCCTCGTAGTTAAATTCCTGAGCTTTAGTGGAATCATTATCCACCATACCATCCTTCCTTTCTTCATAGAAATAAAATATCCTTCACAGATACTTTATTTCAGTATAAGAAGTGAACTGTGGATTCAGATTCTCCTGACCATATAGAAATATTTGTAGGCATTTGGATTCACATTCTCCTGACCACATAGAAGCATTTATTGGCATTTGGATTCAGATTCTCCTGACCACATACAAGTGTTTGTAGGCATTTGGATTCAGGTTCTCCTGACCATATAGAACCATTTATTGGCATTTGGATTCAGACTCTCCAGACCATTTAGCAGTATTTGTTGGCATTTGGATTCAGATTCTCCTGACCATGTAGAAGTATTTGCCCAACCCTGGGGATGGGTTTTGTGGAAGTCATTTGATCAGTCTCTAAATAAATTTTTGTGTATGCTGAGTGTCTTCCCTCCACACATTTCAAAGGAATGATGCCAGTTTGCAGCCACTGTGGTTATAATTTTTAACACCCTTTTAATTTTCCTTCTTTGTTGAAGCATTGCACGTGTAACTTCTGTCTCTGCTCAAACAGCACCCGGGAGCGGCGGGAGCGGCAGCAGCACCTCCAGACCATCCGCGAGCGGGAGGAGAGGGAGAGACTCGAGATTGCTCGGGAGAGGCTGGAGATTGAAAGGCAGCGCCTGGAACGGGAGCGGATGGAGAGGGAGAGGCTGGAAAGGGAGCGGATGCACATCGAGCACGAGAGGAGGAGGGAGCAGGACCGGATCCAGCGTGAGAGGGAGGAGCTGCGGCGGCAGCACGAGCAGCTGCGCTACGAGCAGGAGCGGAGATCTGCCATGAGGAGACCCTATGACATAGATGGCAGGTAAAGCCACTGTCCTGGTTTGAAGGACAGGTGTCTGCCTATAAAGGCAGAAGCTTTTCTTTGAAATGGAGAATGTAAACCCCCTTCCTCCAAATTATTATTATAATTTTTAAATTAAGGGGCTCTCAGGCAAAGATATAGGAATTAGGAATAACAGTTCTTTACTGGGAAAATTAAAATAGAAATGCAGTATTACAAAGAACAATCCCAACCCTGACAGAGTCAGAATCCAACCTGACACCCCGTCAGTCAGGATGTTGGCAGCAGTCCCATTAAATGGTGGCTGCATCCTCCTGCAGTGACAGATGTGGTTCAGCTGAAGCAGTGCTCCTGTAGAAGGTGCAGTTTTCCTCTGAAGGTTCAGGGATGATGTGGAAAGGTCCAGTTTTCCTCTGGAATCCAGTGGAAAGATGGTATTTTGTTGTCTAAAATCTCAGTTTTTATCTAGGTAGGAAAGGCTTGGCTCCTCCCCCTGGCTGGAGCATCTCCCAATGGGATGATGTAATTTTATCAGTCGTGCACTGGGACTCAATGGCCCAGCAGCAGATGATATCTTCCTGAAGGGAGGATGGGTTGTGGAAAAGATAAAGATGATTGCCCCACCTGGTTTAAAGCTGGCCCATTAGCAGATAATATGTGCCACGGAGATAAGGGTCACTGCCCCACCCGGCTTCAACAGATGGGGATAGAATACACATTTCTGGCCACATAAACCCAACACAGCCACCAAATCCTGCAGATGCCAGTGGGAAATGTCCCTGCCAGGTTCTGTCTCGTCTGCCTGGACTGGAAAAAGCCAGTAAATATACATGCCAGAAATAGATATGCTCTCAGCAGCTCTTGGTTGCATTGAAGTGATCATGTTTTATAGGCCAGGTTTTTCAATGGCCTTTTGAACTTAATTGCCCTAATTTCGGTTTGGAAGGAGAACAGTATCAAAAGGCATTGTCTGGGCTGAAAGGAGTGTGTTGTTTCTTTCAGGAGGGATGATCCATACTGGCCAGAGGCAAAACGAATGGCCATGAATGACAGGTACCACTCAGACTTCAGCCGCCAGGATCGCTTCCACGACTTCGACCACAGGGATCGTGGGCGATACCAGGACCATTCAATAGACAGGTTGGTGCCTTACCTCCTGAAAAGAGAGAAATATGTGCTTAGTGTCATATTTTGCTGCCTTTACTGTGTGCTTGGTTTGCATTTTATTTTTCACATGTTATTTAGTGACTGTGGGCTTACTCTTCCAAAACCATGAAAAGATCTGTACTGTGCCATGAGTTAAAAGTTTCTGGCAGGCTTGTCAGAGTGTTTTTGCAGTGCTGTTTCACATATTTTCAGGATTTTGAAAAACTTAAAAATAATATTGTAGGCACCTAGATTTTAACAAGAATATTTTGGTTTATATGTTAGGATTAACTGGGTTTCCCAGGAATCCAAAATGTATCATATTTTCCATATGTTCCAGCTGTTTATGCCTGTGGATAATTTGGAATATGGATAATTTGGATAATGTGGCACGATATGGGAGCAGGATTTTTCATCTATGTTGTTAAATAAGTGGATTTTTATGGACTGCTGTGTGTTTTACTATCACAGTCTGATTCTAATTGTCTATTTCTAGGAGAGATGGATCCAGAACAATTATGGGAGATCGGGATGGACAAGTGAGTTGCTTTATAGAGCTAGAGAAATATCTTTACTCCTTATAACCTGGTTTTCTCTAGTGTGTGTGTCAGATTACATTTCAGTAGTTTAGCATTACATTGTATGTACCAAAATATTTTTGAATAATCAGATTGGCTTGTTTACTTCAATAAGATGAAATTCAATTCAAAGACTTGTTTATTATAAAAGTTAGACATAGTTATTCTGGTAGAAATCAAAGCAAGTGAATTGTGTCAAAATACAGTACTCCAGAAGATTGCATGGAAGAGGCAAAGGTACAAATTCATTCTGTGAGGTTACATGGCAGTAACAGCTGAACTGCAGAGATGTTTGTGTTTGAGGGCTGGGGGAAAGACCTTCAGGGCTCATTCAGGCAGTGGCAGATGAATTTTAGGGAGTCATAGAATCCTCAGTGGCCTTTACTCTGAGGTCTGGAGGGACCTGGATGGGCTGGAGAGTTGGGCTGATGGGAATATCCTGAATATCTAGAGCAGGAGATGCAAAGTCCTGGGCTGATCTTACCAGTGTGCATTAATAAGTCATGGGATGTGGATAAGGGGTAACCAGGTGCCACTCAGTGGTGCCCATTGACAGGACAAGAGTCAGTGAGCACAAACTGAAACAGAATTCCATCTGGAAAAGATTTAAACCCCCTTTAACTGGGAGCACTGGAACAGGTTGCATGGAGAGCCTGGGCAGATCCTCAAAACCCACTGGGAGACTCTGCTGGGAAAGCCTGAACCTGGCTGACCCTGAGCAGATGTCAGGAGGTCCCTTCCCTCCCAAGATGACTGTGAGCTGGAGTAATGAGAGCAGAGCAGCTTGCAGCAGTGAGGGTGTGCTGTGCAGGCAGTGAGAGCTCTGTGCCTTGCAGCATTACCCGGACGAGCGGCACGGGGGCCCCGAGCGGCACTCGCGGGACTCGCGGGACAGCTGGGGCAGCTACGGCTCCGACAGGAGGATGAGTGAGAGCAGAGGGATCCCCCCACAGTCACGGTCAGTACTGAAAACACCTCCTCCTCTGCACCTGAGGAGCACTGCCATATGTCAATCTTTGCAAGATGTTATTTTTTTTCCAGCTTTCACCAAAGGTGTATTGTATGGACTGCAGATGATTTGATGCCTTTGTTTATCAAAACACACACCTGATTTTTTAATAACTTCACATCTTAAAGTCATAATGCTTTCCATTAATTTTAACTAACATTCCTATCAAAGCTTGCTATTTTCAGGATAATGGTTCTCCCCCAGTATCTTACTCATTTGTCATTGTAGTTGGTTTGAGCAGAAAGATTCTTCTGAGATTTTACTTAACAGATAGCAATATACAGATAAGATTCACATGAGCCTTCGTAAAGCATTTGATTCCGTTTGTGACTTAGATTCAAATATAAAACCATTTCTTGTGCTCTGGCTCGTGTGAGAAGATGGGAATTTCATGTTTTTACAGGGATGGACGTGACTGGGGAGATCACAGTCGAAAGTTTGAAGGGCACCAAGATCGTTCCTGGCAGAGCAGCGTGGATGGAGGGATGATAGGACGGGATCATGAGCGATGGCAAGGTATGGTTCTTGCACAGCTTCTCAACTGTGCTGTCAGAAGAAAATACAGACATTATCCTTGAATTAAAACTCTTGCTGTGGATATAAAGGAAACATTTGAACTGTTTTAGGTGGCGGTAGAGGCAGACCTGGCCATGTGATGCATCGTGGAGGCATGTCAGGGTAAGAACTTTAAAAGAAGCCAAGTGTTTGTTTTCCTGTTAAGGGAAATTTCTTCTATTTAAATTGGCCAAAGAAACATTTTATGGGAGTATCAGTTGTCTAATTTGTTTCTTAAATGTCAAGGAATAATAAAACATCCCCATGGTTTTAATGTAGTGCATTTTAAGGAAGAATGAAAACAAAAAGAACACTCATTCTAGCAACACGACTATACCAGCATAAGAGAATACTAAAATGTGTGAATCCCTTTGCAGGCGTGGCAGTTTCATGCAGGGTGGCAATCAGAGTCAGATCATGCACGGAGGAGGAATGCAAGGGAGAAGGATTTGCTGGCCAGGAAAGGGCAAACAGACCGAACGATCCTCGTTTCAACCGTCGCTACTGATTGTGTTTGGTTTTTAATGCAAGGTGGCAAGTGAAACAGATCTGTTACCCAGGGTTACCATTAATTGTAACTTATGGGCTACTGTAAGTGTAATTTTTTTTAAGCTGCTGCCATATTATGTCACTCAATCCAATGTGAACTCATTTGTTTTGTAAGGTGTTGTTCATATCCCATTTAAAAATGTTTGTTAATGAAGCATTCCATTTTCCATAAATAAATGCCAGTTTACAGTTACTTGTTTTGTTTCAGCAGTCCCTGTCAAACAGATTTCTTCAGCTGTGTTAAACCATAGCTTTGTTTCAAAGATTAAGTGTCAAAATGCCGTACAGGTGTCCCTTTACACTCCCAGAAATGGTGAAATCCTGTGTTTTACCTCAGAGCCATCAGTTACCAACCCATGTAACAATGGCCCATGTGCCACCATGAGAGGATGTTAGTGGATCACAGCTGTCAAAGTCTGAGTGCCCTGCCACTGCAAAATTGCCACAGGAGCTTGTAGGGCCAGTGGTGAAGGTTTCTTTTCATCTGGTGTCATGTGCAATATAATGTCTGAAAAAGGAGCTGCACTTTGTGATAGCAGCACAGCTTCTGTAAGAGCACAGAGGTGCTCATGACCCTCTTGCAGGTGCTTGTCAGGATCATTTTACTTAGTTTCTCATAGATCAGGGCTGTCCAAAACTCCACCAGTCTTACAGCCCAGAAATTCTACCTAGCAATCCATAACTTCCTGAGAAGCAGGCACTGGTTGTGCTTTGGCATAGTTTTGTGTTGAGGAACTGACATGATCAAGACTGGTGCAAATGATCTGTTGCTTTGTCAAATTTATGATTTGTCATCCCTGGAGCAACATGACCTTAGCCTTACTCTAAAATGGCTTTTATGATGCCAGGAATGAAAAAAATCCTGTTACTTTCATTTGTAGGGTCACTGGGGTTTTCTTCCATCTTCAGAGAAGGGGTTTTTTTATGAGTTGCCTGAAGATACATTTTCATTCATCAACGGAGAAAGCACATTACAGTGATGAAGCTTTGGAGAGCAATCACCAAAGGGCAAAGCAGTGGTACAAAAGATCCTGAAAAGTGTGAACTCAAGTTCTGAGCACACCAGAGGTGCAATATTCTGTTTGTACATGGTGTGCTTTGCTCAAAGTGCTTACATTTGGTTTGTAGCAAAAGCCAGAGAGAGGAAGACTCTAGATGAGTGTCAGAATTTCATTATTGGGAGGTTTGCCCTGTGAGAAGGGGGAGTAGACCTGGAACCAAAGTTGTGCTGCTTCAAGAGCAGTGGACACTGGAAAGTTAAAGAAATGGGGTGTTACTAGAGGTTATCTGGGTTCTGGGGTGCAGTGAAGCATCTGGCACCTGCAGGACACAGCTCCAAGGTTTACTGAGCTTGAAGCTTCCATCTGGACCATCAGGTTTAAGAGCTGCTGCTGGACCCATCCTTCAGGAATTAACCTAAGCACATTTTAAAGCCATTTGCATCTTAGCCAAATCCTCTGCAATCTCTGGGTAGTTGGCTTCATCATGTATCTGTTTGTTTAAAAAAACTGCAAATCCTTCTTCATCCTTGTGTTTTAAATTTGCTTCCTGACTTGAGGAAGGACTCATTCTGCTCTCCCTTCCTGCTGTTCCCTGTTCTGCAGCTGTGTTTTGGCTCATTCTGTAATTATAACATCCTATCAAAAAGGGTTAAAAACACAGAATCAATTTGTAACTTTATTTTACAATAGTGGTGCCCTCCAGACCACTGGTTCTCCTTCCATTTGCCCAGGCTGTGACTGAAAAGTGACCTCATTGAAGTTTTTATCCACATTAAAATGAAAATATGCACAGTCTGCCAACTGGGGCATAGTGCAAGCTAAGAAAAGCTTTCATGCAGATAAACTTTGTTCAGTTACTCTCCCCTGTGCTTGTATAATCCTCCTAGGCCATCTTTTACAGTATCTTTTGCTGTTACCTTGCATTTTACTTTTTTTTTTTTTTTTTAACTCTTGTTGGTTTGGTTTGAATTGGATGGCATTTACCTTAAAGATTAATTTAGCTTCAGAATAATTATTTAGTTTCCAAGCTTTAGAACAGAAGCTGTTCCTCAGCACATGGCCATTACTTCATCACAACTGATCTGTGATTCCTGGAGCCTGGGATCAGTGCTAAGAAAAAGCAATTATTCCACTCTGCAGGCTAAAACCAACCCAAATACAAATGGAACTTCCAAAGTCTTTTATTGTAGCCCTTACATGGCTGAGGTGCCCTCCAGAGGGGTGACTGTGAATCCTGAACCCTGGAGAATGTGTTCATTTCACAAGATCCTTCATGTATTTCCAGCCTTCCACTGTGTATTCACAGGCCCTGGTGGGAGCTACAGACAAGGCAGACATGACTGTGTGCACTCCTGCAAGGAAAGCAGAGAAGAATTACCCCAAGCTCACCATCATTCAAGCCAAATTTCCCAATTTCCAACACCACCACTTTAGATCTCTTTAAGCCCTGAGCATTTCTGACACATAAATTCCAACTTCAGGGTCTCTACATGAGTTAAGACAATTACAAGAGTGAGCTCAGTTATTTGTTTAATCCCTGTTTTATTTCTGGCCTTGCCACAGACTCCATAGTGATGCTGGACATGTCACAGTTATTTGTGGATTGTGTTTCCCCACAATTACATGAAGACTCTTTGCTGCACCATAAAAACTATGTATTGCTAATATTTATAACATGCTTTGGCCTTCAAACAAAAATTCTAGAAACAATGGGAATGCTCATCCCTTCTGAAAAACCAAAGGCTGAGTTCAGACTCAGTTAGTGAGCAGTTATTTTACCTTTATTCCAGGACTTAGAGATGGAAAATTCAAATTTTGGAATGGGTGGGAGCTAGAAAGAAAGAGAGAGACAAAATATCAGCACTCAGGGGTTTACTTGGAATTCACATCACCCTGGCAAAGCCTCTTGACCTCAGATCTCAAAAATACTTAGGTGCCTACTCTCCATAAGCCTCAAAAGGGACCAGACATGATGCTTTATGTCTGGGCTTTGCTCTTTCCTGCAATACAAAGTAGGTACAAAAGGTAGAACATATTATTTAGGTGCTCCTGAAAAAAAAACAAACCCACGGTTGTCTCTGTTAATTTATAATTGTCTATGATAGGAAAAATGCTTTTCAAACTTTGAAGCAAAGGCCTCTTCTTTTCTGAGGATTTTAAGAACTACTCACAGAGGAGAGGCCTCTTCAAGCAATTTAAATTGGTGAACTGTTAGCAATGTAAGAAATTGGGAGGGTAATATTTTGATTGTTTTTCTTAAAAACATGCAAGATCCTTCAGAAGCAGCTTAGAAATACCACTATACAGTGAAATACCTCCCAGAACATGTTTACAATCCCCTCCTTGAACCTGCACAGGCTGGTTACCCCTCTCCTTTGAAACAACATCTGTGAGCAATGTCTCTGCCCCAAATTTAGAATTTTATTCACCTTCCATTTCAATCCTCTTCAAAATACTTGCCATGTGAAACCCAGTTTAACAGTAAAAATCCTGCCAGCCTCACTGGAATCAGAGTACCACCCCCACATTTTCTCCCCCTGATTCAGAGGAGGTGTCTGTGTTGCAGGGATCACCTGAGCAGCCCTTACCTCCCAGCCCAGGTAATCTGTCCACTCTTGGATAACTGGAGGCAGCGCTTCTTGAGCTTTTCTGAGTGCTTCAGCACCTTCTGTGCCACTGCCCAGCAGCCCCTGGTCATATGCCACATACACAGCAGCTCCAGCCACGCCTCCTTTGATCAGAAACCTGAAAGAATTGAAAACACAACAGTTCAGTTCATGTTCTGACCATCAGTGCATCTCTCTCAGTGGTTGTGACTGCCAAAGAAAGGGTATCAAAGAAGAAATCTCGTCTTACCACAGGCAAAAATCAGCAGAAAAATACCTGTGTTCCTTACCTTCCTAGGACCACTATTCCCTGCCAGCCTCTTGAAACTACCAATTCACATTTTATCAGTGATAGTTTTCAATTATAAAAATGAGAAAGTGTCAAGTTCCTCAAGGGCATGTACCACTTTTTAAAGCCTGAGAATCACTGGCATATTCCTCTGCTAAAAGCGACTAAAGGATTTTACAGTGGGCAAGCCATCCATGTTAATGGTGTGGTTCTTTCTGATAGATCTGATATTTATCTAATAAATCTGACAGACATTGATATCTTGTTAAGCTCATTTCCAGTGAACACCTGGCCAAGGTGTTTGCATTGCCAAGGCTTTTACAGTTTCCCTGCATGATGTGCAGTCACCAGTTTTACAGCTGTGATGGCAACCTACAAAAGGGAAATATGGAAAGAGAGTATTTAGCCTTTATTGGCACTTTTATTATAAATAAGAGATCTGAGGTGACTGGCTTTACCAGACTCACAGGGCAGAGAGATGTTTTCCCTTAAAAAAAAAAAAAAACCAAAAAAAAAACCCAACAGCAAAAGCTATTGTTCAAGGGGACAACCGAAAACTTGGCAGACAGAGGTACTGCAGCAGTAGGACATATGACACATACAAGAGAGCTGACAATCAACTTTTAAGTCGTGTATTCACACGCATTTCGGAGAAAAGGGTTTGTCTGCTATAACGCACTGTTCTCCCCAAGGATACCCGTCTGCCCTCCCTCGCGGTGGGCGCAGGCTGAGCTCCGAGCGCCGCGCTGATCCCGGGGCTGTGTTATTGTGTTACGTGTTCGTGCTCGCCCCCAGGGAGCGGCAGAGCCGTGCCCGGCGTGTGCAGGCACACACGGGGAGCTGCGGGGCCGGGCGAGGCCAAGGGCGCGGAGCGAGGCGAGCACAGCCCAGAAACGGGCCTGGGGCCGGGCCGGGGACAGCCGGGGAGCGCTGAGGCGCGGGCGGCGGCGTGAGGTGCGGGTCGAGAGGGGAGAACGGGGGGAAAACGGCGTGCGGAGGGTGCGGGAGGGCAGGGCCGGGCGGGCCGGGCGGGCAGAGCCGCCGGGACTCACTTGACAGCGGGAAACAGGCGGGCGGCCATGGCGGCGGCGGGACGGCCGGGAACGTCACGTGCCTGCACGGCCCCGCCCGCGCCGCCGCCGTGAGGGGCGTGAGGGGCCGGGCAGGACCGGGCAGGGCTGTGGGGCGTGAGGGGCCGGGCAGGGCTCAGGACCGGGCAGGGCTGTGGGGCGTGAGGGGCCGGGCAGGGCTCAGGACCGGGCAGGACTGTGGGGCGTGAGGGGCTGGGCAGGACTGAGCAGGGCTGAGGGCGTGAGCGGGCGGGCAGGGCTCAGGGCCGGGCAGGACTGTGGGGCGTGAGGGGCCGGGCAGGACCGAGCAGGGCTGAGGGCGTGAGGGGCCGGGCAGGACCGGGCAGGGCTGAGGGGCGTGAGGGGCTGGGCAGGACCGGGCAGGGCTGAGGGCGTGAGGGGCCGGGCCGGGCCAGGATGGGGAGGGAATGGTTGAGGCTGTGAGGGGGCCGGGCCTGTGAGGGGTTGGGCATGGCTGAGGCTGTGAGGGGTTGGGCAGGACCAGGCAGGGCTGAGGCTGTGAGGGGGCCGGGCCAGGATGGGCAGGGAATGGTTGAGGCTTTGAGGGGGCCGGGCCGGGTGAGGCTGTGAGGGGCCGGTCGCGGCTACTGCGCTTTTGTGGCGCTGTCCGCGCTGCCCGTTTTGTCGCGCTGTGGGCGCAGGTGGCAGAGCAGTTCACCCAGAGCAGCTCACCCAGAGCAGCTCATCCCGCTGCTCTTCTTATCCAGTCAAGGCTCCGTCCCCTGGGCTCTGCCGCCGCCTCCCTCCCGGGACCCGGCTGCTTTGGTGTCACTGCTGCCAACTGGCATCAGTCTTTAATGAATGAAGGGTTCTCTAAGATTAGACACCAGGGTTTATTTTTTCTCCTGTAAGCTCACTCTGTGTGGAGGCTGGCTCTGAGTGCAGAAGGCTGTGGAAATTGCCGGTGAACGACCCTTTCTACTTTTCACCAAGGTGATTGTGGCTCCCAGGAGACACCCCTCAGGTGGGCTCTCGGTTCTACAAAAGCCTTTCCGTGCCTCTCACAGGTTGGCTCCAGGCATCAGAGGAAGGAGAACACGGTGTTATTTTGGCTGAAGTGCTCAGCTTCAAGACTTCGCTTTACTCCTCACAGCTTGGAGGGATATGAAGCCAACTGGAAAAGTGCTTTGTGCTACAGGGGTTGTTGCTGGGCTCATAGCTTTCTTCTGGAAAGATGACTTTAACCCAGGTAGGCTTACCATGGGGATGATTTCAAGCTGAAATATGTCATACAAGATAAGAATTTGAATTTCCAAACTTTGATTGATGGTCTCATTCTTGCCTGTAGTCTTACTAGAGCTGGTGCCCCCAAAGCAGTATTTCATTCCCAGAAACAAAGAGAAACTTGAAACAAAGAGGAAGACAAAATGGTCTAAGAGCAGGGATCCTGCTGTCTCTGTGGGGGAATAATGGCACTTTGCTATTTTATGTTTTGATTGTAAATTCCTTGATGTCAAGAACCATCTCTATGGGTGTGCAGTGCCTGGCATAGGAGGACTGATGTGCCTCCAGACTGATGGCAAGGTAAATGATATGCAGAAGGCACATAGCCTGGTTTCTGGTTTATGTTGTACAGCTTCTTAGAAGGCGAAAAACAACTTGGTTCTTGAAAGATTGTGGTCTAGCAACCCAGGCAACAGCCCTGTGACACAGCTAGCTGGCATCATCATGTCATTGCATCACCAGTCCTACCTTCTTCTAGTTTTGGAGAAGCACCAAGAATTTTGAGCACTTAGGTGCATCTTTCTTCTTTAAAACTCCCCAGTAGTTAAGGGCAGCTCCTCTGCTGCTTTCTTCGCTTACTTCTGTATCTTTTATTCTCTTTCCCATAAAAAAGAGAGCCTGTCTGGTGCCCGTGTTCTCGTGACTGGAGCCAGTGCTGGGATTGGAGAGCAGATAGCATATCACTATGCCAGATTTGGTGCTGAAATTGTGTTGACTGCCAGAAGAGAAGCTGTGCTGCAGAAGGTAAGAACCTCATCCTTGTATGGGGGAAGACATTCAGGCTTTTCCAAACCGACAAAAAAATTAGTTGTCAGCATGATAAACTTCCCTTTGGAACTATTAAGCATAAACCCAGAAGAGAAGTTGACCAGTACAAGAAGATGCAAATACAGTGCCTGAGCTTTTAACTGGCTGAACATTTATTTATATGAGGGGATGGTGTGAAGCTGCATCAGGGGAAGTTCAGGTGGGACATTAGGAAAATGTTCTCTGCTGAGAGGCTGATCAGTCACTGGAGTAAGTTCCCCAGGGAGAAGTGGTCATGGCAGCAAGCCTGTCAGAATTCAAGGAACATCTGGGCCACATCCTTAATGACATGGTTTGGTTTGAGGGAGTCCTGTGAGGGATCCTTATGGATCTTCTTCATTTGAGATACTCCATGAACTACAATTCCTGTGCAGTATTGTGCAGCTTTTCAGAGTCCAAATTGTTCTATTTGTAGCTGTTTTGTTAAAAACACAATACTTTTTGTAGGTTAAATACTTTTTGACCAACTCAGACAAGACTTCTTCATCTGTACTTTATGAAACAGGACAATATTTAGAAAGGGTCACTCTTTAACTGTGGGGATGTGTGACTTCCAAGAAAATTCTTCACTGTGAAATGGTGCAAAAGGTGAGTTGGGGACAGTGAGCATAATAACAGTTCCTAATGACTGGAGGGCATTATTTCAGCAAATAGCTAAAACTGCATATCATTGCCAGGTACATTCACACACAGCATAGCAAAGGGATTATGAAAGATGAATTCTTTTCCAGTTATTTTGGAAAAAGGGAAGAACTTAATGTAAAGCATAACCCTTATTCCAGAAGATTTCTTCTGAAGAAGATTGTTTTTTTCCCAGTGAATCTTGATCCTGTCCCAAAGTAGATGGTTTAAGCAGACAGTTAAATAGAGGTAACTCTTTGCAGTATGCAGATTCAAAGAATGAGCTCTCCATGGCCCAAACAGCAGTAAATTTTAATTTAAAGTGTGTCTCTGTTCAGAACTGATTCTCATTGACTGCAGTATGTGCTTTGTGGTGCACTTTCCCCCTACTGTTTTTCCAAATAATTTAATCTTTGGGTTGTGTTCTTTTTCAAGGTGATGGAGAAATGCCTGACACTCGGAGCAAAGAAAATATTTTATATCCCTGCAGATATGTCTTCCCCTTCAGAGCCTGAAAAGGTCATTCAGTTCACTGTCCAAAAGCTGGGTAAGCATCCTGGGCATCTCTGGCTTTCAGGTGTCTGCAGTTCTCATTCTAGCAGGAGTTTCCTGCTTCAATTCCCTGAACTGAGGGAGGTGTTAAGGACGTAGATGTAGCACCAGAACTAAGTTCTGAGCCTGAATCGTGCTGAAACATCATTCCAGAGAGTTGTTGTCCAAGTCAAACAGTTTTCCTTTCAGTTCTACTCCTGAGGAGCAGTCAAAGCTGCTCCCAGATGGGCACATTTAATCTGTCTTCATGGTAAAGCACTTCCCAGCCTCCTGAGGGAGTGTTTCAGCCCTCCTGGCATTTGTGAGCTCCCTGGTTGATGGCAGGGGATGTCCTTGTGTGACTGCTTTTTCTGCTCTCCAAGGGGGCCTGGATTACCTCGTGTTGAACCACATCGGCACAAATCGTTTCCAGGAGTGGACGGGGGATGTGGAATACACCCGCTGGCTCATGCAGGTGAGGCTCCCAGCTCCCTGCAGCACCTCCTGGGACAGCTCTGGGAAGCTCCAAGGCAAACCCTAGTCTGTGGCAATTGTTGAGAACAATCCTTTTACTTCATTCCTGTTTGAAGTCAAACAGTTTGGAGGCTTTGTTGTTAAGAGAGGTGTTTTGCTCAGATGTCATACATTTGTGAAGAGGAATGTTTGGGAAGAAATTCAGACTTCTTCCTTCTGTCCTTCTTACCTCCCTTTAAGCCCAGGAGTTTAGGATTGCTGGGCAGTTCCAGGCAGTTGTGTTTAGTTCAGGAAGGTCTGTAAGTGAGCAGCCAGCACTTCCTACTGGTCTGTGGCACGTGCACAATTGCAGAACACAAAGTTGTTTGAAATGGTGCCTGCCATTTGAGTCTCTGTTCACAGATTTAGAGTTTTCCTGTAGAATCACCCTAGTGCCAGGTTTTGGGGCCATGGAAATGAAGAGCTGTTTTCTTGATTCAGTCTTCTTCATTCAGGTGGGTCATACTAGTTTCAATTTGGAAGGAGGCTTTTTACTGGAGAGTGGGAACTTAGGAACATAGGTAAGAAATTCTTATAATTGAAGAGAGCAGTCAAACTCTGAAGAGATGCTGAATTTTGTGCCTCATTTTAGTCTGAGCTCAGTCAAGAGAAACTGAAAAGGGGAGCAAACTGAGACTCTGGTGTCTTTGGTAGGGACTTCAGGGTAAAAAATAGCATAAAGAAATACCAGGGACAGTTAATTTTATCTTGTCAGGAAAACTGCATGTTAAAGCCCAGGAATAACCTTTGCTCTGAATCTTCTTCACTGCTTTTTCTGGAATCTGAAAGATTAATGGATGCAATGTTTGTCCCCATCTTTAGAGATGATTTTTCTCACTTGATGTTTGAAAATGCAATTCCAAACCACACTCCTTTCCATTTCTGACCACTCTGTTGACTTTATTGGCTCATGCTTTCGAGCCCTACATGTCTACATTTATCATTCCAGGTGAATTTTTTGAGTTATGTGGCTCTTGCAACAGCAGCTCTTCCTACCCTGGAGAAGAACAGAGGTGCTCTGGTGGTTGTTTCTTCCCTCACAGGTTGGTGGCTTTACCTGGAGTAAGCCCTGGCCTCATGGAAATTATGGTTTCCAGTACTGTTCATATATCCTGTTCATATTTCTGTGTTGTTCAACTCCTAAACACATTTTCAAACTGCTTTTCATAATATATAATAATATTAGATTTTCCCTTTCCAGGGAGAATGCCCACTCCCTTCACCACTTCTTACTCTGCCACCAAATTTGCTCTGGATGGATTCTTCAGCTCACTGCGCCACGAGCTCATCATGCAGAAGAGAGATGTGTCTGTCACACTGTGCATCCTGGGCCTGATTGATACTGATTCAGCACTGGAGTACACCAGGTATGTGTATTTGTCTGCAGGAATACATCTCTTCTCAAAGCATGCAGAAAAATGCACAGCAACTCTGTTTGAGAGGGTGTGTGTCTGTTTGGGGAGAGTGCAGCTGCCTGGGCACACCACAGGGGCTGTTCATTGTGGAACAGGAGCAGAGCCTGTGGGGTCAGTGTGCCCAGCACAAACCCCAGACTGGCTCTGAGTGCCCCTCTGCCCGTTCCCTTGCAGGGGCAAAGTGCACATCAGTGCCTCCCCTGCTCCCGAGGCCGCGCTCGCCATCGTCCGGGGCGGAGCCGCTCGGGCGCATGAGGTTTTCTACCCGCGGTGGCTGCAGCAGCTCTGCTGCCTCTGGGCTCTGTTCCCCAGCAGCGGGAACCACGTGCTCCGGACTTTCTATAACTACAGCAGTCCCTAGGGATGCCCGGTATCCTTATCCTGTACCCCTTCTAATCACACTCCTGCCATCCCACCGAGTGTCCCGCTCAAACACTGGTGTCACAGGGAGCAGGGCAGCAGTGGTGGCCAAGTCTGCTTTTCCTAACGTGACTCGGGCTCTCTCATCCTGCTTCAGCCATGGTTCTGGCTGCTGCTACCCATCAGTCAGAGTCCCACTGTTCACTCTGCCTCCCATCTCCCCTCCTCCTTCAGCCTCACCTGTCTGCTTTGACTGCACTCAGTCTCTTCTCAGCCCAGCTTTAACCCCCGTCTGTCTGCACAGGATCTCCTGGAATGTCCGTACATTCCTGGGACATCCTCCTCCATTACTTCAGTTTAGATTCCGCTAACTCTCTTGCTTCCCCTAAGTAGAATTTTAATCTCTATTTTAAATAAACAAGTTTTTAATGTATTGGTATTATGTGTTGATGCTTCCTCTGTGAAGAAATATTGGTCCCCTGGGCCAAGACCTGTTTGCTGACCCCATGTGACCTGTTAAATTAGCCCAGGGCTTTGGCAGTGTCTTCAAGTGTAAGCATTACCTAAAAGCGGGTGGGACTAACAACATGAAATAGAGCCCAAGTTACTTAGCAAGTAAAACTTTTATTAAATAAATTTAGGATTTTTTTTTTTAACCAGAGTGAGGAATTTGACATTGACAAAGCTTGTATCGCACCTGTAACATTGTACAGTCACATCAGTAACTGTGATGGAAGAAACTGTAAATGCTTGTTTTAAACCAGCTTGATCTAGAATTTCCAAAGTCCTTTTTTTTTTTTTTTCCATTTTGCATTTGTTCATCTTTTTTCTTTTTTTTTTTTGTTTTGTTCAAAATTAGACTAAGTTTAAACTTCATGAAATTACTTGTAGCAGAAATAAAGTACATTATACAAATCACATACATAATAGATGTTAAGTATAAAAATGGTATTTACAATAAGTAAACATGGACTATAGAAACACACAGACTCTCACAGCTTCATTCACCTCTCATAAACTCTCAGCGTCAGACACAGAAGGGTGGTTGAGGAGATCTGAAGGTACTTAAAGGACTGTGCCACAAACACCTGAACAAAGGGCAAACTGGAGGAGAATGAGAGTTGGCCGAGATTCTCCAAAATCCCCATAGCTCACTTCAGCATCAATTGCACCAACGTTGCCCCACCAACTCTCTGTCCCTATTTCAATGTGCTCACACACCCTCACACACACACACCAATGTTTGTGGTACCTTATCAAACTCTGAAATACTGAAATCGTTCATTCCTAATCACTCTGGGGTTTGTTGGTCCATTCTGCCTTGCTTTCCTTTCCTTTCCTTATTTTTGTAGAAACCTGAAGAGACTGTTCCAAACTGTTCAAGGGATGTGCCTTGTCAGGATGACACACACACCCCACTCCCAGGGGATCTTTTTTAAATCCAGTTCTGAACTACATTCTGTGCTTTAGAGTTTGTGTATATAGTGTATAGACCTGTCCCTACATATATATATATGTATATATATATGTATATGCTGCATAATGTACAATCTGTCTCTTGGAGGGAGTGCTGGGGAAAAAAATCCCAGAATGGAACCCTCTTTCATCCTATTTTCCTTGCATCTGCTGGGGAAAGCTTTGCAGCGGGTGCATGAGGAGAGTCCTCCTGAACTGAGAGGGAGAAAACGTCCTGTGTCACATGGAAGGAGAACTGCCCACTGCCAGTGCTGGTATGGACACAGGGAGGCAGTGTGCAGCCCTGGGAGCCTCTCTAGCTGTGCTGGAGATCGCATCTGCTCACACTCTCTCATCTTCTTCTGCCTTCATCAAAACGCTGTTGCCATGGAGAGCTGTGAAACACGGAGCTGTGCCATGTGTGGGGAGGCAGTGCAGTTCCTCTAAGTAAGGGGACTGGTTTCCTGTGCTTTCAGCTAACGAGGGAGTGCTCAGGGTAGGGCTGGCACCACATCCCAGGAGCTTTGTCTGCAGCAGCCCTTGGAAAGGTAAGACAGAGCTCTCCAGATCCTTAACCAGGCTGGTGCTAAGGTGGATGAATGACTCAAGCTGAGCAGCTGACTGTGCCCTAATCCTGGAGGAATGTATTTCTCCTTCTTCTTGCTCATGGTGAGCAGAGTGATGTGCTCTCTCTCTCTCTCTCTCTCTCTCCCTCCCCACAACCCACCCCCAGCCCCCTCTTTCCAAAATGTTCAGGCCTATCTGCAGTGCATGCTGAGAAGACACTGTTGCAAAGGCAAACCCCTAATTTCCAATACCTCTTGCAAGCAGTCTCTGAATGGAAAAGTTTGGTCCTGTGAGCTAGTTTAAAAAAAAATAGAGACTGTATATATTTATAGTTATCTATGAAAGGGCCAGAAACAGAGCAGGAGGGAGGGAGGGACAGAAGTAAATTTCCACACATCACTGCAGTAACCTAGAGACACACCATGGGTTTGCTTGGTCCATGTTCTGCAGCCACAGCCCGAGAGGAAGAGCTCCGTGTCCCAGGGGCTGCTGGTTTGCTGGTCCCTTTGCTTTGCACCACGTTAGCAGCAAATATGTGAGTCCAGGCATGGCAAGAATCTTCCTCCTGGGCAGACATTGAGCCTTCTCTTTAATTGCATGTCTTGGAGAGGAGGGGAGGAGGAAGATGGGGTGGGTAAGGTGGGAAGCCGAGGAAGGAAAGGGGTGGTGTCAAAAGAGTCGATAAATTTACTGGCCTCTCTGAAAATCAACCTGAAGCAGAAATTCTTCCTCTGGACTTTCCCTTCACCTGAACAGAAAGGCAGGAGGGAGGGAATTGGGAGATTAGGAGGACATCTATGCAAACCTCAGGCTTTGAGCTGCTGCTGCTGCTTAAACATGGAGGACTCTGACCCAAAACAGATCCCCAGATCCCCAATCCCCAAACTGCTCCCCATCCTAGGCTAGCAGGGGCTGGCTCTTGGACAGCAGCCCTGCAGAGTCTCACCTTTCCTCTGCTTTTCTGTGATCCCTGTGAATCATGGGATTGTCTCTTCTTATCCCAGAAAGCATTCTTTGCAGACTAACTTCAGGGCCCAGGTAACAACTGAAAACTACTGGGGTTTAATACCTTTTTAGGCAGTCAAAAGCTTTTTGGGAGCAGCTGGACAGCAGAGTAAAACCTTGCTTAGACCACAAACAGGCTACTGGAACCATCTGCCTGTCAGGGCCCTGAGGACACCCACAGGCCTTGATGAACTTGAGCAGCCCCACCTGCACTGTCTGTCCAAACTCTGCCCACAGCTCCAAGAGCCTCCTTACAGCTCTGTGCCATCAGCCTTTGTCTGATACAGCGTGGAAGTGCCAGTCAGGACAGTCTCCACCTGTCCAAGGACCTGTCCTGTCCATGGATCTCTTTACCTGGGCTCCAACCCCTGGCTTCCCACCTCCATGTTTATGATTGTCTTTACAGACCTGCCTGGCAATCACTGGACTGTGTCTGACCCTGTTCACCTCCACCAGACCTGATCCTGACCTTCACTCTCTGGCTTGGTTTTGGGCTTGCCCCATTGCCACAAATTTGCCTGATGATTGTTGAACCTGGCCATCATCTCCAGGCCTGCTCTGGTCACCCTGCTCAGGTGAAGCCTCTGCCCCACTCCTGGCCTCCCACTCTGCAGGAGCAGCTGAAACCCTGAGCAGAGCTGTGCCCTGCTGGGGGCAGTTTACCTGTGCTGCAGAAGTGACTCCTGCTTGCTCACTGCTGTCAGTAGGGATGGTTGGCATCCTTGGGCCGTTTTAACTGGACCTTCAAGCGTTTCATGCCAATCTGGAAGCCATTCATGGCCTGGATAGCAGTTTGTGCACTGGATGGGTTGTCAAAGCTCACAAAACCTGATGGAAGGACACAGGATGGATGACAATGGCACTGTTGGTGCCATGCCCTCTGTGAGTATCATTGTTACTGATCATGCTTCCCTTGCCTGCACTTACCAAAACACTTGCTCTGGTTGGTGGCACGATCCATGAACACCTTGGAGGAGATGATATTGCCAAAGGGCAGGAACATCTGCATCAGCTCATTGTCTCCAAACTCCTGGGGGAGATGGTAGATGAAGAGATTGCAGCCTTCAGGACCTGCAGGTATAGGGGCGATGGGGAAGGACAAAACAGAAAGGCCCCAGAGGGCAGGGGAAGAGAAATGGGCTCAACTCACAGCACAGCACTGGAGGAGAGCCCTAGCACTGCCTCCCTCTGCTCTGACCTCCCCTTGCTTGTCTCTGTCACTGCTCCAGGAAGAGATCTGAGGGCTCTTGAAGAGCAACTGGAAGACTATACAAAACTGGAGTTTCTGGAGAGCAGATTCTCTTTCAAAGCTTGCCTAGTTCCTACACAGGGTGCTGGACACAGCCAACTCTGAGTGTCTGGGTGCTGTTCTGCTGGAAGGAAATCAGCTGAGGTGAGAGCTCACAGCAGCCCCAGTCCTAGGAGAGTGGCAGGCATTCCTGTGTGAAAGCTGCTGCTGTAGCACTCCCTCCAGTATTGCCTTTACTCCAGAAGCCACAGCCTTAACTGGAAACTTCCTGGATTGTCACATATCCAATTTATGGGCTGACCTGGTCCTGTCCACTCCTTCACTGGCACCTTAGGAGCACAAGAAGCTGCTCCCTTGCTGACACTTGCTCTGCCAATGAGGTGCAGAGAGAGAATGCCTTTGCCTCCAAATTCTATTCAAGCCAGTTTTGAAGTAAGTTGAAAATAAATTCAGCAGGCTATGAAGGCTGAAAAGAGAGGAGAGTACATTGGAGAGGCTCGTTTGACTGGTTCCACTGTGGTTCTGGCACCAGCAAAGAGAAGGATCAGAGTTCTTTGCCCCTGAGTGCATAGGGAAAGTGCTGACTCTCACCCCCTTTGGGTGTGAAAGGGGTTCCAGGGCCTACTGCCCCTTTGCACCTGGCAGCATCTGGCCAGATGTGAGGTCAGGAAGGTCTCAGTCCACTCACTGCAGACATGTGATTGTTTCCATATCCCAGCTCCAGCATTAAAGATCAGTGGACAAAAATCAGTGCTGTCTCCTCTCCATTGGCTCTGTTGTGCAGAAGATGAGCTCACAAATCCACAAATCCCACCCACATCACCAGACACCCCTACTGCCCCTCTGCTCCTCACCTTCTCGCTGCTGCTGCTGCAGGATGGGAGGCTGCTGAGGGATGCTCTGTGCAATGGGGGTGATGGTGGTGGTTGGATACACAGCTGTAGCCCAAGGAGACAGAACAAACCATTTACCTCAGGATCTGGTCAGCCACACAAGGGCTTGAGGGAGACAAGGGAAGCTGGTACCTGCATACTGCTGAACTCCTGTGAAGGCTGGGTGCAAAGTCTCTGCTACTGAAGGGCTCTGGGCTGCAAAGAAAAAACACAATCAGAAGCACAGCAAAGGGAATCATTCATGCACTCTGTGTGTGTGTAGTTTTATTTCCTACACTCATCCCCAAGTGAGTCTCAGTGCTTGGCTGAGAAGGAGCTACAGAAGTGTGGGGAATCCAGAAAAAAGGAACTAATTGCAGCTCCTCAGGTCTCTGCAAGGTGGGGTTTTTTTACTGCTCTCAATACCTGAATATGGCACAAGGCCATTGGTGTAAACTGTTTCCAAGGTTGGATGCCCATTTGGGAATGGTACCACTCCAGTGAATCCATTGGAAATGGGTGCCACCAGTCCTGGCACGGCTGCTGTTCCCAGGAGAGGTGGTGAATGTAGCCCTGGAGAAGAGGAGAGGACATCCCATGAAAGACAAGGTTCCACCAAGCCCCTGCTCCCCCCTTCCACCTGCCTGCCAAGACTGCTGTGTATGAAGCCATGATCTCTTCAATTTGGTACATGCAGACAACAGACTGGTGCTAGAGCCTTCACAAAATTAAGAGGCAGCACTAGTGGGAAGAAAGTGAGAAGAACTGCCAGTCCTGAGAGCTGTCAGAGCTTTGGTGGGGGAGCAACTTTGATCTGGGTTTGCACAGCACCTGGCATGACACAAGCCTGTTCTGACAGGGGTTTGAACCCAAAATGCATCATTGGGATGATGATCATGAACAACAGCACTGCTGACCTCAGAGTGAAGCACAATGCTGGGAACCCAGTCCCTCCTTACTAAAACTGCAGCAAAAATGCATGGCTGTAGGACAAGGATGTGTGCAAACACATGAGGGTGTCAGGGGGTGCCAGGAATTTGTGCAGAGCAGAGACTGCTGTGCTCAGAGGCTGCACTGCTGGGAAGGAGCAAGCCAGTGCAGCTGCAGAGCCCGAGGAGCAGAACTGCTTTACCTGGGCTGGGGCAGGAGCTCCCGGGGCCGGGCTCACCTGACGCTGGTGCAATGGGAGTGGCTGGCAGCCCGTTGAGACTGACGGCACCGATCTGCTGGATGTGGCACGGGGAGAAGGCGACGCCCGGGCTCAGGTAGCTGCCGTGGGAGGTGGAGAGAACCGTGGTCTGCTGCTGCATCAGCTGCAAGGCAGGAGCTGCAGTCAGGGCCCAGCGCCTCCCCTGCCAGAGCCCCGCAGAGCTGGGGCAGGCTGTGCACACCAGCCTGGCTGTCACCTCCCCCAGCTCCTGCCACCTGCCCTGGAGCTTCCCCGACACCGCCAGAGCTGCTGGGGTGGGCAGTGCTGGCTGCTCTCCCCAGGCACAGTCCCCACTGCCAGGGCCCATGAGGTCCCTGCAGCCACACAGGGCTGTCCCTGCTGACGTTGGACAGTGGCACTGCCACCCTGACAACCCCCGAGGGCTGGACACAGCTCCCTGTGCTGCAGGCAGGGGACACAGCGCAGGGGCAGCCCAGCCCACAGAGCCAGGGCCATGGCTGGGCACCCGTGTGGCTCACTCAGCTGGGCACAGGGACCAGGGCACAGGGACCAGGCCAGGCCCCTTTGGCTCAGAGAGCTCCTGCAGTGGGGAGGGGTCAGGGCTGTGCCCCTGGCACTCAGCAGCACCATCTCCCCACAGGCCCTGGCACTGTCAGGCCCCTCTCACCCTCACTTCTCCTGGGACAGTGCAAGGTATTAAATAGCACAGCTTTGCCTCAGAACAGAGCCCAAATCCCTCTGCTTTTGCTCAGCCTCCACGAGCAGATTGTGCTGGGGCTCGCTCTGGCACAGGCACCCTGCTGTGCAGCCAGGTGTGTGCCCAGGCCAGCTCCTGTGTCCTGCTTTGCCCTCAGAGGTCTGGCCCATGACCTCCTGAGCTCAGGCTGTCCCCTGGCACTGGCCTGCACCCTGGGGCCAGGGGACATCAGCTCCTCGTGGTGCCATGAGACACCTGCCAAGGCAGAGATGCACAAAAGGAAGGGTGGGAGGGCTAGGAGGAGGCTTAAGAGAAGAAAGAAATCCTTCTGGTCCTATCTGACCATCAGTGGGAGCATAAGGTGCCCTCAGAGTGCAGTGGCAAAAAAGACTTAGTTCTGGATGCAAAATTATCCAGCCCTTTATCAGCTTTGTCTTCACATCAAGCAAGAAGAGCCAGAATTTCTCAGGAGGAGCTGAGGGGTGACACAAGGCAAAACCCAAGGAAACAACAAAAATCTTCCTGACATTGCCACATCCCAGAGTCTGCTTTGCAGCACAAACACACAGCTCTTCACAAAGGGCTGGATCAGTAAGGCACTTTGGCCCAGGGCTCAGCTGAAGGATCTGGTAACTGTGAAAAGTTTGTGCCTAGCTAAACCTCCCAAATTGCTCCACACAGAAGCTGATTCTGGCTTTTGCACAAAAAGAAGAATAATTTAATGGCAGGGCTGCCTCTGTAAACTGGTACAAGCAAAGCCACAGGCTGAAATTGGCTGGAGCCCTTTTTGGGGATGGGTGAGTGCTCCCAGGTCCATCCCAACATTTGTGGGGGCTCTGGGGCAGGGGCACTGACAGCACAGGGGTCCCTCCTGTGCCATTCATTCCAGAAAGGACAAGCCCTGGTCTCAGCTCTCTGATCACCCCTGGCTCCCTGGGCTCAGCCCTGAGCAGGGGCTGCAGTGACACGTGGCCTCCCTGGGTCACAGGGCCCTGCTGAGCCTCTGCCACAGCCCCACAGCTCCTGTCCCCACACTGTCCCAGCCCAGGCTGCAGGAACAGCACATTTCCTGCTCACTCTGGGAATACTGATCTTCTCTTTTCTCATTAATGCCTGTTCTGTGCTGGGCTCTGGTTGGACCAAGGCCTCCACCTGGCAGCATGGGTACCAAACTGGCACTCTGGAATTGTTCTCATCACTTACATAAAATTACCATAATGAACCACAAGAGCAGAAATAAAGCGGGGGAGGGGAAGTGTGAACAAATTATGTTTTGTGTTTGGAACTAATTGATTTATGATACACAAGAAATATTCAAGCATTATAAGCACTTAGTAAATTGCTCTAGCTGCTTTTTTAAGACTTCAGGCCTCTTTTGTATTGTTAATTTTTTTTTCAGCTCCCAAACATTTCCCTGAGTCCAGCTGAACTAACTTGTTGAATAAAATGAACTCATTTGCAGAGTCACCTGGGATCAAAACCTGATTTAAGCACTGAAATAAACTGCTTTCAGATGCTTAGCCAGTTGTACTTCCCAGATGAGACTTTTTATTACAGTTTCAGCTAATATGCACTGTTTGACTATTTTAAGTACCTTATTTTGCATATTTGCATAGATCTGAATAACTTGAGACTGAACTTGGTGTATGATTATTTCATGTTTAATTTGAGATAGTTTTTGAAGAAGAAGGTTATTAATATAAATTTAAAACAGACAACTGAAAACAAAACAAAAACAACCCAGGCTAAACTTCTTCCTAAACCCCTGGGGACCACTTTGGCTTGGTAACTCAGCAAACCCTGTGGGGACAGGGAGAGGAAGCTGTTGTGTATTAAATTATGGCTACAAGAACCTGTGTTGCCTCTGATGCACCAGCTCACCCCAGCAGCACTCCCTCCTGCCAGTTTGCTTCAGCCACATCCAGAATCCAGGTCCAGCTGCATCTCCCAGCCCTGGGGAGACCCTGGGGGCAGCAGCTACTCCTCCAAGCCCAGAATCAGGGAGCCATGAGGGATTTTGGGCTTCCCCTGAGCCCTGGCTTACCAGAGGTCCCAGCTCCCAAGGGCTGCCCATGGCATAGCATTTGAGGAGATTGAGCATGGAAATCTCTCACTTTTGCCCCCACTTTCAGAGATGTTTGATGGCATTCCAAAGGCTGATTCCCTCTCCCTCTGATGGTGGCACTGTGTGTGTGGGACTGGCTGGGATCTCTCCTCCAGAAGGGAGAACAAAGAGAGGATGGCACAAGAGAAGAAACAGTCAAGTGTGAGGTCAGTGCCTTGGGGAAAAAAAAACCAGGAGAATCAAACCCAGTGGAAAGTAAAAGGAAAAGAAGGAAAAAAATCCCCAAAAAGTGGGAGACAGGCTGAGTCTGGAGTCAAGGAGAAAGCCAAAACAAGGGCAGAGAGCAGGAAGGCCAGTGAAGAATCAGAGAGCAGCACAGTAACAGACACAACTGAGGAGAAAGAAGATGCAGACAAGCAAGGAGGCACAGCTTAGACCTGACTGCCTTCTTGTCATCAGCAGGGGTTCCTGAAGATTAAAACACTGAGTCTGCAAACTCTTGCTGCTCTTCCTCCTTGCACAGCCTGGACCTCAAGCTCATAAAGCACCTCCTGCCACCAGAGCCTCACTGTGTGGTCCATTACTGCCTTCTCCTCCACCACCACACCATGCCCAAGCCAGGGCCATCTCTAGGACAGCAGGAGACACCCAGGATGACATCTCATGGCTGACCCACAGCTGAGATAAGCTACAATTTCTGATCTCAGGTGCAGGAGGCTCCTAGGCTGGACAGAAAAGGAGGATCCTGGAAAAAGGTGATACCTGGTAACAAAGGGTTCTTCAAATAACCTGTGTTGGATCAATCCTAGGTTTGGCTTGCAAATTTCCCCAAAGTTATGGATCCTCATATGTATTTCCTTCTTTCTTATTCATACTCTTGCCACACACTTAAAATGCATTTGGCACTTTCTGGTAAATCGTTGAGGAAAAAGCCAACAACGTGAAGGAAAGGAGGGCACATCAAGGAGCTGCTGAAGCTAGAGGAGGTGTCCACATGCACAAGAATAGGTTTATTTGCACTTTCCCCTAGAAAATTACTTCAGTAACAGTATCTACTTTTGACTTCTTTGTAGACTCAAGAATCTCCTGCCTAGAGCAATTTCTGAGCCTTCTTCCATGGGCTTTACACTTGGCAGCAGAGACCTGAAAATGAGAGTGACTAAGGAGGCTCAGACAGTGCTCCACCACAGCTGATTTGGGATTTGTTGAGTTTGGGACCTACCTCGAACATCAGTGGCAACTGCCAGCATGGCTTCAAGGCAAGGAGGTTCTCTCACTAAAACCCAAAGCACAGCCAGGCTGCTGAAACACCTCTGGCTCTCTGCTACCCACTGCTCCCTCAACTCCACAGTCCCACTGGCCAAGTGAGAAAACCTGGGAGCCACAGACAGCACTGCAGGAAATAGAGCCCTCCTGGGAATTTCAGCAGAGAAATAAACTCGTGAAGCTGGGTCCCAGAGCTCTCCTGCTGCTCCAAAACTAGAGAGACAAACATTTGTGCCACAGAGCCAGAGGAAGGGTTCACAGGTTGGTATCATAGGTCTGTCAGACATCACCCAGGAACCAGTGCTCCTCATAAAAAGACAGAAAGGTCATGACTGACCTGTTCCCAACACCTCCAAAACAGAGAAACCCCAGGCTCACCCTGAGGAGACCCCAGCTCTCCCCTGCCCCCCCATTTCCAGGAGAAAAAGGCACAAAAGCTGTGTAAGACAAGGCAGCTGAGTGGAGAAAGGAGGCAGGAGCACTCCCAGGTGCTGGGACGTTCCCCCAGCTCAGGAGGTGTTTGTGGTGGCCCAGGGCTGCCCCCCCGCGGATACTCACAGCCTGCGCATAGGCGCTGTATGGGCTGAACGGCAGGGAGAGAGATGGAGTGAAAATGCCCAGCTGCCCCACCATTTGCTGCATACGGCGCAGGGTCCTCTCCTTATCTGTGTCAGCAAACTTCACCACTAGACTGGAGGAGGCACCCTAGGCACAGAGAGAGGAGACAGAGAGGAGGCAGGAGAGAAGAGGCGTGGGACAGCCAGAGAGTCAGCGGTCAGGCAAGGGAGGATGGGGCAGGACAGGCGGCAGAGAGGAGTGGGAAGAGGAGCAGAAGAGCAAATATTGGTGTGGAAGTACTGGGGAGCTGCCTGGAACCTGGGCTGTGCCCTTCCCCATCTGTCTGCCCATCCAGCCCTTCCCTCTCACACCCTTCCCCTCACACCTGAGCCTCACCCAGCTGCCTACATGGATGTGTGCACATATCCCTGGCTGCACTCAGCAGCTGATGCTGCAGCCAGGAACACCCAGGGCATGGCTTGCCACAAGCACCATCATCCCACCACCATGAGCATGGCTGGACAGGCAGAGCAACTCCTGGCAGCTGGGAATTCCCTGGCTGCAGCAGTGCACTGTCCTGTCCATGAGGTGCCCCAATCCCAGGCTGGAGATTGCCAGAGATGAGGCCACAGCTGCACTTGCACAGGAAGGCCCAGCTACAGGCACACAATCCCACACAAGGCACAAAGGGCTCCCACCCACACCCAGCCCACCCCAGGGGCCTCCTCTGCTGCCTGAATAAGAGAAGCCATGGAGTCAGGCACTGAAGCCCTGACCACCCGTGTGGCTGAACTGTCAGCTTTCCCTCTGCTCAGCTCTGAACTATTCCAGGTAGCTGCTTCCAAGACAAAATCGTGGCCTGATTTTTGGCTCTCTTTTATTTAGCTTTTATAGCTGTGAGTGCTGTCACTGCCAGTCTGGATGAGCACAGCCACAAACAGCCCAGGGGACAGGATGGTCACTATGAGTGAGCACAGATGTGCACACACACACCCACACAGCTCCCAGCCACACCAGCTGGACACTGCAGTGGAACCTGCTGTGAACTGGGACAAGGAGCAGGGTAGGAAGAGGGTAGGTCCCCTGGCCTTATACTCACGGGCATTGTCTGGCTGCCATGGAGTGCGTGGATTGCTGCCTGAGCCTCTGTGTGAGATGAGAACTTTACAAAAGCACAGCCTGGAAAGGGACAGAAAGAGCACAGGAGATTGCAGTGACAGGAGTGCTGGGAAAGTGCCATCACACAAGAGACAGTGTCTGTATCTCAGGTAAGGCAAAGGAAAGCCACCCCAAGGAAGCAGGGAACAAAAAGGATGACTCATCCCAAGTCCTCTATCCTGGAAAAAAGAGGAAGGGTCTCAAATTATTACTTCAATGATATATTCTACAGATGATGATACCATCTCCACCCTTGCCCCTGGTCACCTGTTCCCCAGATTCTCTGTGGACCCCTCACTATGGGCACAAACACTTCAACCTGCAGCCCCAGATGGACAGAACAGGCTCAGGAGTGATCCTGAGCTCAGCCAATCGTGCTCTGCTCCCCCTCCTGTTCCCTCAGTCTCTGCCCACCTTCCCCAACCCCCCCGGCAGCAGAGGACTCTTCCTGCCCTGCTCCCCATTCCTGGCTGTTTATGGGTTCCCATAAATACAGGGAGGGGAATGAGTGCCCAGTGAGAAGGTGAGGCTGGTGAGCACCACCCAGAGCAGGGACAAAGGGACACACGGAGGGTTCACACCTTTGCTGTTCCCATCAGGTCCACGAAGCACCGTGCATTCGTCAATGACCCCAAACGGTTCAAAGAGCCGGAGCACGTCATCCTCAGACTGCTGCTTATTTAACATGCCCACAAAGAGCTTCCTGTCCCCTAGGGGCAAACACAGAAACATCAACCTTCTATGAGGCTCGAAGTCCAGAGCAGGAGAGGAACACTTATGCACCAAACAGCCTGGTGTTAAAAACATGCCTGGCATGGGAATGATTTGCTGTTGGCTGAAATGCTTCCAGGAGTGAAAATGCAGGGTCTGCACAAGCTCCTCACACCTTCAAGAGTTTCTGTGGCTTCCCTTGTCCTACTCTCCCCAACGGAAAATAAAGGATTAATCATTTCCTTTTATTCATTAGCCTTCTCCTTCGATTAATTAAAAAAAAAAAAAAAAAAGGTAAGAAAACCTGTCTGGGCAATCCCATTTCTATTGATCAGCAGGTGAAGTCCAACAGGTGCCTCAGGCAATACAGCAGGCCAACCCAGGCAGGGTGATATATTCCAGGATCTTTAACTTCTGTTTCCTTTTCCTTCTCTCCAAGCCCATCATTTCCTTAGCTGCTGTGTAACCAAGCATCTCAATTTCCATTTGTCCTTCCTCACTCCAATCAAACCAGCTGTCTCCCAAGGCCTGGGATAAACCCTGGCATCCTGGGCTCCAATCTGCCTCACTGCAGGATCACCCAAATATCAGACAGTTGGGTGAAGGCCAACCATCAGTTCCATGGTTCCTCCTTCCCTCTCTCCAGTGTTTTGTGTACTTGTGTCACATTGGCAGGGAGCTGGGAGAGTGACCAACACATCCAGGACTGAGCTCAGAGTTCTTCTGGGCTCAGAAGAGAAGTGAGGATTATGGTTTTTGTTGGGATGGGTAAGTGTGGAGGCAAGGAAGGTGCAGAGTTCCTTCTCCCACTCTCACCCCCTCAGCACCCACAGGAGCCCATCCCATCCTGAAGCTGTCCAGCCAAGCACAAACACAGCAGTGTCTGGGGCAGAGTGATGTGAACAGCAGCAGAACAGCACACCACTGAAATCCCTGCCTGAACGCCAGCCCAAGCTCTGTTTTCAGCAGGGAACAGAGCTAACCCTCCCCCAGTGCCCCAGATCCGTGTGGAAGCCACGGCCCACGGGAGGGAGCAGCAGTGCCAGAGGATCCCTCATTGTCAGCCCAGGATCAGAGGGGCTGCCTGCAAACAAAGCAATGCAATGTGACGCACGTCAGGGGCAATAGGCAGGGAGCTGCTCTCTGCTGGAGAGTGCACTGACCTGAAAAACAACAGCTCTGGGAGCTACAGCAGCAGAGCAGCTCCGGGGTGCTGTGCACGATGCCAGGCGGGGATGGCACATGACACATTCCCACTGTCACCGAGGCTGCCCCAGCCCCTGCCCTGCTCCCCTTGGCTCCTGGTTCCCCACCCAGGGAAGGAAGGGAGGCACCTTCCTGCTGCTCAGCCAGGTACTGATGCACTCAGCAGCACACACAGGCAGGAGCTGCTCGTGCCATGGGTCCCTCACAGAAAAGCAGATGCACACACACAGCACAAAGCCTGGGACACACGCCCTGGAACACACCTGCACATCCCCAGCCCCCGGGGATGCCTTCCAGAATGCAATTCCTCAGTGAGCAAGAGGAATGTGCAGACAGCCACACTCATCCAGCATGAAGACACCACAGGAGTCACCTCACCCTGCCCCAGAGCCCCAGGCACAGCCCCAGGCAGACATGTGCCACTTGTGTCCACCACACACATAAAGAGTTACAAGTGCTACAGCCAAGGCTCTTAACCCACCCCCAAGCAGATACTCCTGATTTATATAACTAGAAGTGGCTGAAATATATGGCTTTGCATATTTTTTTAAAGGCCAGATTTCCCAGCTTCCCTGTTTTCATGAATCCCTGGTAACTACACCCATGGGAATTTCATCCCCTTCTGTTTTCCTTGTGATTCTTTCTACATTTCTTCCTGCACCTGCATGGCAATGGCTGCCTTTGGAGACATTATTTCAGCTGATCGAGTCCATTCAAACTGGTGATGCCCAATAATCCCCAGCCAAGGCACAGGAGTTCATAAAGCAGCTGCTGTTCAGTTGCCTTCTGAGCAGGGAGACAGCACCTGCCCCCACAAGGGCCAGCTCAGGAGTGCTGGTGGTCAAACCAACCAACAAAACAGCACATAGAGAAGGTGAAAATCAGATTGGAACAGAGGGGGTGAAATAAAAGGGACTGGACAGGCACAGATTTACAGGGCAGTGAAGAGGAGCATGGACACTAAAGGAGCAGCAGCCCTGTGAGCTGACTGACATCACCTGTGCCAGATGTGAGCCCAGTTTGGCCATGGCAGGGGACACTGGAGCTCTGTAGGGTTCCCCCTTCCTCTACCCTGAATCTCCCCTGCAGCCTTAATTCAGACAGGAGCACCATGCTGCAGCCTTTGGGTGGCAAACACGGGGAGCTCCTTACAAAAGTCATCAACACGGGAGAAAAACACTGGGAAACACTTGTACTGAGTTTAGGTGCTGTGAAATAATCCTCTGTTCTTTGAACTACAAACAAATAACTGTGGGCTAAGATCTGACAGACAAAAATGCAGCTGATGGTCTTGCCTTTCTCTTCAGGGACCCCTGGCTGGCTGGGGCAGGGGGTGTTGGAAACCAGTTATCACAGTAATCAGTTATCATATATTATATTTCCTATTAGTTATATTAGTTATTATATTTCCAATAACCAGTTATTTGGAAAAGCCAGTTATCCTACACCTTGCAATCAAATCAACATCAAATTATGAGTTACTCATTATTTTCTCTTTCAAAGAGCCCTCAAATTTCCTGGGTAATTCCGGTGGTTTCTTCCTCACACCATTTCTGTTGAATCAAAAGCATTTTTCTTTACCCTGCCCTGTGGGAAAAATTCACTGAAACAGTGAACACTCCATCCTGCAGCTTTACAGCTCTTCTCCTGTCTGACAGGGCTCACTAACAGAACCTTTTGGAAGTCCTGCATTCATGTGGGAATTTCAACTTTTCTTCTTGGAATTTGGAAGAAAGAAAAAAATGGCAGTCTTCCTGGATATGCAGCACAGGTTAAAACTGTGACACCTTAGGGACTTAAGCTATAAAGGCAAATATAAATACACACACCAATGGGTTTGGAATCTTTTATGAATGCTGAGAAGAGCAATAGTAAAAGGGAATGGAAGCACTGACATCAGATTTTTTCACAATGAATCCTGCTTCATTCTGCCTGGTTCTGAAGATCACACGTAGGAAAAGAATCCAGTTTGTTCCCTTTGGGTGCCTCTGCAGCATCTGAGGATCTCTGAAAGGGCTCTGCTGCTGCTGATCTCTGCCTCTCTGCATCTTGGAGCCCAACCCAGGATCCAGGATCCTCTCAGTTCTGTCAGCTTCCAAACAGGGCTGTTCTCCCACAATATCCAGGCTGACTCATTCCTCCCCAGCCCGGCTGGACTGCTACAAACCCCTTCACCTGATCTGCTATCAAAGCCTTTCACCTGATCTGCTGTCAAACCCTTTCAGCTGATCCGTGATCCTGAAGCCATGGATCCCAAACCTGCCAGCATTCTCAGCTCATCAGCTCCCAGCAGCGATTCCTGCAGCACTGGGAGCTCTCCTGCCCCCTCCTCAGCACAGCACACCCTCCCCTCTTGCTGTTTTCCCCTTCACTTTCTCTACAGCTCCTGATTTTCACCCTCTGATTGGCAATTTCCCGTGCTGTCCAGCAAGCAGGGAAATTCACTCTGCTCTCTGCCTGTCGAGTTCCCATGGAAACGTGCTCTGGGCACCGGCAGCAGGAGGGGAGCCAGCACAGAGCTGGGGATGAAGGTACCAGGGAACAAGCCAGGGGTTGATGCTGTGGCCAAGGGAGAGCACACAAGCACTGGACACAGCTCCTGCAAAGCCAGTGAATTCAGGTCACCTGGCCAACAGCAGGCAGCATCAGGAGACAGGGAAGCCCAGTCCTGGCTGTGGGTGGGATGCAGCAAATCTCCCTGGGAAGCAGAGAGAGCCTCCTCCTCCCTGGGCAGTGCTGAAGGGCTGGGTTACCTGTCATGCCCCATCACTGCAGCCCAGGGCTCCACACAAACATATCAGCTCCTCTGCTCCTCTCCTCCTGGCACTCCAGGCTCCCAGCAGACAGCAGGGAAAAGCTGACAATGTCCAGAATCACAAGTCCCATTCTGAACTAATGCAGGCAGCAAATTTTTGGTAGTGAATTTCTTCTGGAGGGTGCAGGAATACTGAGCATCCAGATATTCCCACATAGCCCCTGCAGGGCTTGGCCAAAACTGCCCCTTTGGCAGAAAAATGAGCATCTCCCAGACCCAGAGACAATTTCTGATGCTTTAACTTCATGTTCTTAATTCAGGGTGCTTCATTTGAGAAATGTCAGTCCCTGGTGAGTACAAAAGAGGTTCCCCTTCAAGGATAATGCAGAGCAGTGCCTCACTGATCCATACAGCTATTCCCTTGGTAAATTCCTAATCCATACGCTCCTGCCCTGCCCCAAATCTTTTTTTTCACCTCCTGCCAGTGTGGGGCTATTGCTATAGGGATATTGCTATTCCCACATCTCCAAAGTTGTTCAGCCACTTCTCTGACAAGTGAAGCATCACAACAGAACCATTTCAGAAGAACAACCTGTCTCAGACAAACACAGGGTGCTGTCTTGATGCTGCTCCTGCCTCAGGAAAAAATCCAGTTTGTCGTGGATCCTGTGGGAGCTGCTTGTTCTCAAGCTCAGCAAAGAGCCTGGAGGGAGGTGCACAGGCTGCAGGAGACAGGTGTTCAGACTCCAAAGATTTCTGTTCTTGTCCATGGGAAGCAGAGTTGATGTTCTGACATTTGTAACCATTAGGGAATGTGGCACTTTTCATAAACTCAGAGATTTCAGTGCCTTGGCCAAAGCTTGTTTCCAAACCAGCACCCTGGTGTTTAACCTGCTGACCTGTTCCAGCTCAACTTGACAGAGGCATCAGAGATGTCACATCCCAACACTCAATTCCAGGTGGGTGTGTATTGAAGAGCCCCCAGCAGCAAAAGAGAGATGCAGAGATGGCCTCAGCCCTGATTAGACACCAGAGGTTTGAGCTGCACTCACCAGAAACACAAACTTCTTTTTTTTTTAATAAATGTGGTAGGGGAAGGACTGACCACCTAATGATTGAATCCAGAGGCAATGTGAAGCATCAGTGAGAAGCCAGCCCCCCCACCCAGTGCAGGCATCTCTAAAGGATCTCTCATCCATCCATAACATCATTTTCAACAGTGAGAGTGAAACACCCTGAACATTCTGGTCTCTTTTTATTGTCTATAGCACACATAAGGACCTTAAATTCAAACCTAAACCAAGGGGTTGAAGTAAAATGCCCAGACTTCAGTAAAACTTAGGTGTACTATCCCTCAAGTAAATAACCAAAAGTTACAGATTCAATCTGACTTAGACTGTTTTTTAAAAGGAGTATCACACAACCATAAATACACACATTCATATAAAATATTATAAAATATATCTCATGTTCTTGATAGTGCAATAACTGACAGTCACTACAAACTGTTTGGAAACATAAAAGCCTTCCAAATCTAAATAAAGCAAGCAGGACATGTTGTCCCACAGCACAAACAGCAGCACACAAACCCTCCCCTGGCCTCCACTAAACTGCCTTAGGGGCAGCACCAACAGCACAGGGCATGGAGAGGCAGATGTAGGAATGGAGAGAAAAGGCAAAGAAATAGATCAGTAAGGCAAGGAGAAGAAGCAAAATGAGTGAATGGATTTGGAAAGGGCTGAAGTTGCAAATCTTCTCCACCTGGAGGAGGAATTTGAGTTGCTGAGAGCTCCCCATTAAATTACCAGATTCTCTTGTTCCCAACCTTCCAGCTCTGAACTTCTCAGTACATGCTGCTCTGACCAAGCTGGACCCTGCAGGCTGACAGCACCTCCATCTCAGGATCCTTTCCCTTCAGACATTATTTCCCCATCATGTGATCTTTTCTGCAACAGCATTTTGGCCTTGACAATGTGCTGGGGGCTGCTGCAGGACTGAGACAGCTCAGCAGTGATGGGGGAGGCAGTGCAGGGAGCTGCAGACAGGAGAATCAGCTGCAGACCAGTGAGCTGAACACATTAAAAAGCCAGTGCTGCTGCAGGGATCTGGCTCTTATTGGGCAGATCAGGTGTAGGAATGAAGGAACCTCTTCCCACATGAAAGGCTTGAAGGAGCCTCAGTGCCACACAGGTCTGCTTCAGTAATGGCCTGGGGCAGACACTGCCAGGCTGGTGGCACCTTCAAATAGCTGGGAAAGAGTGGAGGGGGCAGCCACACCATCACCCTTAGGACCTGGTGTGCTGTCAGCTGTGTCCCTACACTGCCCTCCAGATCTGCCACACACAGCCTCCTCCTCATACACAGAAAGGCAGTCAGGACCCTGTGTCTCATTTCCTGGTCCCCCTCACAAGCACAGGGCCACCAAAGGAGAAACAAGGAGAGATGACAACTACCTCCACGGCTCTCGCTGTCCGCAGGCTTCACCTGGATCGGGCGCGCCATCTGCAAGGGAACAGAAATGCAGAGGTTATTGCTTGGCCCTCTGCCCAGCACATGCTGCTAAAGGCACTGCCAGCAGGGCAGCAGGGCAGAGGCAGAAGGGAAACCAAGACACTGTGATGCCAAGCTGTACCCTTGAAGAAGGGATCGTTTTTTCCCAAAGGAACCTGGCGCTTTTCCCTGCTCAGCTCTCCTGGAATGCCCACCATGCAGAAACCCCTGCCTCCTCAGCTGCTGCAAGTGGCACAGAAAGGGCTCTGAGGAAGCAGCTCATCACCATGTGACTGGAGCCTGAACAGTGGTCAGGGTGGCCTGAGGTGAGACTGTGCCTGGAAGCTCTTCCTGTGTCTGCCCTGACTCAGTGCAGGCATGGCCACGTCACCTAATTGAGCCACTCACTGTCCTTGCAGCAGGGAAGAGTCCCTGCCTCTGAACTCGGCTAGAAGCAGCACAGCAAGCAGGCCTGTGGTGCTTCCCCTTGCCCAGCCCTCGTGCAGACAGCTCTGTGCACCAGAGCAGCTCTGGGGAAGGGCAGTGCTGCTCTCCAGCAACATCTCTCATCTCTGGCCCTCGGGGGCAATGCTCAGGTTGAAAGTGGCAAAACTCTCACTTGGCTGTGGAGAAGAGGTTTTTCCTTCTCTTGCAGCCATTAGTGTCATCAGCAATAATCCAACCACAAACAAGCCTGAAGGGTAGCTTAGCTCACATGGTAAGGGGACATGAAGAGACAGAAGTAGCTGCATTAAGGAACCGACAGCTTTAACTGTATGGTTTGAAAAGCAGGGCAGAACTCATCTGCTGGCAGCTCTGTGTGTCCTGTGCTGCCCAGAGAGGCAGCTGACAAGCTGTAGCCTCCTTTCCCAGCTAGCAGGATCCAACTGCACCAGAATATCCCCCGAGGAACGGTGCACAGGGCAGATTTCCACATTCACAGTACATCTCACTCCATGTCTCTCAGCATCATTCACAGAGGCTGACAGTGACCTGAATCAGTGACATTCATAACAAAAAACGATCAGAATATGGCAGGGAAGGCCTGCACATGAGCTGCAGGTCCAGGCATAGTCTGCCCCCTCTCCTAGGAAACCCCTGACAAAAAACAGCAAAAAAACAGAAAATGAAATCAAGCCATAGAAGTCCCCAAGTGAAATGTGTCTAGAAGCCAGCATGCAATATGTAGAGGGCTGTCAGTCTCCCAAGTGGTGCCTGAGCCAGACTGGCCAGAAACCAGAGGCAGAGCCCACATTCCCAACAGCTGGAGGAAATCTGTGAGGTGGCTTTGCAGTTCCCAGGACAGAGATGCCAACCAGGAGGTGACAGGCTGGCATGGCATGGCACACAGCCTGGCAGCTGGGGCTGTGAAGCTGGCTTCCTGGGACTGATGGCTCTCAGGCAGGAGAGCAGAGGCTGGGAGCAGGCCCAGGCAGCTCCTGCCCCAAGGACTGATCCTGGGGCTGCTGAGAATGGCCCCAGGGATGGGCTGGCAGCTCCCCAAAGGAAGGCCAAGCTCCTGCCATGCTGCAACCTCGACAGACAACAGCCCCAAGACCTGCTGAATCATTTAGGGAAGAGGGAGAGGCTGCAGATCCTTTTCCCACTCTTGATCAGCTGCAGGGATTTGCAGAGCTCCTGATATCCTGCTGCTGCTGCCATGTGGCCCCAGCACTTGCAGCACTGGAACTCACCAGTGTCTGGACTGCTGCTCCCCCAGCAGCTGCCAAGGGCCCAGCACCCATTCCTGAGCTGAGTGGGATGTGGGGTAGGGATTCAGGAGTCTGTGGTCAGAGATTGTTCCACCAAGCCTCCAATTTCCTTGCTGAGAGGCTGCTGTCAGTGCTCCTGGTCCCTGGCACCCTGCCTGTGAGAGCTGAGGCTGGCAGAGCTGTGGGAGCAGGCTGAGCAGGAGAGGGCAGGAGCCCAGATGTGTGCTCAGAGGAGAGGGCTCCGTGCAGAGCCAGGACAGGCAGCTGGCCACGTCACACCCATGGATGTGCATGGACCTGGATTCCCCCAGCACCGAGGAACAGCTTTGTTTCTACCCAGGATGCAAAATCAGGGCTGAACTAACAGACCTGATGGGGAGGGAGATGGAGGGACAGCCTGGGATCTCAGCTTCTGTGAGGAAGCCAAAGCCCCAGAGCCATTTGGGGGCAGGAGGGGCAGCAGGGATGCTGTAAGATGCAGTGCACACACATCCAGCACCACCCTGCCGGGGATGCAGGGGGAAGGATGGGGGAGGCTGAGTACCTGAGGCCATCTCCCTGTCCCCTCCCCCAGCAGGGCTGTCACTCCAGCTCCCAGCACCTAGGATAAAGGAGGAGTTGTCATGGAAACGGTTATTCACCACATGGAACCTGACATTTGCAGTTGCCATGGAAACCAGCTCTTGGGGGCATTCCCCTCTGCTTTGCACAAAAGAGACATTTTGATATGATCTCTGGGGAAGGGGCCCCCTCTACCCATCTGTCCATCCCTGTCCTTTCCCCCATGCCAGGGCCGTGACCCCAGGGGTGCTGACCCCACCGACCCTGCCACCCGCAGGGCCACTGCCCAGCCAGGTGACACAGCTGGCCCATAGCCACCATGTCCTGGCAGGAGAGGTGGCAGTGCCAGCACAGCAGTGTGGGGTAGCACAGCTGCAAACCCAGAGGCAGCAGGGCTGCCCTGCACCCCCAGCTATGGCCACAGCTCCCCTCTTGCCCATGTGAAACAGCACCCAGGGTGGGCACAGCAAGACTTTCCCTCTGCCCACGTCAGACCAAGCCCTGGGTCAAGGGCTGCTCATTTCCAGAGGCCCTGCCAGCTTTAGTGACTTGAGAGACACCCACCAAGCTGGGGTTGGGTCTCTGGCTGGTCTTTGTCAGGTCTGGAAGATATGGGTAAAGAGAAGAAAACAAGATACAAGAAGTTTGTGCAGATGCTGAGGCTCGGAGAAGAGCAGCAGGATTGTCTGCCAGCTCCACACAGGAGGTCTCCCAGCTGAGGCAGAGGCAGCCATGGTCGTCCTTGCACAGAAATGGACACCCAGAGGCTTCCATGAAGAAGGACACCACCACTTTAATCCTTTTAAGTCTCATGTTGCCACCAAAGATGAACAAATCATCAAAGGCCTCTCAAGAAGAGGGAGTCCACAGCAGCTTTAACTCGACCACATAGGTCTCAAGGCCTTGAGAAGTGTCCCCGGGGAATCCTAAACTTTGTATGCAGGTCTCAGACAAAGAGCTCTGTCCCCTAAAGGAGCCCACAGTGGGGAGGGTCAAGTTAGAGGAACAGGGCAGCAGGGAGGAGCCACTGCTGGCCTACACAGCAAATCTGGAAGTACAAATTCTCCTGGCCTCCAGTCATCACCTGAGGCTGCACAGTAATCACAGTAATTTCTTTCTGAATAAGAGAACTATATAAATCCAGCAGTTAGGATGTGCCTGCCTTAAATTCCCAGAGTGGAGAAGATGCACATGCTCATGGAAGCCTTTTACCACACAGGAACACATAGGTGAGCATCGTGTAGGATGGGGAATTTGAGCAAATGATTCATGAGCCTGCACCTGCCTCACAAGCGGAGCTTCATCTTCCCTGTTAAATTATTCAGCTGAGCATTATTAGTCTTCATTTCTTAAGAATATCACGTTAACATTTAGCACATGCTGTCAGGACACCATGGGCCAAATGTCCCCTGCCCCAGCCCCTCACCCTTCAGGGTGCTCCTTACCCGCTGCTGATGACACTGAGGGCTGTCAGCTCCATGACCCACTGCACTCAGGAAATCCTCTGGAGCAGCAGCAGGCACCAGATGGGCAGCAAAGCTCCTCCTGCCCTGCTCCAGCTCCTCTCTCCCATTTCCCTCTGGCTGGATACACAGCTTCCCCAACACAGCTGGCCCTACCCTGCTCACAGCTCTCACAGACAGAGCTTCCCTGCCTGCCCCCCTCTCCCTCTCACCAGCCTGTGCCTTTGTTGGCTTTCTGGGGGGTTCCTGGTGGGAAGCAATGGGGCAGCCAGAGGGGGCCGAGGCCATCCTGACCTTGGGAGTGTTACACAAAGCACAGCAGCCACGTCCTGTGCAGCCCTCTGAGAACATGGAGCAGACAGCCACAGGAGGGTCACTGCAGCCCAGAGGAGCCCAGGGACTTCCAGGGAAGAGGCAAGGCTGAGGCCCTGCTGAAAGTGTCTGGATTACATCCCACCCCAATCCCAGGATCTGGGCAGCACACAGAAGCAGAGGACCCCACTCTGCTTGGGCTTCCCCCCTACTTTTGAGGAAGAGCTCCCTACCTTTGTAGCACTCTTGAGATCAAGGATCTAAGGAAACATCCTGGCACTCCTAAAGTCAGAGGAAGCTTTGCTATTGGTTTCACCAAGTCCAAAATGCACCATTTCTCTCACCACACCCCAAAAAAAGACTTCTGGAGGTGAACTGGCTCCCCATTTTTTTTTCAGTGCCCAGCATGAGCTGTCAGTCAGCTCGGCCATCTGGTAGCCCTGTTCCTCAAGGAGAAGATTCCCAGATCCCCCTTCTTCAGCTTTCAAACTGCAAAAGCTGGATAGAAGGAAAAAGCCCCCTGGGACAGCAGGGCAAGCCTTTCTATTAATTACGAGTGAGTGATGTAAAATAGCCCCTTAGGTGCAATGCAGGGGAACCTCAGAGTGTTAAGAGGGTCAGAAGCAGAGTGTAGGAAACACACAATGCAAGCTGGCTCCTCTGGGATGTCAGGAACCAAAAGGCATCCAAGGCCATTGGCAAAATTAGGTCCTGAGTTCTCCACTTTACAAATCATGGGCTCGTCCTCCTCTGGCCAGTTAAAAATGCCCTGCCTGAATGATCATAATCACCTCTAACTGGGCAGAGCACATAAATCTAAATGTCAATTTGTTCATTTGGATTCCATTTCTGATTGGGAATGCAAGCAGGGATGGATTGGTGCCAGTCTCAGTGCTCAAGTACCCTACTTGCATCTTCCCTCTGACATCTCAGCGTGCCTCAGTCCTGTGCAGGAGAACCATCCCTCCCTGAGAAAGAGGGGTTGTCTCATACAGAAACACGAGCAACATTAGTACCAAGTTCTGGCACAGCTCTACAGGCTGCTTATGAATTCACCTCATTCAATCCCACTATGGAGGAGACAAGGATAATTATGAGCAGTGTGTTCCAGGTGGAGGAATCGAGGCATGTGGCAATGAAGATCATGCAGAAAGTCTGTGGCAGGAGCAGGATGTGAATCCCAGATACAAACCACACAGCTTCTGCCTGCATGGCTCAGTTACATCTTTTTGCATGAGCAAGGAAGATTGTTGAAGGACTGATAAAACTGAAAACCCAAAAACTCCTCTACAAAGTTCATCAAGACCACAAGAGATTGTTCTGGCCTCCAGAAAGCCACAGGCCTGAGGACCCAGGCACAGCTGGGTGCTCAGACCCACAGTCCTGTGTCAGCTGCAGCATCTTTCCTCAGCATCTTGATTCAGAGACTTGCCCAAGTGTCACATTTATCACTTCCACTGAAGCAGAAAGTGCTCAGCAGGCCTAAGGAATGCTTAGGGCTTAAGGCCTGCAAAAAGCAGGAGTAAGATGCTGTGAGATGGGTCACCAAGTTACCCTGAGCAAGTGCAAGAAAGCTGCACAGGGAAAGCTGGGAGCACATACTCCACTGCAAAGGCTTTGATCTTTCCACTGGAAAGGACACCCAGCACCCTGTGCCCTTCCCTGTGCCCACTGGTCCAGTGAGCACAATCAGGTGCTTCTCTGTGCACAAGCTGCACCCTCCAAGGACCCCAAAAAACCAGAGAAGGGCAGAGCCTGAAGCAGCAGTGTCTGAGCTGATGGGCACAGCAGCTCTGCAGAGCCAGCACAGGCCTCTCCTGGCTGTGCTGGCAGGTTCTCAGGCTGCCACTGGGCTGCTGCAGCCATGCCCTTCTCCTGCCCCATGGCAGGGTAATGACAGTGGCCAGGGAAAGACACCTCTGCTGATGTAACAGAGGGGGGCAGGCACAGGGACCCTCTGCCTGCACACAGAGTGGCTGTGCCAGTTCCCTTGGCAACCACAACACTGACAATCCAGCAGAGCAAAACCTCCAGCAATACTGACACACCCACGGGAAAATCCACCCAAAACGGGCCCAAGCCCCAGCACCAGCAGATGAATCCCCTGAGCCAGCTCTGAGCTGATAGGAGATAAGCTGTTTCCCTTTAGGGGTGCTGGCAGACTAGAAAAGAGGCCCCAGGTGACTGCAGGATGCCCCTGGAGACAGTGAAATCTCACTTGGAAAAAGCCCTCAGTGATGTGGTGTAGTCAGCCCTGCTTTGAGTGGGGTTTGAGCAGAGACCCCAGAGATCTCTTCCACCACAAATTACCCCATGATCCCATCTATATCCATATTCACAAACACTTGTGTGCAGGCACATACCCCAAATGACCCCACAGAGGTGGGAATGCAGAGCCTCACTCAGGAGGGTGGTGGCTCTGCCAAGAGGAAGGTCTGTGTGGGCTGGTGTGCAGGAACAGGTGAGTTCACAAGCACAGGTAAGTGAGATCACCAGGGAAGACCCAGCTCTGGGAGGCAAAAGTCAAAGTTTTGTGCTGCAAGGAGATGCCAGGGCCTGGCTGTGCAAAGGGCAGCAATTTCTGTGGAGAAAGGAAGACCCCTTGTGCACAGGGCAGAGCCTGCAATTGTCCACTTGGTCAGCACGTGGGAATGGGTGCTGATCTTTAATTTCAATGCTCTTCCAACTCCACAGGGAACAGAAGGCAATGTCTGCCTTGGCAGCTCTCTCTCCAGTGTAGGCACTTCCCTGGGCAGCTGCTTTGCCTCACTGAGAGTTCTCAGCCCCTCAAGCCAAACCCTCAACAGCACAAGTACTTTCAACTCCCTCTGCACTGAACAGGCATTTCTGCTGCTTCTTGTCCAGGGGCTGATTTAGCCCAGCATCTTCATGTCCTGGTGCTGCCATTTGCATGAGATAGCCTTGGCATGCTCTCTGTATTTCTAACTGATAATGCTGGATGGCTCTCAGGAACTTGCTGGTATTGCCTATCAAACCTGCAGGATGGACATGGAAAAAACTTCACCCTGCCTTGTTCAAGGGTTCAAGCTGAAAAAATTAACAAGTGGGGCCCAGCTTCAAAACCTCAGCCAAACATTTAGACCACCTGAAACTTTCAGAAATACTGGTCCAGGCTGGCTTCACACCAGCACTGCACAAAGAGAGAGGAGGGAATAATGAGATGCACTGTCCTCTCCACCAAAGTCCCTCCAGTCACCTGTGCTGCCTCCTACCAGCAGGGGCTGTGGATGCTGACAGATGGCCCAGGTGATCCCTTGCTGTGGCAGCACAGGACACAGCCTGCCCACAGGGATGCCTCTGCTCCAGCTCTGCCCTAACACTGGTACCCAAGCACCTGAATTAGTGCTGCAGCATCTCAACCCCTGGTGCATTCCCAGAGCCTCTGTCTGCTCTCATGCTGCTGCTCTCTGTAATTTTCCATTCCTGTGTCCCTGCATCCATGAGTTCTCCCTATGATGTAGCCACATTTCAGTACCCTCATCACTGCTCTTAAACTGCCCGTATTCCCAGCTTGGATCAATACCAATTTCTGCCACTTACTTGCCTACCTTTCAGCAGGCCTTTCTTTGTTCTGCATAGAAATAAAACTGTAACTGTACCTTGCCAAAAGAATTACTTTTTTAAACCTCCCCCCTCCACTTCCTCCCTCTATTCTTCTTCCTCTTCTTCTTCAGGAGCAATTTTATGTAATTTGCAACTGTCTGGCTGCAAATGAAAAGAGACATAAAGCGTTTCTGCGAAATATTGAAAAGCTGGATGCTTTTCCCTCAAATTTCACTTAGCAAGAGGCTTTAACTTGCTGTGTGATCACTGTGTGTCATTAATAACCTCTCCAATTCCTTTCAGAACTCAGCAAAGTGAAGGCACAATCACGAATCAAAGGCATGGGTTATTGAGATATAATATCATCTCACTGAGGCAGGGAGGAGTGTGCCAGGGAGTGGGGAGAAGGTGAAGCACTGCACTGCTGGGCTGGCTGGCAGCTGAAGAGGACACTGGATTTAGGAAAAAGCCTTAAAGGCCTGATTTCAACAATTCACCAGCTCTGAGGGCAGCACAGGTGTTTTAGATAATACAATATGTAGCTGTACAGGTGAGACTGGTTGTGTCACCATCAGATGTGTGGATGTGGCACCGAGGGACATGGCTTAGGGCACTTGGCAGTGCTGGGTTAATGGTTAGATTCAATGATCTCAGAGGTCTCTCCCAACCTGATGATTCTATGATAGTCTTGTTACTTTACATCCTGGCCCATATAAAAGAATGTAAAAGCCAAAATTCTGTCTACCTCAAAAAAAGATGCTGAGCCTTACAGTCAAAAAATAAGCTTTTTAGAGTTTAAATTCCATTCAGTTACCATACATCCAACAGCACTCAATTCAGAAACAAAAGAGAATTCTGACCTAACAAAAAGAGAACTTGCACCAAATGCCACAAGAATAAATACAGACCACAGAGATTCCTACTGACTTTTGTGGAAAACTTAAAATATAAACACAACTAGATATAAAAGCTTAGGTAAGCTGCACTGCACTCATGGCCCTGCAGGTGGGCTGACATTGCTGGCATCAGACCTGGAGGACCTCAGCAACACCTCTGTGCAGACCTACCCAGTGACAGCCTGCAAGAGAGCCCAGCAGTCCTGCTCCAGCTACTGATCACAGCCTAAGACTATCTCGGGAACCATACCAAAGTACTTCCATAACTCTGTCCTTACCAAATCCTCAGCCTAGACCAGAAAAGTCATTTTGGTCTCTGTATTCAGGTTCATAAACCTGTGGTTGAGCTCAACCACAGCTCTCTCTGCATTGAGACCAACAAAGGAAGGTACTTTGGTTCTTGTGGCATCTGCAATTGCTTGGTGGCACAACAGCAAGTGAAGGATCAGATCCTTCCTCTGCCAGTCTGATCCCTTGCTGTCTCTAAACCTGCTGAGGCTTGGTCATGCATTCAGGTGAAAATCTGTGTCACCCTACACTTCATAAACCTTCAGCTCTCTTTCGTCTCTCTCTGCAATACAGAGGAAGGATATGGGCAAAATGCACAAGAAATTGGTTGTTTACCAGACTGTGGCCCACTGACTGAAATCTCAGTGATGTGCTCAGTGTATTCTCTGCTCTGCCCTGTGCTGGGGCCCTGGCTAAACTCCTGGGGATAGGCTTTGCCCCACAGATCATCAGGAGATGAAGCAGATGTGAATGTACAGAGATGAAATTTTACGTCCTTGTTCCCAAAACAGGGAAGCAATTGCCTGTCCCTCCTGTCTGTGATTCATTCCCAAAGTGCTGCCCGTGATCAGCTGGGCCACAAGGACAGGTGATGCTACACAGACACCAGCAAATCATGGCTGAAAGCTGCCTCAGCTCACCCAGTCCTGTCCATGCCAAGCAACCACCTCTAAATGACCAAAGGGAGAGAGAATTGTGCCTTCTTGGTTACTGAGGGACTGAACAAAAGAGAAACTGATTGTGATGAAGTGGTATATTGGCAGCCTGAAAATAGACAGCTCCAAATGCAGCACAGCTCATCTTCATCCTAATCCTGAAACATAATTACACCACACTGCTCATTAACTGTCTCCAGACAAGTATGTTCAAAAGTACACACCTACCACAGACTTCTTACTGTTCCCAGGCAGTGTCTTACACCTCCCTTAACATAAAAAGCCTTTAGATCACCACATCATAGATAAATTGCTGCTTCAAACACTGCTCCATGCAGCTCTCTACAACCCCTGAGAGCACAACAGCAGAGCACATAGTGAAACATGCAACAAATCCCCGACGTAGAACTGTAGCAAAACTGAGATTGCCTTGAATTCACCAAGCCTCACATGAATAATTTTTCAGAGACGTGTGACTTCCCCACTGCATTGACAGCACTGTACCATGACTCCTCTCAACTGCTCCTCCATCCTTTGACTTGTTCTTACAGGCACTGTCAGCTCTGCCTTGGACCAACACATGAGGTTACAATGCTTTAGTTCAAAAATCCAACCATTTCCCACCACACAAAAATAACTCAAGCAGATTTGTGCTGGTTATCTGTATTCTTCCCCCTGGCTGTCCTGAGATAAGAACCCTGTTAAGTGGTAATTAAGTCACTTGCATTTTCCAGTACTCAGATACCAGCACAGGTCCATGCAAAAGAAGCTCAGGTAAACAAATACAGAAAAGGATGTGTGTGTGTGTGTGTGTGTGTGTGTGTATGTGTGTGTGAAGGTTTTGAGGGCAGCTGGGAGAGGTGAGGGAAGCTCTTTGGACCTGTATGGGTTAAAGAGGAAATGTTATGGTTAAGAATTCCTAACCACCCTCCAGAGACCCCTGGTTTACATTAATTATTCTGTTGCCTTGAGCACTCACGGCCTCCTGTGAGCTTCTATCTATAAGTACCCAACTCCTCCTCCTACTCACCTCCAAATGAATCCTTTCAACGTGCTTGATCAACCCCCTCAGTACAGCAAGGGAACTGCCCAGTCAAAGCTCTTAAATCATACCAAAATGGGAAGGGCAACAATCCAGAACTCCTTTCAGCTCTCCAGCAGGTCCCAGGGAGGCAGAGCACTGCCAGGCAAGGAGGGACCTGTTCCACAATGCCCAGCCTCCCTCAAATCCCCCTGAACTCTGCCCCCAAGTCCAGCTGTGGAACGAGCAAGACTCAGGAACAGACAAGCAATCCTTCTCTCACCTAAATAAACTATTTCACTTCCAAACAATGGCATGTGGCAAGTGTATATTTTTATTTTTGAGAGGCTGATCCAATTCAGCCACTGCATCAGAGTTCCAGCCAGGTACCTGCAGGGTAGTGGCAGAGTAGAATTGGATGCACCAGGAGATTCTGCACACCTGGAAAAGGCTCTGGTATCCTATCTCATGTGAATTTTTCAGCAATGCCCACTGTGCACCCACACACTTCACCCCAAAGCCCACAGCTCCCTAGTGACAGGGACAGAAAGCTGAAGGTGTCCTGTCACACCACAGAGTGCAAAGAGCAGCACAGAAACAGACCTGGCCAGAGAAAAAAAAAGCAGATGCTCTGAAGAGCAGTGCTTCCACTCCCACATCCCTGTTCTAACCCTGGAACACCCTTCTCTTACACAAGCAGGAAAATTGATCTAAGCCACTTCTTGCCCTTGCTCCCCCCGCTGAAAATTCCCCATCATCCTGCCCATGGCATCAACTCCAGACAATTCACTGGGACTTACCCCTGGCAAAGTCTTCTGTTCATGCAGTGCTGTCTGGGCTTTGATGGCAGAGTCTCTGGCACAGTATGTGAGGAATGCACAACCTGCAGCAGATACAGCGAGTGTCAAGTTAGGCACTTCAAGATGAACATCAACACAAATGTTACATAATTTGGATGTGTCTAAAGCTCCGGGAAAAAAAAAAAGACAAAGAAACAATGTTAAAGGACTTGCAGGCCACATCTAAAGTCTATTAAGAGCTGGAAAAGGGTCCCAGTGAACCAATGGGGCTTGACACAGATGTTGAACAAGGTGAGACACAATAGGAGAGCAAAATCTTGTCTGTGGCAGAAACAGCCCTAAACACAAGGATCAGGAGAGAGGCAAGGACTAGCATGATTACTGATTAAAAAAAGAAAAGAAGGAAGGAAAGAAGGAAAGTATCTGGGATTTTAGGCTTATACAAAAGCTCCATGATCCAGATTCACAAATGAGGGAAAGCTAAAGCAGGAGAGGCCTGGCCTTGTGTGCTGTATGATGCACACAAACACACACCAATGCCCATATGCAGCACAAGGGCAAGACAGAGCCCAGCAGTGCATCGTGCATTCTGCAAGCACCAACTTCAGCCAGATAAAAAGCACAGAGAAAAGGCCAGATCCTGACATTCTTAGTCAAGATATGACTCAACATCTCAGACAAATGCTGGAGCCAAGGGAGGAGGGGAGGAGTTGTAGCCCCTCCAGGAAGAAGAGGGATCATCTTTGGGTGCTCTGATGCTAAGAATAAGCAAAGGAAAAATCTGGCTGGTTATCAAGAAACATTTCCTAGCAGAAAGAGATTTAGACTGTGGAATGATCTCCCCAGGGAAGTGCCTGGAGCTCTGTCACTTGAGTTGTTTCAGATGAGGGTAGGCAAAGCACTGGAGAATAGACTCAGAATGCATCCGACCCCCTCACTCATCCCCCTCCTATCCACAGTGGCATTTCACATCCCAAGCAAAGGCAGAGTCCCTCTGGCTTGCTGATGAACATCCCTGTCTGCACTGCTGTGCTGGGGCTGCAGATGCATTCCTATGGCCAGAGAGGCCCATTATTCTGCCTCCACATCCTTGTGCCTGGCTTGGGGTATTCCAAAGCTGCTTCAGCTTTGATCTAAGCCAATTTCTGGCCTCCATGGATCCAAAGGTGGGTGCAGGGGCTGTCTGGACTTCTTCCCTCTACCCCAATGTGACTCCATGGTACACAACACCCTTAGGCTAGGCAGAAGGCAGCTCCTCAGGACAATCCCAAACACAGCAACATAATTATCCTGTTCCTCCATCCCAACTCCAAGAAGTTGCTGCAGGTAAGCACATCACATCTGTCCTCACACCTCTTGCTAGGGGGAAAAAAAACCTTCCATAAACAGCACACAAGCACTAGATATCTCTAAGAGATCATTAAAGATTCTTACTGCTCTTTTGAACCAAGAATGTTGCACCAAAGTCAAATGTGGGACCAACAGGTAATTTAACAAATGCAGTGAGGCCAGGAAGAATGCAGGCAAACTTCACTGCTCTGGCAAAGGCAGCTGGCTCTGGTGTGGTGGGGCAGCTCCTCTTGGCTTTCACTGTCCCCCATGGACTGCTCTGACATCAGGCCTCAAAAGCAGAGAGACCAAACTCTACAACCTCTGTAATCTATTTCTAACAGACTTGAAGGCCTGCTCAGCAAAGCCTCAAACACAGATACCCAATTCCACCTGCTGCTCCAGTCTGCTACTTTGCAAGTCATACAAGACTCATTCTAAGATAATTTGGACCAGGTTTAGCTCACAAAACTCTCAAGTCAGCAGTTGGGAATAAGCAATTTATTCCACTAAAAGCTTCGATGCATTGGTACTATGCCCACGTGCAGTGAAGGCACTACCCTTGCCTGAGGAGCATCAGCCACCAACCTAAGAAAATTCAGGATAGGTGGAGTTATTTCTACACTAAGCACACAAACCTCATTCTCAAGTCCCATATTCCAGTGCCCAGGAATGTCAAAACTGAGGCAAAGCACACTGCCAGGCTCAAAAACCCTAGGCCATGGGAGGAAAAGCTAAAAATAAGAACTGGACAAAGACACACCATTTAGTGTGGATAAAGGAGAGACACTCCTCACACAAGGAGATACTGTTATATGCCAGATTTGTAAAGGCCAGCAGCACCTACATCCACCAGCACCAATGTGAACAAGAGCCATGAATCCCCTCCCTAACGTTCTGTAGTCCTTCTCCTCCCTACAGCACAGGCAGTAACACTGTTCATCTTTTAGCAGCTCAGGTACCAAGAGGCAGCAGCTTCCAGAGGCAGAAACATCCTGTAACTGTGGAGCCTGAAGATGCCTCACTCCAACTCCAACCCAAGGGCAATCAATCCCTGCTGCTGCTCTGCTTTACAAGGATGTGGGTGTTCACTCAGCAGAAGCCACTTGTGCTCCTTCTCTTCACTCAAGCATGAAGCAGCACTCAGGCAGCCTCTAACATCCAGCCTGGCTTGGGGCTACAGGTACAGGACAGCCTGGTCCACTGCTCTGCCTGCGAGCCCTTCATGTCTCTAGGCTTTGAGGACATTCCTCTCATTCTTACTTCCCCAATAGCAGGAGCCTGGGAAGCTGTACTGACTCTAGAGAGGAGGGAGCTAAAGATATCAGCTATGTCTTTTGGAAAATATGATTACTGCCTTTCACAACCAGGTGTTTTGGAGGTAGAGTGCATTAGTCAATTCCATTCTCCTTGCAAAGTCCTTGTTAGAAATATTGGAGAAGGTTTGGAAGAAACACAGTGCTCTGACACTAATTGTGTAAATAAATATTTGGGGAAAATAAAGTTCCTTCCTGAAGAGCCATTATCTCTTGCACTCCAACTCTGCAGCCACTCCTGGGATGCTGGGACAGGATTCTGCTCACCATGTTTTTCATGGGTTCTTTGGGCTCCTAACACTTTGAGCTGGCAGAGCCACCCAAGGATGTGCTCAAGAGTGAAGAGATGTCCACAGAGGTGCAGAGGGGCCTGTCACTCTCACTAGGTTTTCTCACCAGCACATTTCCTGCTTTAGTTAACAGCAAGCTCAGACAGACAGGCTCAAGCCCCTTTGGGCACTTCTCACACCAAGTCAGCTGTGCCTGCTGAGACACAGGACGTGGTGTTAGAGAGTGCTCAGGGTGTGAAGAAGGGCAGTGCCAATGACCCATTCCCAGCACAGGGATGCAGGACAGCACCCAGAGCACGGTCTGCAAAGCCAGGCCTATCTGCAAAGCCAGACCACCATCATTCTGCCAAAGATTCCTCTATGCCCCATCAGTGTTGGTGGCACCACCCTACTTCCCTGGGCTCTGGGAGAGTTTCCAGCTCCCTGAAAGCATAGTTCCTGCCTAGTTCCACTTGCAAGAGACTACATAAAATAAAAATATATATTCTGTGCCTGATCCTCCCTACAAGCTCCACATTGACTCTGGAATTTACAGTCTCTTCAGATCCTAAATATTACTCCACACATCAGCAGTCTAAAGCCTTGAGCAAGAAAAGGCTGCTGGTTTGCAGGAGGGAGGGATCTCTAGATTCTGCTTAGCATCAGAAATCACATTAAATACTTCAGCAGGGGAAGCATGGAGTCAGTGGGGAGCTAATCTACAAGCCTGCAGAAGCTCAGTCAAAACTGGGCTGTCAGGGAGGCAAGCTGGGCTGAGGGTGTTGTTGTATCCTTGCCCTCTGGAAAAGCCACCTATCTGTCCACATGTCTGCAAGAGGGCTGCTCCTGCCCCTGCTGAATACTCCCCTGCAGCTCAGTTTGGCATCTCACACTCTTTAATCACTCCACTTTCCCTACCATGAGCACTCCTAGGAAACCCATCCAGTTGACACTTGTGAAGGAACTGCCTTCTGCCTAATCCTGGAACACAAGGCCAAAAATTTCCACTTGATTCTCCCCACTCAGCCTCCCCTGACCCATTCCAAAAGCCTGTTCAAACACCTCCCCGCTCTTCCCATGAAAATATTAGCTTTGAGACAAACACTGCCATTAACATGCAAATGAATCTGTGATTAATATAAATAGAAAAACTGCCTCATGAATAATATTAGGCTGGAACAGTATCAGCTACCAGTAGCCAGGTTGCTGAGACATGACTAGTCAGGTACTAACAAAACCATTTCCTAGCAGAGCTCACATTTCTAGATCTCTAAGATTATCCTCTGCTTCCACTGAATTATCCATTCTCAGCACCCATACAGAACCAGCTCTTGGCCACTGCAGCCCAACTCACATCCTCCAGCCCCTGGAAGGCCTTTTCCACCCTTTCCTCCTCCCTGGAGGCAGAGGTGGCTGCTCAGCTCCATGTCAAGCTGCAAGGGAACACAAGAGGACACACTGGCTTCTCACACCACTGCTTTCTCCCCTTTGGGGAGAGAAAGGGAAAAAAAGCAGATGGAAGCTGCATGTGAGCTGTCAATTGGATCTCACTGCAGATCAGGAACATGGGGAGAGAAAACTGAGTCTGCTGTTAGAACTGCCCCAGAAAGGTGGCTTCTGTGCAGTGCAGGAAGGAGCCCACAGCCTAGTGTCCCCTGCTCAGGGGCTGTGACAGTGCTCCAGGCCACTGCAGCTCCTGGGTCAGGCCTGGCACCTTCCAGGCCTGCTGATGGCAGCAGCTCCTCACCAGGGTGGCTTTCCTGCACGGAACACAAGGCACTGCAGCCAAACCTGGTAACTGAGAGTGATCAGGCATCAGGGTGGGCTGGATTGTGGATCTCACTGCCTCGCTGCACGCTAAACCCCCACACACTTCCTTGTGAAGGGATGACTCCTTTGGAGAGGCTGTTCCCAAAACAGGCTGAGGATCTACATGCAAACTCATGCCACAGGGAAGGAATCCCAGCCTCTCACTTTGTACAAAACAGGACAGGGAGGGGCAGAGGGAACTGAAGGGGTGTGGAAACAACCCCACAACAACCCCCAGAGAACCTCACATCTAAACAGCCTTCTCAGGATAGACCAACAACACCCACAACTACACAAAAAAAGTGTTAGAACCAAAAAGATGTGTTTATTTTGCTGCAGAAATCCTGCTTTTGACAGCAAGCTAATATCACACACATCTGGCTAATACCACAGCTGCCCCCGCTAATTTCCATACCTAAGCAGATCCCTAGAATTTGTCTCCTGCCTGGAAGCTGACCTCAGACCACACAGTCTATATTTAAGATGTCAACCGGAATGAAATGTGCAATTGCTTCTTGCCTTGGGCCCATTCTCCTTCATGCTGGGTTTGAAACCTTGCAACTCACCATCCCCTGGCAGCAGGTTTGGATGCAGTTCCTTGCACACAGAGACACACAAGCACATGGCATCCTGGTTCTTCACTCACAACCAGACACACTTCTTCAGCTAAATTCGTGCCAGCCTAGCCCCCACAGGCTTCAATGAGAAAGTGTTTTCCTTTTGTGCTGGAGTTAGATTTGGCCTTTTGTTAGAAAATACACTTATTTTTCCCTTGTCCTCCTCCCTCTCTGTTCAGTCTAGAATGGTTCACGTTGCCAAGGCACTCGATTTTTCCTACCCTTCCTCCTAAATCTGAGGCATCAGGACTGAGCGTGGCACACTCCCTCCAGCATGCACCAACACATGGTTCCATCACAGATCATTTTAGGGCACAGCAGCCCAGGCTGAGCACCGACAGCTCTCAGGGTACTCACTGCCGGTTCCCTGCAGGTTGTACTACCTGTGCCAGGGAGCGAGGCTGCCATCACCCCTCGGATCTCACAGCAAACAACTCCGTGAGTTCCCTTCCTGGTGGAGCCTGCAGGTCACAAGATCCCAAACACCTGCTGGGGTGGGGTAGAGCCGCTCCGCTGAAGGGAGCAGCCCCGCCGAACGCGACAGCTCTTCGGTATAAAAACACAACAATAAGAGATGCTAAAGGAGCCTCCTCAAACTTTTCAGCACCCACTAAGGGTTCTTCAGCGAAGGAAGACCCCTCATCTCCCCGTGTGCCATCACGAAGGCCCCTCACCTACCCCAAACGCCACTGACAGCAGCACATTCGCGGCCGATATTCTTTGTTGTACGGATTTTAAATCCGCAGCGCCGAGCCCTCGCCCGGGGTCGGTGTGAGCCCCCTCAGGGCACGGCCAGCAGCCCAGCGAGGGTCCCGCTGCGGCCCCCGCGCTCCGCAGCGGCCTCGGCCCGGCCCCCGCTGCCATCGCCGCCTTTGTCAGCGCAGCCCACGCGGGGCCACAGGCCCGGGCTGCCAGCGGGGCGCGGGCCGGGGCTGCGGGGGCTCCGCCGCGGGGATGCCGGACCCCACCCGTGGGCGCTGGGCATGCGGCCGCGCTCCCGGGCAGCGCATCGGGGCCCGCCAGCCCCGCTGAGGGATGCGGGGTGTACGGGAGAACCGCGCATCGCGGTGGGTCACGCGTGGAGCGACCGGGGCCCGCCGCCCCTTTGTGCGCGCCGCGCCGCCCTCACCCTTGTGCATGCCGGTGTAGCGGTCCTTGAGCACCGTGAGCTCGTAGATCTTGCCGAACTGCTCGAAAAGCGGCTTGAGGTCCTTCTCCTCCAGGTTGCGCGGGATCTGCCCCACGAAGAGCTTGATGGCATCCAGGTCTTTCATGCTGTCGGGCTGCGCCGGGGCTCCGCGCCGCCGCTGCTGCTCATGGGGGAGGCTCGGCGCGGCGGCGGGGGCGGCTGCGGCGCTGGCGGGAGCGGCGGCGGCTGCCTCCTCGCCTCGCCCTCGGTGAGTCTGGCCATGCCCCGCGCCCGGCGCGGCTGCGGGCGGGCGGGCGGGGGAGGCAGCGCGGCGGGAACGGCCCCGCCGCCAGCGCCGCGCCGCGGCGCCACAAAGAGCCGCGCCACAGCGCCCCCTGCCGGGCCCCGCGCCAGCGCGGCCCTCAGGAGCGGGGCGCAGCGGGGAAGGCACCGGCGAGCCCCGGGAGCGGCCCGGGAGGGTCACTCGGGACCGGGCGGCTGCGCCAGGAGGGTGGTGAAAGCGGCAGTGGCTGCCCGGTGAACGCCCATCCCCGCCGGCTGTGTTTTTAGGGCCCGGGAGCACGGAGCGCTCTGTGAGCAAGTGAGAGCTCTGAGCACCCACGAAGGCAGAGCCGCTCCACATCCCTGTCAGAAATTAGCATTCGCCCCATTTTCTCTGTGCCTCAGCCCCAGGGTCTGGAGGCGAAGAGATTATTTAAAGCAGAAAATTTTGTAACGCAGCCGTGACCCAGCGGCGAGCACAGCAGGGCTGGAGGGGGCTTAGCTGGAAGGCAATCACGCACGGCCCCAGGTCTACAGCTCTCCCTGGGGCAGCTCTCCCTGCCCCTGCCTTCCTAGGGAAAGGTTCCTTTCTCCCGAGCAGCTGGGCTCCCTCCTGGCTGGGGCTCGGTGGAGGCAGCCCCAGCGCGGTGCTGTCAGACCGTGCCAGATGGCCAGGGCTGGCTGTGTCTCCATGTTGAAGCAGCCATTATTTATAACGGGATCAGCTCTCCCTGCCCGTGCGGGGCTCGGGGCTGCTCTCCCACTGCCTTCTCCAGCTCTGGCACCTGCCGTGAGGCAATGAGGGGATGTCAGCGCTCCGAGCAGCGCAGCCCAGGTGGCCCCGGGCTGTGCCACTCTGTGCCCCGGCCCTGTCACGCCAGGGTGGCGCTGAGGCAGGATGTGCTGCAGGGATGCAGCCCGGCCCTGCTCCGCCGCCCACAGCCACACGCCGCCTGCATCTCCTACAGAGCATTCCCTCTGCAGCCAGCACGGCTTTTGTCGTCACAGCACACATCTCGGGCTGTCACGCTGCCCCAGTGTCCCTGAGGATGAATGTGCTCCTGCGGCCTGGTGCTGCGAGGAGGCGGCGCAGGCTGGGCCTGGGCTGTTTGCTGTGGCACAGTCAGTGCTCAGCTCCCCTGAGCACGCCAGGCCTGTGTAAAGGATCATGGTGCAGGCACAGCCTGGCCTTGCTTCCCCTTGCACAGTCTCTGCTCAGAGCTTTCTGCCATCCCCCTTTTCTCCTGCTTTGGATCCTGCGGAGGGAGGGCAGCAGTGGATGGAGAGGTGATCCTGCTCACACCACGGCCAGGGCAGGCACAGCTCTGTGCTCCCGCTGCAGCCCAGTCCAGCATTCTCTTGCCCTAAGTGCCATCCTTCCTCCTACCCTCTCCCCACATGCCAGAGCCTCAAACCCTACCCAGATCTCTCAGGTGTGATTTTACCTAGGCCCCTGCACCAGGAGATACATGCAGCATGTCTTGGGAAAAAGCAGGTTAGGAAAAAGGGGCGGGGGGGTGTTATCAGGGTTGTAAGAGGGGTCCCAATCCTACAGAGCAGAGGAAAGAACAGAAAATACTGGTCATGTATGAGCCCCCACCTGGCTGCCAGGCTGAAGTCATGGCAAGAATGAGAGAGGCCCCTGCAGAGCCAGAGGGATTGGGGATTCCTTTTCACTCCTGTGCTCAGCAGAGCTGCAGCTTTGTACCCTGATCTCTTCAGCACTGGCTGCTGTGCCCACCTGTGTGTGGAGGTGCCAGAGAATTCACTGAGGGCCAGCAAGAGCCTGGAATTTGCATCCAGTCTTTTCATGGAAATGGACAAATTCACCAAGGAAATTCACAAACACCTGCAGCTTTCTGCAGCGTGGTCCAAACCCAGGGATGCTGCAAGGTCTCAAGGCTGAACATCTCTTGTGTTTGATGGTGTTACCACTCCTAAAATTCACCCTAAAACCTCCCCAAGATCTCCCCACACTGGTCAAACTTTCTGTTGACAGATCTTGCAGAGATGGCCAGGGTTCTGCCATCTATTTGGAAGCCACAGATGCATCAGCTGGGAAGTCTATGGCAAGTCAAGCTGTTCTCATTTTTAACAGCTGCAAGCAGATAAAGCAATGTCTAAAACAAGAAAGCTTTATTGCAACAGCAGCAATCCTCACCTTGGACGAATCACACCTAAGCAAGCAAAGTTTTCAGACACCTTTGCATGCCTAGCCTGATTTTTCACATCAGCTATTGCAGCAAAAGCTGCTCTAGGCTTTTGTTACAGCTCAAGGGACCCAGTGCCTTGGGTAGAAAATGCCTATTTAGAAGGAAAGATAAATCCAGTCTCTTCTGGAGTCCATGAATGACATACTAAAACCACCCCAACTGCAGTAAAGAACAACAGACATGAAAATTCTGCTGGTAAATGAAAAACAGAACAGCTGTCAATCAGCACCTGGAGTTTCCAGAGCCAGACAGAGAATTATATACCAGAGTAACAGGATTAAAGGCAAGATAAAAGGAATCTTAGCACCAAGACAGAGAGAAAGGGAAATGAGAGGTCACCTGTGCAGAGGAAGGAGAAACATGTTGCATCTGTCATGGAGGAGTCTCCACAAGAGTGCTAGAAGGAGCACAGCAGAGCTCAGATGCACAATTCCCAGAGGGTGAGGGAACAGATCTTGCCTAAACCTGAGATGCTGCTTCAAAAAAGAACTGCTAGAAGAAAACCACATTGTATGCCCAAAAAGAGAGACATTTGCTAGTGAAAAACACCCAAAATATTTTCCTTATGCACATCTAGACTTGCCTGGTTTCTTGTGCTATGTGAGTATTTGTATTTAGATGGGGCAGCTGGAGATGAAAGGTGAAGAGGTCCAGTCCAGGGCCCAAATCTGAGAAGGGCTCAAACAAAGGGTGCAGAAACAGCCAGGTACATTTTGCCTTAGGAGTGCCTGCCCAGTTCTTCCAGCTCCTAAAGGCAGTGAGGAATGGAGAAAATACAAGCTGGAGCTCTGAATTTCCACATCACCTAGGAGACACCATTTAAGGCAGAAAATCCTCAGCACAGCCCAGGCAATGAAAAAAAAAAAAAAAATCCTTTAAAACAGTCTGCCTTCCCTTACCTATTTGTTCCCCAGGCAGAAGAGCCAAAGGACTAGGTAAGGCAGTCCAGAAAATTTCCAAGCAATAAGGCAGTATCTCAGGGAGATAAAGGTTATTCCTGTAATTTCATTGCTTCTTGTCTGGTGTAAAAGATTCTGCAGCCAGACTGCCAGCCTAAATGAAAAATATCCTGTGTAAAAGGATATAACTTGTCATCAGCTTTTATCCTCTCTTGTCTACCAAGACCTTGCTGTTTAGCTTTAACTGCATATCTGTTTTACCTACCAATTCAGAGTTAGGGAGTTTTAACATTTTAACTTTGCAAGAACCCAAAATTAACTAAATTTTAAGGCTTGTGGATTTTTTGACCCAAGTTGTCGCAGTGGGTGAATTGGAAGTGACCATCACAGATTCCAGGAGATATCTTTGTGATCAAGAGCAGCTGTTCTTCAAGGATTGATTTTAAGAACAAAACAAAAACTCAAATAAACAAACAAAAACACACCACCTTGTGGAAGAAGTTTGGGTTGTGTGCAAACTGTTTCTTCCAATGCTTGAAATCAAGCTGGTCAAGAAACAATGGCACAGGGTTGTCCTTTCCCAAATAATGAGAGGCAACTCCTCAGCTCTACAATCATGCAATATTCAATTGAGCTGATTGAGTTCAGTTTGGACCTGGTTTTAATCAGCAAAGATATTAAGCTCTGCTGATTTGATCTGGCTTCTCCCTCTGCTCCCCAAACACTCCTGGAACACAGAAATGGTTGTTTCTGTCACATGCTTTCATCTGGGTACCCCTTAAAAATAAAAGGACTGAGCATTCCCAGCATTTTGGGGTCGTCCCTACAGCATCTGCTTCTCACTCATCTCTTTCTTTGTGGTAAATTCTCTATCTTCCTGTTACTCCCCATTACACTGAGTTAAGATATTACATTTAAAATATTCCACAGGAATAAACCCACAACATAAGCGACCTATGGCACTTGAATAAAGCAGAGAGGATTAGAGGAGAATGTGATAATCACCAGATCTGCTCATCTTCACCCCTGCTCCCAGCAGCTACACTACTGAGCCCTTCAAATATTTTTTCAGAAGTTTTATGAGGATTTATTTTCTCCTGCTATCCCTAGTGAAAGGCTAACCCAGCAATGACAAATCCAGCCTCTAGAAAAGCACATTTTCCACTCAGGACTCCACCCCACATCTTCCACACATCCCCAGGCTGCTCCAGCTCCAGCAGCTCCAAAGAGCAAGGCCCTTTGTACCTCCTACTTCACCAAGGTGCTGTAAGTGTCAGATATATTTAAGAGCATGAAGCATTCAGATACTATGGAAACCAGGGCAAGAGAAAAACCAAAAATAGATGGAAGACGCAAGCTGTTGTAAGGTCTGGAAAAGCCTTGCTGAGGAAGGCTGTGCTTGCTGCAGCTGATTGCAGAGTGGGATCCATTTAGAGCTTGAGCATAAAATATCCTCTCCCCAATCTTTCTGCAGTTTGTCATTTTTCTCTGCCACAGGGAAAGGGATATTCTTTAACTTCCCCTCTATTTAACAGGCCTCCTAATTACCAGTTCCTTTGAATGATTCATATTCTAGCGTGCCCTTCCCATGACCTGGAGTACACTGCTGCCTGACTGCTTCTGTAGAGCAGGACTATTTGGGAACTCACCATGAGAAAAAAACACCACAGAGCACTCTCCTGAAAGGGAAATCCAACAGCAACCTACAGAGAAGGGTGCCTGGAATGAAGAGTTGTTTGTCTGCCTCTCCTTTTAATAATCCTTTTAACACCTGTGCCTATTCAACCTCTACAGACAAACCAGTTGCTAAAATAGAATAATACCTTCACTCAAAAAAACCAGAATGGCATGTGGAGCAAACACAGAGGATGCCAGCATGAGGAGTACAAACCATCTGAGTCAAAGATGGTCAAACAAATGGAAGTCAGCAACAGCACTTCAGCATCCCTATCAAGAACTACTCAGTGCTACCCCAGAAGCACCATCTGAGAATAAAAACCCCAATTCCCTTTCACGAGTCCCACAGTCCCTTATGGGCTATTCTCTAGTACAAATTCCCACTCACATGAGCTGGGAAGAAATTCCAGGAGAAGTTAACTCCTCACAGTTAAGACATCCATTGGACTGCCCTAAGGAGATAAGGCCAGCTCTTGCTCTGTTAAAAAAAAACAAACAACAAAACTGTTGCTAACAAGGAACTACTAGTGTGGCTTAAACAATAAAGAAGAATTGGTTTCTTTTTAGAATCAGCAGAGATAAGGTCCTCATGTCCTGCCCCGTCTCCCTTACAGACACTGTAGCGAAATTGCTGCAAGGGTTTCCAGTCAGGTATTGTGAGCTTGTTCCTTTTGGGTTTGGTAAGAATCACATCCAAGAACTGGGGCCCAAGCTTTATCAGGGGCCAAGAACTCTCTAGAAAAACAGCAGAGACAACATTTAAATTAAAAAACATTTCTTCATGATCTCTGTTTTAACTGAACAGATCTTTTGTCTTACCTTGTGGGTGTGCTTTTTCCCACCTGGAAGGAGTCCACAATGCTCCTTTCCCTCTCTCTTCCCAATGGCAGAGAAAAACTTGAGGGCTTCCCATTTCCATTATAAAATACATAGTTCCCTGTAAGAGAGTAATTGTCTGAAAGAAATTAATTTCTGGAATGAAAACAATGCTTAGTCATGCAATAGGTTGGACTTGATGTCTCAGAGGTCTTGACTGATTTTGTGAAGCCAAAACAAATTCATCTGCCCTCACACAAAAATCTATAGCAAGGACCAAAGGGCTCCTCAGGAAACCCCACACTGACTTAATTTTTGCTAGGCACAACCCACAGGACAGGTGAAAAGAATCCAGGGCCTGTGAAATTCCAGGCGAGTTGGCAAATCACTGTGAAAATCCCAAAGCAAAAGTCTTAAGGTAAGTGTGGCTCATCAGCTGAAAAGCTCCAGAGAAAGATGTGTCTGTCCTTCTCCAGCTGCCTTTGCCTGCACCACACGCTCGGGTGGTGCTGCTCTGATGGACACTCAAGTTATAAAGGGTCAGGATATCACATCATCAGACAAAGATGCCAAAAGGATAAGGGAACACCTAACAGCAGCATTGGAGCATCTTGCTAAGGATTCAGAAGGTTCTGAACCTTTCTGTCCCCAGCTGCAGGGAAGGAGAGATGGATTTACCTCTGGGATGTTCTCCCTGCCAGGCACAGCTCCACCATTACAGATCAGGGACAAACTCACAAAATGTCACTTTTTTGACAGAGGTGTGACCAGTACAAAAACACAACAACAGCTATCAGGGGGACATGAGGAAATACAAGGGCTGGTGTTTTCAGCCTCCCCTCCACCATGCAGCTCTGCCCCTGCCAAAAGAGAAAGGACTGGTGTCAAACATTCCTGCACAGCAGCTTCCTGCACTGCTGAGCTGTCCTGCCAAGCCCCAGGCCTCTCTGGAGGCTCCTTTGTGCTTTTCTTCAGCTGCTCCACCGAGGCTGAGAAAGCACTGAGCCCTCCAGGGAGGTTTTCCCAGCTCCCAGTCCCTCAGTGGGGCATGCAGAGGTCTCCCTGCACCGGGGTGGGGTGGCTGCCACAGCCCCAGTCCTCATCCAGGGAAGGCAGCTGGACCTTCTTCCCCTCTGCTTTCACACCACCCTCCCTGTCAGCAAAGAACTGCCTGATCTCCACAAGGACCTTCCTTTCAGAGCAGGGCACTGACATAATTATAGGTTGGACTCGGTGATCTCAAAGGTCTTTTCCAGCCTAGTTAATTCTGTGATTCTGACACAACAGAGCCTGTGTTAAACTCAGCTCTGCAACGAGCTGCCCCTCAGCCTGTAGGGTTTTGTTCAGTGTGCCAGGGGGCTGTGATGGGACAGGGAGCACCCCAGCTCCAAAAATGCTCTGTTACACTCAGAGGAGGTAGGAGGAGACCTGTGTAGAGAGAACAATGATACATTTCTAGAGCAGCTCTTTGCTCTCCATCGCTGGAATACTTCCTCCTCTCCACTGCCAGCAGTTCTTCTGTCACCTTCTAAGGGTTTGCCTTTGTTTTCAACCATTTCTCTGACTTAAAAGACGTTTCTTTCTTTTCTAGGAAGACACATCACCACTTTGAACAGCCTGGTCTGAGGAGCCAGGACCTCAGCATCCTCCTGGCACCTCGGCATCCCCAGCGGGAACAGGCGCGGACAGGACAGTGTCCCCGCTGCCGGCAGGGGAGCGGAGAAGGGAGCGGAGCCCTGGAACGGATGGAGCGGGGACGGAGGCCACAGCTGCGGGCAGCGGGCGGGGCTGCCCGTGTCACCGCTCCGTGTCACTGCGGGGACACCGCACAGCCCCGTGTCACCGCCCCATGTCACCGCCGGGACACACTCCATGTCACCTCTCCATGTCACTGCTCCATGTCACTGCCGGGACACTGCACAGCCCCGTGTTACTGCCCCGTGTCACCTCTCCGTGTCACTGCGGGGACACCGCACAGCCCCGTGTCACTGCCCCGTATCACCTCCCCATGTCACTGCGGGGACACCGCACAGCCCCGTGTCACTGCCCCGTATCACCTCCCCGTGTCACTGCGGGGACACCGCACAGCCCCGTGTCACTGCCCCGTATCACCTCTCCGTGTCATTGGCACGTGTGACCGTGGGGACACAGCCCCGTGTCACCGTGGGGACATCGCACAGCCCCGTGTCACCGCCGGGACACCGCTCTGTGTCACCTCTCCATGTCACTGTTCCGTGTCATCGTGGGGACACCGCACAGCCCCATGTCACCGCTCCGTGTCACTGTCCCGTGTCACTTCTTCATGTCACGGCCGCGTGCCACGGTGGGGACACCGCACTGCCCCGTGTCACTGCCGGGACACCACACAGCCCCGTGTCACCTCTCCATGCCCCTGCCCAGCCCCACAGGCGCTGGCTCTGGAAGGAGAATCTCTGGAAAACCCCTGGGACAGGACACAGCATCAGGACGAGGCAGGTCCAGCTCTCCCCTTCTGCCACGCCCAGGTCACTGCGCCGCTCCACAGCCCTGACCACGGCTTGGACAAACTCATGCTCAGGGAACAGATCTCTTGCAATGCTTATAATTGGAATAAATAGTTTAGTGTTCAGATAGGCATTGGGGAAGGACAGAGGCACAACAATCCCCATGAGCACGCAGTGCTGGCTGCTGAGGTCACCAGGTTTTCACAGTACCAAAGCTGTTTTGCATAGAAACTTTAATTGCTTCACATGAGCACAAACCTTTTGAATAAACAGGAATTTGCTCACCTCAAGGTGCTGAAATCATGCTTGGAGTGTGTAAATGTTTTCTGTCATACTATTTTACTTTTGACTAAACAGGATGAAGCTTTTAAATACATAGATTTTCTCCCATATTGCAGAGGTGACTATTCCTCCAAATAATGCAAGGAGATTCCATTTTTTTGAGCAAATAGTTCTCTGACAAATCTATTCATCAAACCTATTCACTTGGTTTATTTTCCAAGGGAAAAAGGGACAAACAAATTTAAAAAAAAAAGTTAAAATACTTAAATATTATTACATTTATACTCCTAAAATATGTAAATCAACTGCATTGAATTTTCTATTAGCTTTTAAATATTCACCTCAATATACATTTGTTCTTCAGGGCACACAAGAGATAAATAATTGAGTTAACATTGCTAGATAAATCAAATCTTTTTCCTGAGCTGCAAATATTCCAGATTATAACCTTGAAGTTGCTATGCAGTAACTACAAATGGAAACTAAACAGATCAAAGTGAGCAAGCAGGAGTCCACACTCAAGTACCCAGAGGCCCAATTTTCTGAGACATCCAGGAGCAGCCCCAGCATTTCAGATTGGTGAGTCAAGACCCAATGAAATGTTAAACCCAGCTTAAACATGGGGTGCTGGAGCAGCCTGGGATTTGGGCTTGGGCCATGAACAATGTAAGAGCATGAGGTTTAAAACAAACAAAACACCCTCAAAAACAAGCCCCACAGCAATTTTGGGTATAGCTGTGGTTTTGAATGTCTAAACAGATTGTGGTGACTTTCAGCCACAGATAATGGGAGACCTAATTCCATTCTGGCTTCAGGATTTTCTCTGCACTGAGTAGAGGAGTGGAGTTCATATTGCACAGCATTACTTCTCTCCCAGCAATAAACCAACCCCTCTCATTTGGGAGATGAACTACAATAATCCAAATTACTCCCATATAGTTCCCAATAGTGCCCATGCAGATGGAAGTGGACACTAAAAATAAACAGCTTCAGTTAAACTCTGCTGGAAAACCAGTTTTTTATGAGCTGCAGACTCTGACAGCACCAGGACAATGGGTGAAGTCAGATAAACAGCAAAGAAAATGGTTTTCTGGCTAGGAATATCAACTGCTAGCCACCTGTGTGTATGTGGATATAATGCTTTCCATGCTCTTCCCTACAGGCCAGGCAAACTCCTCAAAAAAAAAAGAGGATAGGTAAAAATAAGGGCAACAAGAATCAGCTACACAGAGCTCTTCTGCAATATTGTGGAGAACTTTTAACACAACACCTGTTGTGTTGTTGACTGAACTGATCAGTTATGCTGCAGTGGAGATCAGCTCCAGGGGCTCTTTGCAAGCTTCTCTGCTGACCTACCCAAGGAAATAACAATGTGGGAACTAAATTCAATCCCAGGATGGGCATTCTGCTCCAGCTCTGAGGAATTTGGGATTTGACCATCTCAGACTTGAGCATATATGTTTCAGTGCACGTGCACTTTGGTCAAAAGCAAAAACTTTTATCTGTTGTAAAAGCTACTTTTTATGGCAGGCAGGAAGAGATACAAAAGGATTACAGGACAAATTAACCTTGTGTGGGAGAGAGCAATGTACCATCCCAACTGCCTCTCAGGTTTATGAACTCTCCTCAATAATCTTATCCATCTTGTTTTTAATGTTGATTCCACTGGCTTCTGGCACTGCATCAGGAGTGTTAACAGTTCACTGCTGAGACCACACAGAGCTCAGGTGTTTTCTTTGTGCTACAGCCCCTGCAAACAGGCTGGGTGCAAGTTTTTGACTCTGAACTTTGAGATTCTCATCTGGAAGACTGAAGGCTGACAGTTTCCACAGCAAGGAACAAGCTCCAGGTCTGTTCTCTTTGCTCTTTCCCACTACTGGAAAATTTTACACACATCAACTCAAGCTGCAGCATTATAATAATAATTAAATTATATTAGCATTGCTAATATTATTTTTCTATTTTTCTCAGCTAAGTAATGGAGTTAATGATTAAGACTGGTGAAATAATCTGCTAGACTAGAGGGAACACCACCTCCTTAATGTTAACACACCAGAAATGGAAGCTGCAGCTGGAGGACTCAAACTACTCAGAGCCTACAAAGTTCTTCAGAGAGCCACTGCACCATGCATGTTCCAAACCTACCCAGCCCAGGGCATGCAGCTTCCCAGGGAACAGCAGATGCAGTCTCTATGGGCAGAGCATAAAAACCAGTGGGAAACAATCAAGGCTTGCCTTGCAGCCACTCCAGCAACTTCTGAAGTCATTATAAATTCATTTGGCAGAGGAGTGCCATGAGCACTTTGTGCATGCAGAGAGACACATTTCAAATGAGCACTCAAAAGATGAGGAAAAGGCAAGTTTCCCTGGGTGGCTGATAGTTCTGGAGTGCTTGGCACCATGCTGACACCATGGTGAGCCACTGACACCAGCAGGCTTTCCGGGAAAAGACAAGATCCTTTAAAGAACAAGTTGCTACATATTTAAAGTAGCAGAAAGGACACATCATGGGGTTAGGGTACTCCAAGATTACAGTAAAATAAACAAAGGAGGATGGAAATCAGTGCTTTGGTGCCCATCCAAAGGACAGTGACTGGCCACAACAACTCCTTTTCTAACAAGCACGTGCACAACAGGTATGTGCAAACAGGAATGCACAGCTGGAATTTCCCTTGCATACACAAAAAAAAAGTGTATTCACCTCAATTCAAAATAGCTTTTCAGCCTGTAAGATATGCTTCTTTAATTACAAATTGTAGCTTAAATTAAAAAAAAAAAAAAAAAGTCACTATGGCTTAAAGAGATCTCATGTAAATGGAAGAGATTACAGAAAAGGACTCAAAACTTGCTGGGTGGCAGGACAGTGCTCAGGGTTATCTTCTAGAACTACAACTAGCCTAGGGCTTGCAGTATCTCAATATATTTTCCAGATCTGAGCTGCTCTTGCTCTTGTTATCAACAGACCCAGTTTGTGTAAATACATGGAGCAGCACAGAACATGATCCTGCAGCAGCTGGGCTATGAACATCCCTCAAAAATCAAGCAAGAGCTTAGCACAGAGTGGTGGCAGCTGTGAACTGTTCAAGGACCAAAAACCTCCAGAGAAATCATGTACACAGCAAAATGCATCCTCCAAGAGGGACAGGAAAGAACCTGTCTCTGGCAAGAACCCTCATCCTGGTAGTAACAGCCAAGATCACTCAGTGCAGCTCCCAAAAGGGAGTGAGTTTGAACAAAATGCAAGAAGGTTCTTGCTGCAGACTCTGCTTGCTCAGCACAACTCCCTAAAGCCAGGCAGAGAACTCAAGGAAGAGGTGCCATAAGGAAACATGCTAATTGCATTCTCTTTAATTGGCATGTGCACTTTTGGTTTTTTCTTTTAAACAACTGCTCCAAGTCCTTGTTTTTTGGGGAGAGACACCACATCAGGCTGTAGGTTCAGTTTCCAGGCTGGCTGTGTGACAGTGTCCATGAAGATGTTGGACTTTGTGTTACACTCAGAGAAGCTGCTCAGAATCAGACTGCAGGAATTGCTGAAGTCTCTCAGCCTGTCCCTCACCAAAATGCAAAAGAAAACCAGACATGGTGCAAGTCAGGGGAAGAAGGTGAAGAAAAGCACTTCAAAGGTGCACAAGAGTTAAAATTTCACTTTCTTTATGCCTTCCTCCCCTCCATACAGTAGCAAAGAGGAGACAAAGGAAGAGGAACAGCAGGGTTCAGTGGAAGGCAGAAGGTTCCCAGTGGGCTCACCGATGGCTCAGTGCTGCTGGGGGGGGGACTTGGTGCTTCACTGCTGCTTGGTTTTAAGGGATAATCTCTGTATCATCTTGTAAAGGAGACCAAAGTGCTGGAAACACAAGAGAAAAAAAGTAACCATGACGGTTCTAAACACACAAAAGGCTTAAAACAATACCAGTGTGGAAATGCAGTGCCTTGTTTGCATCAACCACTCATCCTGAAAATGGAGTGGGACTTGATGGATGAAGAGGAATTGTGACAAGGAAGCCAAGTTATACAGAAAATGATGGCTTACAGAAGTGTTTGTGCAGGTCTGTATCACCTCATTGTGAAGATGTGTTAAAGATTCTTTATTTTTTTTTTTTTTTGGATGCAGTTCTGCTCCTTCTGAAGGCAAGGAGAAAGCTTCAGCTTTAACACATTCAGGTTCCTGGTCTCTATAGAAACACTGCTGCCAGCAGTTTCAGCAAGGTAAAAATGAACCAGGCAAACACAGAGATTCCCAGCAATTCACAATTCTTTAACTGGATCTTCTCTTTCACCATTTCCTCAGTGACTTAGAAATTCACTTAATTTCTCTTTTGATTTTGCTGGGGTTGATTGTATTTTGATTTGATATTTGACAGATGTAACAAGACCCAGGCTTCAAATAATTTCAAATTCAAATAACAAAAGTAATGAAGATTGCTAATAGAAAGCAAAGCATGTTTTCCCTCTTGTTTATATTCTTACACTGAGTTTTTAAATGCTTGTGGTTTCCTTAAACAAATAATAGACACAAATAACACAAAGTGACTAAAATTGAGAGTGACCTAAAAAGCTTCCCTTTCATTCATGTCCTTCATGAACCCAGGCAGGAACAAAGCCTTGCTCACACTGTCTTGGTTAACACTGACACAAAAACATTACATTTAATTTGGCTGGCCAAGGCATGGATATCACATTTCCAGAGGTATGGACGCAGGATGTATTTATGGCTTCATTGAAAAAAGAAAGCAAAAGTCTGAAGATGCATTTCTAAGCTGCATCCCAAGTTCAGGTATTTCCTAATAGTACAAGCTACAAACCTTTTAATTACCAAGGTAACTAAAATTTGTTGTAAAGTTTCAGTTTGGAGCCAAAGTAGGTTAGCAAGTGAGTTATGCATGTCCTTGACTACAAGAAATAGCTCTAAAAAACAGGTTTGCACTAGAATTGCAAGAGACTGTCTTCAGCAGAGCCAAGTGGCATTTTTGTTCCAGCTTTAGTGCTGGCACTGTGTGAATTCCTGTATCTAACTTGTTTTATAAGGAAAATAAAACATCTGTGTCCCTTACCTGCACTGCAACATAGGCAACGCCAAGGTAAGCTGCAATACAGACAGCCAGGAGCAGGTCAAAGATTGCTGGCTTGACCCTGGAATAAGGAGAAGTGTACATGAAATTGCTCCAGCAGTTCCTGCCAGGGGGTGAGATAACAGCCCAGTATGCCCAAAGGAATTCCATACCTGTATGCATTCATCACCTGCTTCAGCTGGTCATAGAAAACAAACTCAGGGTCCCTGTGCAAAGGAGAAATTTTTCAGATTCTACTGCACTTCCTGACCCTGCAGTCAGGACAACGCAGAGCTGCTCCCAAGGAGCTCACCCAACCAAAGACAGGTAAGCATGACCACCTCCCACACTGGTTTTGAGCTGATTTTAGTCATCAGGACTTTCTTTTCCTACAATCAGATGCCCAAGGGCACAATTCAGAACTTGTGCTGTTGTTCAGCTGTCTCCAAAGAGGCTGAACATGAAAGATTCCTCCCTCTGTTCACTAAAACAGCTTCAGCCCAAGCAGGTTGAACAGGATGGAAGCTGCCTTTTTGTCATTAACCAAAACTTAGTCTTCTCCTGCTCTCAGAGTGGGAGCAGTGGAACCAAAAGTTTAAAAACAAGCTTATCAGACAGAGGGAGCTGCTGGGCCTTGCTCCTGTACTGTGAGGAATCATGAGCAGCTTTCTCTGGAAGAACACTAAGCATGAACCAAAACTGACAGGAGAGCAGAAAAGAGCAAAGCTGCATGTCAAGAAACCAGGAAAGCTGCAGCTCAGAGACAAAATTCTGTCCAGGGGGAGGCCAGTGTGCAAGTCCTGGCTGGTTCTTTCATGTTCTTACCGTTTGTCTGCCTTCACATGATGCTGCTTGACGTCCTTCAGGTAGCGTCCCATACAGTACTCTAAGGTGTTGAGGAAGGTGCTGTCCTTATCAATCAGCTGGGCAGCCCTGGGCTGGCTGCTCAGCCAGTCCATCACTGACTCCAGTTGTTCCTGCTGGATTTGCTGCAGAAAAATACCACCAGAGAAAAGGAGTCAACCACACAACAGAGCTGTAGGTTCCATAGGTTACAAAAATAATGTGCTGTGCTTACCATCTGATCTGTGAAGATCTGCATATCTGCAGGTGCTCCCTGCAAGGGAAAATGAAAAAAAGAAGCAAGCTTGAGCTTGGCTAGGCAGGACAACTGGCCAGCATTGCATGGTGGGCACCTCTTACCTTTTCTGTTAGGTTGTAGATGACCCTTGTCAAAGCCTCAGCAATGATTTGGGTATTCCTGGTCAGTGCTTTAGTGTCTATTCGTGCCCTAAAGCAAAACAGGGGATTATGGATTTGCCAATGGCATCAGCTTCCTCTAGAAACACCTTTTCCACTGCATCAGGCACGAGCCTGAATCCAGAGCCCAACTCCCAACGTTTGCCACCCGCGCCCTGACCATCAGAACAACACAAGCAGCTGTGAGGCCAGTCTGGGTTTCTGGCTGGATTAAACCCCAGCCTCCCCTGGCCTGGCCTGGCCAGCCTCACCTCCTGTCCATGATGCTGCTGCGCAGGCTGTCCCGGTGGCTCTCCAGGTGCGAGATGGTGAACGCCGGCAAGCGCCGGATGGCGAAGCGCTCGTGCTCCCACGCCAGCATGTCCTCAGCCAGGTTGATCTTCTTGTGCACCATGGAAAACTTCACCTCTGGGAACTGGCTGGCAACAACCTGAGGACAAGGGCAAGCCATTCAAGTGCCACGCTGCAGTGCCCTGTCTGCCCACACCCACTTCTGTGTGCTCCAGAACACAAGCTGCAGTTATTGACATTATTAAAGCTGGATTTTCAGGTCAAAAAGAGCTGTTTTAATACGAAATAGCACTTGGAGATCTAGTCTGCTTCACTCAGGACTGTGAATGAAGATCTGTCTGCACTTCAAATCAAGTGACCCTAAACAATACATGAATTATTTCAATAGCACAGCCTTTCTTCACATCTTCCTTCCTCTCATGAGAGCTGTATAGTAAGTCCCAAGTTACCATGAACCTAAAATGCTTCTCCTTACCGTCTCCAGTTCTCTCAGAAATGCATGTTGCAAGGTGCCCTCCTTGGGAGGCTTTGAGACATGAAGATGAAGGCTATTGCCCCTGCCCAGAGTGTCAAGGCAGAGAACAAATGCTACATTGTCCTGCAGCAGGCTGGAATCTGGAACAGAAAAATCCAAACCTTTATTGCTATGTCTCATGCTGGGATTTCCACCCTCCAAAAAAAGCAAGGCTCACACAAGGAGATTCTCACAGGAGAGCTGACAATTAATTATAGACATTTAACACAATCAGCCCCTTACTCACCAGTGTGGTCCAAATTGTCCTCCAGCCACCGCTTAGTTCCTTGATAATTAAACTTGCCACCTCCAGATGCAAAGAACAGCAAGTTGTACCTGCCCATCAAAGAAGCCAGAAAAGGGTCAGCATGCTGCACTCCAAGAGTTCCTGCACTCAGCCTTGGAGCTGTGGTGAAATCACAACCTCTTTGCACCTGACATCCAAGGCAAACTGTCCATTAGCAAACCCTTCCCACATGCCACATACTCCACATGCATTCCTGCCACATACAGGGAATGGCAGGACAGATTAAAAATGGGGAGCTCACAGTGCTTGAGGATGGAATCTGCTTCTCACATCATTCCCTCCACTTGTCAGCTACACAGATTTAACCCCAAACAGAGCAGTTCCTCACCCAGCATGGGTCCTTCTGTAGGTGTAGAGTCGAGAGAACAGCCTGGCCAGTTCCAGCAGCACTGAGATTCCACTGCCATTGGAGTCAGCCCCATGGGACAGCCACTGCAGGATGAGGTGGGACAGACACAAGGAGACAAACCTACACTGACTCTCAGGTACCAGAACAGCTCCAAGACAGCACAGCACTGTGCTCCACTTGTAACTGCCCCACAGCCTTAAGGCCAAGAAAAGACACATGGGCAGAGGGAAAAAGGACAGGAACAGAGCAACAGGAAGAAAGAATACTCACTGGAGCCACTCCAAAGGAATCATAATGGGCAACTATCACAACAGTGGGCAGGTCTTCTCCACCCAGCCCTGTCAGCCTTCCCTGCAGAGCAAAGAGAGCAGTGTCACTCCCCATCACCTCTTGTGTGCCTGTACAAGGACAGCCTGACTTCCACATTCCTGCTGAGTCTGCTGTGGGTCAGTTGTGAGGACTTCAGATACCTGCCTGAGATCCCCTGACTTGCCCTCTCAGACCAACTGTCTGATAAAGTCCCAATAAAAGAAGTCAGCTCATCAATGTTGCCAGTTTGAATCCATACACAACTCACCTCCACACTGGGGATGAGCCAGTCATTGATAGCTTTGCTTTGAGCCCCGCTGGTCACCATCTGGAAGCCATTGGCAGTTGCTGTGTGCAGCAGAACTGGAACAAAAACACCAAAAACCCCACAATGTACACCTGGGAAAGTTTCATCCTTTCCTTGTCCCTGCTAACTGAGCTTTGGAAAGACTAGCTTTAAACCATTTAATCTCTCTCACTTGTCACTGGTGTTTATGCAATGACACAGAATCTTGGTGACTGTGCTTTTTCACTCTGTCCCAAAATCCCAGTATTTTGGGCTGGTCAAAAACTCTTCCCCAGGAGCACTAAAATTAGTCATAAGCAGCAGCTCAATAAGACAGTCATATTACTTACATGGAAGCATCAAACTGACTTGTGGTCGGCCAAAAAGTTTCAGTTTCTACCAACACACCATCATCACTTAACACTTTCAATGTTGTTTTTAACCTAGTTTTGATTTCTACATTACTTGCAACAGTGTGAAGCTGAGAACCTCCTGCAACTCTATGTCCAAATATAGAAAAGTAATGCTTTCTTATACTGTGCTTTTCTTCCATTGAATCTCTAAACACTTTGACAAAGAATAAACACAAAGGTGACAGAAGCCTGGTTCATGGTGCAGATGACACAGCAGACTCCTCCCAGAGGTGGGAACAGCCCTGTCTTCCCCAAAACTTTTTCCTCCTTGTCAGAACTCACCTTCTGCAGCCGAGGCAGAACCCTGTGATGCAGAAGCAGCCCGTGTTTGTTCATAGATAGACAGCAGCTCCTCATCTTCCACTGCAAAGTAGACTGGCACAATGGTTTCCATAGCAAGCATTTCTGGCTCTATCTCCATGAATTGCTGAGGATTTAAGCGAGACACAAACTTAGCATCTGCTAAACACGAGAGGTGTCACAAAAAAATTAACAACCAAAGCAGAGAGAGAGAAGTTTTAAAATTAGGTTACGATTTGTTGTGCATTCCAGCCCTGCAGCAACCAAGCTTTTCTCCAACACACCTCCCACGGGAAGAGAATGAAAACTTTGTTTTGCTCACCCGCACGACATCCTGGGGGACAGAGGAGATGGATCGTGGCAGGATGATGACCACAGCCCCGGCTGACTGGCGCAGAGCCTTCTGGTACTGCTCGTAGGAGAAGTCCACCAGCCTCATCATGACGCAGCGGCGGCTCAGCACGTCCGCTTCCATGGTGCGCGCCTCCGTGTTCAGCACCGCGCTCCTGGTGCCTGCCACGGGGAAAGCCAGAGGGCTGCTGAGGCACTGCACCCCATCCCCTCTGCTGCAGCCTGCCTCCTGCTCACCACGCTCCTGGGGATGATCTATGGGCTGCAGAGAGGCCAGGAGCTGCAGAAAGCTGAGTTCACCTCGTCTGAGAAGGAGCAGAGATCTGTGGGTTTTCGTGTGCAGCCATGTCCTGCCAGACCCCCTCATTCCACACCAAACAGCCTCATCTTCTATTCTTCCTCCTCAACACAACACACAGGCTCACCTGTCTGCTCACCTGCACCCAGCAACACACCTGGAGACAGCCTGGGCTGTCCAGAGTCTCCCCCAGCTGCAGGATCAAGCTGTGCAGAACGACCTGATAAAAGGACACCAGGCTGCCCCATGGCACCCCAAGGACACCAGGCTGCCCCTTGGCACCCCAAGGAAGGCTCTGTAGCTGGCAGAGTTCCAGAGGAGCAGGCTGCTCCTGAGGGCTCACCCTCTCCTCTACTCTCAGTGCCAGCAGATCAAATCCCCCAGTGGAAATGCAATCCCCTGGGAGCACAGCAGGCTGCAGGCCTGCCAGAAGCTCCTGCATTCCCCAAGCAAGAGCCAAAAGGACATCTTGTGCAACCAGAGAATGTCAAATCCACTTTAAAATTTATAACTCAGTTTCCTCTTCTGTAACTCTGGCACCTCCACTGGAGATCTCACGGTTCTGGGTCCCCACACAGGGACAGATGAGGTGCTTCAGCCTCTGTCAAACAGGAGCATTGCTAAGAACTAGATTTAAACCTGGTTTAGCTGAACTCCAACATTAGTTTGGTCTCGTCAAAGGTAACAGAAACACTAAACAAGAAAAATCTACATTTCCCCTGCACAGTAAAGTGAGGGCCACACATCCAGAAACAGAGCCCAGGCACAATGGAAATTCTCCCCACAGATCTCTGACACTAAATAAATAAACATTAACATCTGACATCTAAGCAGAGCAACACAAGAGTATTTTTCTGACAGGTTTATTTTCTGTAGTTTCTCTACATAGAGAATAAATACCTGTTACCTTGTAATTTTGGAAAAGAATATGAGAATCTGGAACAACAAATCAGCTCTGTTGGTCAGAGCATGGTCTAATAATGCCAAGGTTATGGGTTTGATTCTTCTGTGGGTCATTTCCATTGAGAGTTGGTGATTCTGGTGAGTCCCTTCCAACTCAGACTGCTCTGAAACACAGCTTTTATCCTGAAGGACATCTCAGAACACACAAGGAACAGCATCTACCCAAAGGGAGCAGGAAGGGACAAAGGAAACACACAGCCCACCAAGCTAAAAGGTCCAGGAAAAGAAACAGCATAAAAAAGTTAATTGGAAGCATCTTAAAAAAATAACACCTGGCTTTTCAAGAGGTCACAAAATTGTGAGCACTTGGGTAGAGGGGAGACCCAGGCAAGCAAAGTCAAAGCCAGCTGAATCACATCCCTGCTAAGCCTGTCACCAAACAGCTCCCAGCACCTGAGCAGAGAGAGAGTCCTACCCCATGCAGGGCCTGCCTGGGAGCTACTGAGGCTCTCAACAAGAGAACCCTCAAGATATGGACATGTTCTGAGAAACTGTGATGGAAGAACCCAGAAATAATATCATTTATTCAGAAGCCACCAGAAGCATGAAGTGTTTAAGGAGTACACAGGCACACCTGCATTTCATAACTTATATCTGAACTTATTAAGATCTGAAGGAATGAGAGATGGTATCTCATGGACAGCACAAATTAAACATGAGGTTGTTCATTGTTAACTCTATAGCAAGAGTCACAGACAGAGCACATGCCCTGACCTGGAATAAAATCTCTACAGAAGACCCAGAAACAACCTTTGATTCTGGGTTTGTGGGCACACAGGGGAGGAGGCTGAGGCTTGCAGCACCTCAAGGACTCGCGCAACAGGGCGTGTCTCTGACCCAAAGAAAGGTGTTGCACAATCAGCAGGCTGCAAGTAAGAGAACGGAGGAAGTAAAGGTCAGATGTAACTCAGGGAAAGGACAGGTTCTGAAATGGAGCCACTGGAGCAACACAGAGGTGAGGATGAGAAGGATGAAGAGCGAAGAGGAATCAACCTGTCAATAAAGGAGTCAAAGACAAAAGGACAAAAATGAGCTCACAACCGACTTTACCAGAATGCAGGAGGTGTGCAGCTGGACCCTCAAAACACAGAGCCCTCAGCCCACAGACAGGGGTCCTTGGCTACCTCTAGGTCACCACGATGGAGCTCCCAGCCCCTCTCCTGCTCGTGCTGAGCCCGGGCAATGAAACTCAGCCAGACGACGCCCTCCTGCGGCTTCCCCCGCGCCTGGGCCTGGCCCCAGGCCCGGCTGCTGCCGCCTCCCCGAGCCCCCCGAGCCCGCCCGCGGCCTGCCCTAGGCCGGGCCGCCCTCCATGGGCTGCCCGCGGCTTCACGGCCTGCCCTGGGCTCCCCTCGGGGTCGGGGCTCCCTCCCCACGGCTCCAGCACCCCTGAAGGAGGTGCCCGAGCCCGGCCGGGCTGTGCAGTTCCTCACCATAGGGCTGCCCGCCCAGCTCGTACTGCTGCATGCGGTAGACGGTGAACTCGTGCGCCGCCTCGGCGGCGGGCGGCGGCCCCAGGAGCAGGAGCACGGCGGGCACGAAGAGCAGGACGCTGAGCGGGAGGCACGAGGCCTTGAGCACCGACTCCAGCACCTCGCTCGCCTCCTCCAGCATCGCCGCGGCCCCGGCCCGCACTGCGGCCTGCTCGGCACGCACGGCGCGCCCCGCGCCGCATGCCGGGAGCTGTAGTTCGCGCGCCGCCGCGAGGGGCGCTGGGAATTGTAGTCGCGGCAGCCCGTGCTGGCCGCGATGCCGCCCCGCCTTGGCCTGCAGGGGGCGCCCTGCCCGAGGCCTGGCGCCCCCGAGCGCCCCCCAGCGGATGGGATGGGATTTTGGGATGGGGTGGGATGGGATTTTGGGATGGGATTTTGGGACGGGATTTTGGGATGGGATTTTGGGATGGGGTGGGATGGGATTTTGGGATGGGATTTTGGGATGGGATTTTGGGATGGGGTGGGATGGGATTTTGGGATGGGGTGGGATGGGGTGGGATGGGATTTTGGGATGGGATGGGATGAACAGGACCAGACATGAGGCTCCTGCTGCCCCTGAGCAGGGTGATCCCCCTGTCCCGAGAACAGGAAGGCAGCTCAATTTGTCCCCACTACAGAAACTACAGAAACATCTCCCAGGCAGTACCTGGCCTCCAGAGGGAAAAAATCGAAGCAAATCAACCCAAGGCTTTCTGATCACCTTGATTTATTGCAAAACAAATAGGCTGCATGCTCAGCTCCTGCAGAAGGGCTGGGCCAGCAGGTTTTGTATGAGTCCCCAGTGCTTTGGTGGCCTTCTGGCATGGTGAGAGGAGACATTTGGGTGCTGCGCTGATTTTTCCCTACATGAGAGAAGAGCAGGGATCTGAGGCACAAGCTGGCCGTGTCCTCAGGCCCAAGATGGCCCCAGGCTCCCCAGTCTCTCTGGGCACCTCCTTCTGCCCTGTCACTGCATCTCTGAGCACTGTCACAGCATTTAGCCTGGCTCAGTGCCCAGTCTCTGCCCCTCAGGGAGGGTCTGGGCTGTGGCTGCAGCCCTCTGCCATCCTCAGGCTGGGCAGGACATCAAGCTTGCATTCCTTCCCAGCAGCTGTGCCCATCACAGAAGGTCCAAAAGGATTCCAAAGGCTTGGGAAGGCCACCCATCTGGGGAAATCCATCCTGTTTGCCACTGAGCCCTGGGGCAAAACACCCTCAGGTAGGCAGGTACAGCACCTGTGCACACCCAAAGCACACACACAGAACCTGAGCAGCACAGCTGTCCCAGCAGAGCATCAATCCTAAAATATGCCTGTATCTTTCACTCCCAGCCTAGGAGCAATTCCTGTCCCTGTGCTGCACCCACACTGAGGCACCATCCCAGTCTGATGGGGCTGGAAATAACCCAGTTATATAACCCAGGCCAGGACCAGCACCATGAAGTCCTGGGGGCTGTCTGGCACCCCCTGCTCCCCCTGTGGCCCCTCACAGGCTGGGGAGGTTGCTCATCATGCTGGAGTTGCTGGACAGGGGCGCCCTGGGCCGAGCGTTCCGGGCCACGGAGCTGCGGAAGCTGTCGCGGTAGCGCAGGGAGCTCTCGGTGGAGGAGCCAGAGTTGATGTCCGAGATGACCAGGCAGCTGCCAGGCTTGCAGAGCCCAGCCCTGACACAGCAGCAGCACAGCAGGCTCCCCACGGCACGGCGAACCTCCACGCTGCGCAGGGAGTAAATGACGGGATTGACCCCCGAGTTGAGCAGGGCCAGAGCCAGCGTCCAGTCCAGGCTGTGCAGGTGGGTGCAGGCCCCGCTCTGGCAGAAAACATCGAAGAGCAGCAGCACAAAGAGGGGACTCCAGCAGAGGATGAAGGCTCCCAGGATCATCAGCACCGTCTTCAGCAGGCGCAGGGAGCGCCGGCGGCCGTGCCGTGAGCTGCTCTGCCTGGAGCTGGCCTGCACCAGGTAGAAGATGGAGATGTAGAGGCCGATGATGCCCAGGAGGATGATGCTGAACACGACCACGGAGAAGAGGATGTAGTTCTTGGAGTAGAGCGGCAGGAGCACGGAGCAGGCCTGGAAGTCGCAGAGGCAGTTCCAGCCCAGCAGCGGCAGCAGCCCGATGACGAGGGCCAGCAGCCAGCAGGACACGATGAGCCCGCGCAGCCGCAGCGTCTTGCTGGCCTCGTTCTCCGCGATCGGCCTCACCATGGCACTGTAGCGCTCGACGGCCGTCACCAGCAGGCTGAAGGTGGAGGCGGCCAGGGCGATGAAGAGGATGCCCTCCCTGAGGAACCAGAGCTGCGGGGACAGCTGGAAGGTGGTGCTGCCCGAGAGGCAGAGGTTGCAGAGGTAGGCGATGCCTGCCAGCAGGTCGCTGAGGGTGATGCTGGCGATGCAGGAGTAGACCCAGCGCCGGCCCCGCAGGCAGCGCAGCACGGCCAGCAGCACCAGCAGGTTCTCCAGGATGATGATGCAGCTGATGATGGCGAAGGCGCTGCGGACCAGCCCCATGCCCTCGTCCCCCGAGTGCCGGTTGGTGAGCTTGCCTGAGAAGTTGTAGTGCTGCAGGATGATGTTCACATTCCTCGTGGCAGCCAGCTGCAGGCAGGAGGCTTTTGTCAGCAGGTCGAGTCTGAGCTCGGGATGTGGAGCAGAGTCCAGGGGAAGGAGGAGGGAGTGATTTACCAGCCAGCTCAGCACTGGAGCATCCATCTTCTGAGCCTGGGCAGCTGTCAAGGGATGCTCGGTGGAGGAAAGAGTCAGGCAGGGCTTGGGGCAGAGCAGATCCTCTGTTTGGGGGCTGGAGCAGCTGTGAGACTGAGCCCAGCAGCCCTGCTCAGCGAGGAGGTGAGAGTCAGAGCCCAGTCTGCCAGCTCTGCAGCACTGAAAGAGCAAGGGGAGAGGAGGGTGAGGTGTTTTGTAAGTCCACCCATGAACATAGGCTTCCTGTTGTTTAATAAAGTTTCCTGTTGTGACTGAGAGTATTGACATCTCTCCATTTCTTGGTAAGGGTCTGGTTATTCTCGGCTTTGCTGTGGTTGTGAAGGTGTGACATGAATGAAGTAACAGTGCCAGGGCCCTCTTCGGGTTGGAGCAGGCTGTGTCAAATGGGGCAACACCTCGATGGGTGGAGTCTGTGGGGCTGAACAGATCCAAGTGCTGGTAAGAGCAGACAGCTGGAGACACAGAGTGCTTTGCCTGCTGTGGTGCTCGGTTCAGCCTGAGCCTGGCAGGGAGCCACTGCCTCTCTGTGCACCACCCATGCCCAGATCCATCCCTCTTCCTGTCAGTCCTCGGGCCCAGCTCCTGCCACTCTCCCAGAACACATCCATCCCCATCCTGCACTGTCTGTGCAGCAGCTCCAGGCACCTGTGGCTGCAGCAGAGCCTCAGCCCCTTCCACTGCAAAGGAAACCACTGGTCGAAGCCAAGCACGTGCCCTGACACTGCCCCTACACCTTCAACTCACCCAGCATCTGCTGCAGATGGGCCAGGACCTTCCCACGCTCTCTCTTCACACGGGCAAGGAAGGAGGCAAAAAGCTGCTGCTTCTCACCTTTGCAGGAGGCACAAGGTGCTGAGACCAGCACCAAGGAATGAGAACATGGCTGCACTGGTCATTTCCATCATTGGCCTAATTCCTTATAACTCGGCGGGAGAGCCTTGCAACGTGCTGTTCCCAGTTGTGGCTGGGAATTTGCCTTAGGACTCACCTGTCATGGGGTTCTTGCTGCCCCAGGGAGGTTCAGCAGTGCTCTCCAGCTCTGAGGCCCAGCATGGAAGCAGGTCGTGAGAAGAGCTCCTCGTGCAAAATAAGTGAGGCTTCTACCTAGCAAAGTGAACAAAAGGGGAAGTTACAACATCAACCACATTTCTGTGCAGGGTGGACCCCACCCAAATCAGCTGCAAAGTGGCAGAGATAAAAGAAAAGCAGAGCACCTTTTAACTCGGGGTCACAGCAGAAGCTGTGCCCTGCTGTGCTCTCACTCCAGACTGCCAGGAAATCATGAAGATGTCCCAGGCTGAGAGCAAAGAGCAGCGAGCTCTTCCATCAGCAGGGAGCTGTCCAGGGAGCCCATCCACCCTTGGTCAATGCATTATCCCAGCCTGGATGGCTGGAAAATGCAAAGGAGGCTCCTGCTGCAGCAAGAGTGCAAGCAAGAGTGGTTCTTGTCAAAAGCTGAGGGCTCCATGCTCCACCTTCACCCTTTGAGCTGGGGTTTTGGCCTTTTCTATCAGCAGTGTGGAAAGAAGCTCACAGTGATAAGGTCAGCAGATGACCCCGAGATTGAAGGAGCGGAAATCAGCAGCAGGGCTGGGCTGTGAGCTCAGAGGGGAGCAGGGCTGCACTCAGCACCAGAGCTGCTCCAAACACTCCCAGTGGTTCCCACAAATCACTGGAATCCAAAGGGTCAGTGTGATCCTGGCACATCACCCCTCTGAGCTCTGCTCCTGCTCCAGGGTGAGCCTCCAGGTGATGTGTCTGTTCAGAACTGGTGGAATGTTCCTGGAGGATCAGAGGATGGAGAAACCTGCCTTGTCAGGGGTCCTAAGAGCTTCTCACAGAGCTGGCAATGTGTGAGGAGTCTCAGAGATTCCTGACAGGAGAGACCTGTGGGGAGGATGGGATGGGGGCAGGAAAACCCTTTGGATGGCAGAGGGAGTGAGATGAGCTGCTGGGACAGTCTGAACCCCTCACCCTTGGTGTGCAGGTTCTCTGGGTCAGGAAAACATTGCAGGATCTTCCTAATGCCCCTTCCACAATCCTATCCAAGGCATGGAGTCCCCAGCTCCTGACTGGGGGCTGATGGGGCTCTTCTTGCCTGAGCCCCCACACGAGGGACAGTCCCTGTTCTGTGCTGTCCCCGCTGCTCTGCACAGTCCCAGGCTGAGCTCTATCTCAGCACTTCTCCTTTGCTGCCAAATGTTTGTTTTTTTTCTTTTAAGTGAAGTGGGGCAGGGGAGAGTCACCCCCTCCTGCAGCATTTCTCATCTCTTCCCTTCAGATCAAAGCCACAACGTGCCTGAAACTGCCTGCTGGCTCTGAGTGCTGGGCTTGGATGGGCCAGGGGAGGCACGGGGGGCACTGAAGCCCTGTGCACCTGCTCCAGCTCCATGGCTAAAGCTGTGGGTATTGATGGGTGCTGAGATGAGGCAGATCAGCAGAGAAGCCCTGGAACCCTCCAGAGGTCAACAGGAAGGCCAAAATACCTTGGCCTCAGAGAGAGGAACTTGTCTGCAGTCAAAGGAACACCAGAGAGGAGCAGGAGAGCAGCAGCCTGGAGCTCAGCTCTGTGTCCATGGTGGCCTGCCCAGTCCCTCCTGCCCTGGGGCTGCTGCTCCCAGGAGGGTTTCCAGCCACAGATTGTGGGGGGCCACAAGCAGCTGCAGGGGAAAGACAGCAAGTTACAAACACAAGATAAAATATCGATAATTCCTGTTGAGGTTTTCCTGCTGTGCAGCTGCACAGTCCTGATTAAAACTTGTATTTTCAGACATTATGATTAAATAAAAACAAAATAAAACATGGGTGAAGCTCAGTGGAGAGCTCTGTGTCAGGCTGGCTCATGGACATCAGGCATCCCCATGTCTGTCCCACACCTCTCCCTCCCCACCCACCCATCCTGTCCCCTCTTTGTGGCCCCAGCACAGCCCAAGGCATCCACTTGCCCGCAGGTGTTTTGCTGCTCCAGGAAGGGTGGAGCAGGGCTGGTTTAAAAATGACTGATCACTCCTGGCAGTTGGGTGGTTGCACTTCCCCACTTTGGTCTCTTCTGCTGCAGAGCAGCACTTCCCACATGCCAGTCCCCAAGCTGGCAGGTGCTGCTGGCCCCAGAGGAGCCAAGAAGAGCCAGCAAGGCCCCTCTGACCTGGGCTAACACCAAACCCTGCAGATCTGACTTTTCACAGAGCTCTAAAACTGTCCCAGGCACAGCTGTTGTGCCCTTCCATTTAAATTGGGTGATGGTGATGCTGGATCTCTGTAGAAAAAGAGGCTCTGCAATGCATCTCTTGAAGGAAAACAAGAATATGAGAGAGCAAGTTTCAGGATTCTCTCCTCTAGACCACACTCATGACTTTAAATGGCAAAGTTTTGTTGTTCTGTTTATTTTTTAAGTGGCTTTTTTTTAGAACCTCGCATTTCCTCGAGGCAAAAACATTAAGCAGAAAGTGTGGGAGAAATGTTAAATCACACCTCAAAACCACCACAGGACACCTTTCCCTTGCTGTCAGCACCCCTGAGGCTGTGACTGTGGTGCAGCAGGCTCTGTCAGCCCTGGCCTTTCCCTGCTGTGCTATCGCCCATCAATCACAGCACGTGGGCACTGAGCTGGCCAGGCCAGCGATGCCCTGATTAGCACAATCAGCTCCTGGCACATGGTTTCCTGCCTGCTGGGCACAGCTGCCTCCAGGCCATAAAACCAGCCCCTGCCCACGGGGAAGCTCAAACTCGCACACATCTGGAAGGAGCATCCAGCTGTGGCAGAGATGCGCCAGCCACTGCCCGCCCTGCTGCTCCTGCTCTGCTGCCCCTGGGCCAGGGCCAGTAAGTCAGGGCTTTGCTGGGACTGAGGTGGCTCTTTTGGGCTCTGAGCAGCCCCTGGCTCACCCTGTGCTGGGCTGTCTTGCAGGTGCTCTGCGGGCTGGGATTGTGGGGGGCCACGAGGCGCGGCCCCACTCCCACCCGTACATGGCCTACCTGAAGATAGCAGAGCTGGGGGCCTGTGGGGGCTTCCTGGTGGCCCCTGACTGGGTGATGTCAGCTGCACACTGCCTGGGGTGAGTACTCATTACAGGGGCTTTATCCCCTTCTTTCTCCCCTAGCCTGGGAGCTCCTTCCCTGCAGTGATTTTGGAGCATGTTCCTCCTGTGCTGGGCACCTGTCTCTACCAGTCTGCCAAAATAAGGGGGTGGGTGACACCCAGCCTGATTTCCCATTTATCCCCTTCACTGCCGTGGCCAGGAATATCACAGTCATCCTGGGGGCTCACAACATTCAAGAAGCAGAAAAAACCCAGCAGGTCAGGGGAGTCCTCAAGTACCATGAGCACCCTGAATACGACCCTGACACGATGGAAAATGACATCATGCTGCTCCAGGCAAGGAATTCTGGGGGGCAGAGGGTGGGCTGGGGCTGTGGGGCTGGCAGGGCTCGTCCTGGCTGTTAGCTCCTTCTGCAAAGCTGCTGGAGGCTGGCAGGATTGGGAGGGACATGGGAAGGAGCCATGGGCAGGGTTTGGTGGCTTTGACAGCAGCTCCCTGGAGCTTGCAGAGCCTGCTAGACCCTCCCTGCCTCTGCAAAGAGAGTGTCCTGCTCACAGCCCTCTCTCAACCCCCTGCTTTCCCCCAGCTAACATCAAAGGTCACTTACAATGACTTCATCCAGCCCATCCCACTGCCCAAGAGCGGCAGCGACCTCCCCACGGGCACCAAGTGTGTGATTGCTGGCTGGGGGCTCATCGACGAGGACAGGGCCACCAACAAACTCTTTGAGACCAAAGTGTCCATCTACAGCCGCAGGAAATGCACCCTCTTCTACCCACACCTCGATTCTGGCATGATCTGTGCAGGCAGCTTCCATGAGCTGAAGGATTCCAGCCAGGTATGGGGAGGGCAGGTTCTCTGGGAGCAGGAGCTGCTGCTGGCATGGGCACAGCCAGGTCCCAGGGCAGGTGACAAGCATTTGGTCACAGTTCCCACCAGGACTGGCTGTCTGGATGTCCTGACATCACCCACAGCCCCAGGGGCAGAGCCCCAGCTCGGGGCAGCCCCTTCAGCTGGGTGGGATATGGAGCAGGGAGGATCAGGGAGAAACCTGTTACAGGGAAGAGGCCTCTAAAATCAATCTCATCTCTCCCCAGGGAGATTCTGGTGGTCCCCTGGTTTGTAATAAAGTGGCACATGGTGTGGTGTCCTTTGGCTACAGCTCCCCACCCGGGGTCTACACCCGCATCTCCAACTACCTGCCCTGGATCAGAAAAGTCATGAAGAAGTAGCAGCAGTGGCAGAACTTTGTCCAGCTCTGGTGTGGCCCTGGAGACTGCAATAGTTCCTTCCTGCCCCTGCTGAAGGCTCAGCTCCCTCTCTCTCCTCAGGAGCCCAAGTGACCTGATCAGTGCCCTTGAGGGTCCCCTTCATCCCACCCTGAGACTGCTGCCTGTCCCTTTCCCTGCCCACCCCAGGACTGAGTTAAATCACCCTGGCAGAAGCAGGGATGGCCCCAGATGGCACAAAAAGAGGCTGTGCCCCAGCAGACCCCACTTCCTTCAGAGATAAACCTGTTCCTGCTTGAACCTGCTGCTCTTAAGCACCCACAGTAAACTCAGAGCTGCAGCTCCCAGTGTGCGTTGTCTTTTTTGTGGCCTCACCACAGAATGCAGGAGGGAGGGTCTGGCTGCTGGGCCAGCAGCAATCACAGCTCTGCATCCTCAATCACTGGCAGGCTCAGAAACAAGAGGTGTGGTGGCCCTTCCTGGGGTTACAGGGATGATGAGGAGAAAAACTGCCCAGGTGGAAATGTTCTGGGACAAACGATGGGCACACACTCCCTTCACCAAGTTCAGCATCACTGTCACCCTCCAGGGAGCACAGGCAGGAGGATGTGGGGCATCAGCAGTGGCCAGGACCCTGAAGCTGTTGTTCTGTGCACAGTAAAGGCTGTTCCCTCTGGAGTGTTGCACCCTAGGGCACAGAGCAGGCCAGCCAGGGCACACCAGGCTTATCCTCCCAGCTGTCTGAGCTGCAAGAGCCTTCACTGGGAGGAGGGAGCTGGACTTTTTATGGACTGTGCCCTTGGGTGTAAGCAGGTGGCTGTTAATACATCAGGTTCAGGGCTTTAGGATCCCAGAGAGGAGGCACACCCCAAGTCCCAGCTGTTGCACACCCTCTGCTTCCAAGCCTTGCCTGTTGCCAGCAGCCACAGTGCATCCCCATTTCTGCACCATGTCCTGGGTAGAGACATAGAAAGGGTTGAACTGAAAGGGTTGATGAAGGACTTGGGTTCACAAAAGTGCCTGACCCCAAGCCACTTCCTCCTTTCCTCCCATGGTAACTGCAGGGGCCCAGCTGGGTCCCTGGAGAAGGTGAGGATGGGTCCTGGCTGGCTGCTGTGAAGCTGCTTGGCACATCCTTGTCCCCCTGCCCAGAGGCTGCTCTGGTTGTACCCAAACCTCTCCTCTCAGCTGGATGATGCCCAGAGACAAACTCTCCCCTCAAAGGATGCTCGAGTGCTGTTTTCAGACAGCTCCTGGGTTGGAGTCTGATCTTCCCTCCATGGCCTGCCCCAGCCTGCTCTCTGAGCCCTCATCTCCTCCATCCCAGCTCGTTTCTGGTGGCATCTCCTGTGTACAGAGAGAGTCAAGAGTTCCCTGGGGACAGAGATGCTGCTCTGGGAAAGGAGTGAGAGCAGAACTCCCTGGCAGGGAGTGTCGGATGTCCGTGATGTCAGGAGGAGAACAGGGTGGTTTGTGGTGGGAAAAACCAGTGGGGAATTTTAAATGTATGAAAACTGCCAACAGTCCAGGGAAAAGGGGGTACTTCCCTGCTCTCATGGCCTTTCCCAGTCTCCCACTGGTCACCCCCATCACAGGGAGCAGGTTTCCATAGTCCAGCCTGGATTTCTGCTCGTAAATCCTTCACGTTCTTGTCTGGGATGAAGGAAACTGCATCACCTCTGCCTTCAGCAGCCAGGCTGCCCTGGGGAAACTGAGAAGGGTCCATGTTTGGGCTTCTGCTCACAGCCACTATCAGCTCAGAAATCTGCAAATGAACAGGCTGCAGCTGCTTATCTGTGCATTATGAATCTCTGTGACGTCAGGGTTTTCCTTGAAGCTCCAACTGCTGCAGGCTTTGCACGAGAATGGCAGCACGAAGCTGAAAATGGGGTTTTACCCAGTGGCACTGGGGGCAGAGGGGAAAGCAGATTTCCTGGCAGTGAGGCAGCAGGGAGGCGTCAGCCCCGTTTCGTCACAGCTGAACTGCAAATGCTCCCAGTTTGCCCTTACGGTAAAATCCCAGCATGGATTGGGCTGGAAGGGCCTCAGGGATCATCTCATTCCACACTTCCACCATCCCAGGCTGCTCCAAACCCCAGTGTCCAGCCTGGCCTTGGACACTGCCAGGGATCCAGGGAAGTCCACCCTGTGCCAGGGCTCCCCACCTCACCTGGTGCATATACACCACCTCACCTCCTGCATATACACAAGGTCCTTTCCAATTTTCTTGAGGCAGCACTTTCTGCAGGTGTAGAGGACAGAGAAATATCCTGATTTAGAAATCTTTGTACTTGCACAGGCCTGTGAAGCCTGAACAGCAGAGCACCTCCTACCCAGTGCTGGGATTTCTTCCCAGTATCATGAGTGCCATGTTATAAACACATTCATGGCAATTCTGCTCTCTTAGCCAAGGCTGCAGCTACTGAGGGAGAGCAGGAGGGTCCTCATCTGCCACTGCAGAGTCTTTGGAACTGATGCATTAGGTTAAAAAAAATCTCGTTCATGTAGGGCTGGTGATAAAAATCAAGAGGGTTTGCAAGTGTTCAACAGAGAATAGAAGCTGCAAGGCAAGGCCTCAGTGGCAGTCAAAGAGATGAGGGTGGGTGAGTTTCTGCAGCTTCCAGAAGAAACACGAAATTCTAAAATTGGCTCTGGGTTCAGAAGGACGTCAGATCCCTCAGATCAGACCCATGGTGGAGGTGGATTATCCATCCACCCAAGGCCAAGACTGCCTGAATTCCCCTCTCACACTGCTGAGACATGCAACTTGTGGAGAGATTCTTCAGATGAGTCTGACTTCTGTGGTTTCCTGGAGTCTGGTCTCAGGCTATAAAACCTTGCTGGGAGCAGGATGAGACCCCAGATTCAGCCCCACCTCTGAGGCACCCACTGGAGGCAGGAGGCTGTGATGGAGCATCTGCAGACACTGCTGCCCATCCTGCTGCTGCTGTGCCCCCCAGCCAGCACTGGTAAGCTGAGTGGGCTGGATGGGTGGGGAAGGATGAATCTCAGCCCTGTGCCCTGCAAACCCCTCGTCCTCAGCCCCTTCCATTGCAGATTATCCCTGGAAGTGGAGGGAGAGAGGAGGAGAAGCCAAGGCAACCCCCAGGACCCACCCCACACCCTACATGGCCTTTCTGCAGGGCAAGGACAACCATTTCTGTTCAGGCTTCCTCGTGGCCCCTGGCTGGGTGATGACAGCAGCTCAGTGCCTCACGTAAGTCTTGGCTGTGTCCACAGCACCTGCAGCCAGGTGTGTTCCCCACCATAGCCTGGGGTGCATCTCCTCTGGGGAGGTCTCATGGCTGGAGTCACTTCAGCCATGACCAGGCTCTTTCCCCAGACAGGGCACAGCTTGGGGACAGCTCTGAGCCCCATCTCCCTCTCCAGCCCACCCCCAGATATTTACCCTGATTTTTTTTCCCACTCCATGACTCGTTTTATTTTTCCCAGATGTCAATAATGGGAGGTCAGAGTGGCTTCTTCCCCTGCTGGCACTGACCTGCTGTCAGGCTTTGTCCTTTCTGCCACCAACTTGTTTGTTGGCAGAACAATTTCCTATGAGCCAGGTGCTTGCCCAGCCCTTTTCCATCCCTCCAGCTGGGCTATGGATGGGCAGGAGGATTTTTCCAGATGTGCACAGCTCTGGGTGTGGCTCCCACCCACCTCAGGGCTGACAGCTCTGCCCTGGTGCCAGTGACAGGCTCGGGGCCAGTCCCCACACCTGGGCAGCAAAAGGGGGGACCCAGGAGCCCCAAACCTCACCTGGGAGGTTGGGAGGGACTCTTGCATATACCCAAGATCCTTTCTAACTTTCTTGAGGCAACACTTTCTACAGGTGTAGAGGAGAGAGAAATATCCTGATTTAGAAATCTTTGTACTTCCATGGGCCTGTGAAGCCCAGAACAAGAGAGCAGCAGCATTGGACCAAATGTGCCCAGCTTGAGGTGTGGAGATAAAGGAGCCCTTGCAGAGCTCTGGTCTGTAGGTGGGAGCTTGCTCTGCCTCTTGGCTGGGCAGTTCACTGGCAGAGCTCCTTGCTCCCACCATTCATCTTAAAAAGTGCATGTAAAATATATTTTGTGTATAGGTAATACATATAAACTGTATTTGTGTAATTGGACTCTCCTGGCCATGCCCCTGGGAGATGAGCCTCAGTGTTCCCAGGCAAGGCAGGGGCATGCTGGTGACACCCACTGTGCTTGATTTCACCAGGCACAAACCCCTGACTGTCATCCTGGGAGCCCAAACACTCCAAAGCAGAGAGGAGAGCTGGCAAACCTTCGAGGTCAAGGAGTACCACAGCCACCCAAAATTTAAGATTTCAAGCCTTAAAGAGGGGAATGACATCCTTTTACTGAAGGTAACCTGGCTGGAGGAACCTGGTGTGCAGAGCTGAGCTGCAGCCCTGGAGCAGAAGTGGATTGCAGGCCAACCACTCATCTCTGTGTTTTCTGTCCCCTTGCCCAGCTGAATGGCAATGCCACAAGCAATGGCCACGTCAGGCCCATCTCCCTCGATAGTTCCAAAAAACCCTATGGTAAGGTTGAGTGCAGAGTGTTTGGCTGGGGCCACAGGAGGGACAACACGGTCACCTTGCGTGAGGCCACTGTCAGCACGGTCAAGACAAGGGACTGCCTCAACCAGTTCCTAAAACTGCATGACAGAGTGATTTGTGGCAAGAGCAAATCTTCTGAGGTGCCTGAAAAGGTCAGTCTCTGATCAGGGAGGAGGAGGAGGCTGCAGGGGAGGTTTTAGCCAGGGGCAAAGCAAAAGGAAGAAGAGGATCCTTGCGTTTGTTCCCACAGCACAGGACCTGGGAGTTGGCAGCAGCACAGGGGGGAAACAGCTTGGCCACGGGGCTCACCCTGAATCTCGTTTTTGGTCTGAGTGTGTTTTGTATCTGAAGTCAGCAGAAGGGCAGAAATGAAGCTTCAGAATTCCCCCAGCTGGGTCCCAAACCGAGCTGTCACCAGTCCCTTGTGGAGGCAGAGTTATCCCTGTCCACTGCCAGTCCAGCCTTCTGCTGGGGCAATTCTGTCCTGCTGCTTGCAGCCTCCCTGCTCTTTGCCAAGGCATTCCTATTCCTTCCCTGGGGTTCCCACAACCCAGCACTCATCTCTCTGCTCCTTTTCACAGGATGGTGCTGGGGATCTACTGGTCTTCAGGAACAAAGCCTATGGCATCTTCTCCTACAAGAACAAGTTGTCTGGCTTCTACACACACATTGGTAGTTTCCAGTCCTGGGTTGACAGTGTCCTGAAGTCAGCGTGACCCTGCTCCCCCTGCAGCTGCTGCCCTGGAGAGCTCACCCTCCCAAGCCCCAGTCCTCACCAGCTTTCTTTTCCTTTCTCCCTGGGAAACATCTTCCACTGGTCCTTGTGGATGTGGCCAGCACTTCTCTGTGGCCAAGCCGAGCTCTGTCCGTGGTGGGGCTGGCACAGAGGCCGTGTTTGTGTTTGTGTTTGTGTTTGTGTTTGTCCCCTGTGCACACCGGGGAGTGCCTGCACTCCCTCACTGCTGCCCTGATTTGGCCCTTTGTGGCTCCAGCTCCGGAGAGGAAGCAGCAGGACAGCCCTAGTGAGGTGCCAGTAGCTGGGGGGATGTCTGTAACCCTCAGGGGAAGGCTGCACCACGAGATCAGAGGGATCCAAAGAGCAGCCTCCTCCCCATCTGTCATTTGTGACACCTCATGTCTGGTTGTCCTTTGCCCAAGCCCTGGGGCTACAGGGCTGCCCAAGCTCCAAGGAGGACTCTTCCAGCTCCTGCTGTCCCCTACCTCTGAAACCTGCTGCCTCCTTTCTCCCCTCTTCTGTATCTCCACTGTTGTCAGAACACATAAAAACAATGAATCTCATCAGCATTTGAAAGCCTTTTTTTTTTGGTGCAATTTGGATTTCTCTGGGCCACTGGCTCCAGTCCTGAGCTCAGGAGAAAGCTCAAAGCTGGAGGTTTCTACCCCAACCAATGGCCTCCATTTTCTGTGTCACTTAAACCTCCAGAATAAATGGCCAGTTTGGATTTCAGGGCAGAGGCTCCCCTCACTCCCTCCAGGGATCTCCAGGCTGGTACTTTGGGGGTTTCCTTGCTCTATCACATCTCCCCCATGGGCCCCTCTCAATTCTACCCCATCCCCCCTCTGGCTGCCATTCCACACAAATCCAGCATCTTCCCCCCAGTGCAGCTCTGCCACTCACAGATATTCATCGAGGCACACTGAGTCATCTTTTTAGTGAAACTGGCAGCAAAGACAGGAACCACACAGCCCCACCACAGCCTGACAGTCAGTAAATATTTTATTTCTACATGTCATGGTTTAAGACAAAAAATAAACCCCTGCCTCTTCTACAAGAGAGCTTAAAAATATTGCAACCTGAGGAAATTAATCTGGAGATTTGGCAAGAGACCCAGCAAGAGGAGCTCAAACACTTCCGTCAGATGTTTAGGATTTCATTGACAAAAACACACTTCTGGGGAGTGTTTGCCTTTCCTTATGCTCATTTCTGCCCAAAGGTGACTTGTCAGGGGCCATTCCAACATCTGTGGCAGCACTGGATATGAAACACAAGGCCAAAGTTGTGAAGACTCCAAATATTTTCCAAACCTTATAATTCAAGATGTCTAAAAGTCCCCAGGTCACTCACCTGCCTAAGAAAATCTGCAGCTGAACAGAGCTATCAGTGGTTTTTGCTGTGGGTGATGTTGCACAAGGAAAGCACCTCCAGCACATTTCTGCTGAGTTTTTCATGCCCAGAGTGCCCTCTTTGGGTTGGCAACAGGGTGTGTTCTTCAAGGTTCTGTCTCTAAACAACTTCCAAACCCATCAAAAAAACTTAACTCTTTCAGGCTGGAAGCAAATTCATGGCTGAGCTGAGGAAAGGCACCTCTTTCCCCCAGGGTTCTTTACATCATTTAATCTGCTCTGAATCAGGGGTTGCAAAGCTGACATTGAGCAGAGACTTCTTTTCTTTTGAGGATGCCAAATCCTGCCCAGAAGAATTTCCCATTCTCATCCTGCATCTTCTGTGCAAAGAGCCTGTCACCTCCTGGAGAGCTGGAGACTGAAGGCCTGAGTCACTGGGAGGGAGGATGGGAACCAGCAGGGCAGGAGAAACCTGTCTTTGGGGAGCTCCATAAAAACAGCATTTATTTCCATGGCCAGGAGCTACAGATACTCACCTGAGATGAAGGGAGGAGCAGCTCCAGGAGCAGTGCATGGGAGTGGCCAGGGACAAATGACAGCATTTGGCCAGGGGTGTAGAACAGCCCTGGGCAGCAGCTGAGCTCCCTGATGAGCCACATCCTCACCCAGTCAGCAGCTGGGCTCACCCAGAAGCTTCACACAGCCCAAGTGTGGAGTCCTTGTCACACAGTCCAGCCACAAAAACTCTTCAAAAGCCATGAGTTCTCCACCCATGGTGGTGGAGATGTTACAAAAATTGCTTGTGGAGGCTTAACTTCCTGGTCAGGCTGCATGGCAGGAGATAAAGCAGTTGGAGGACAATTATACCAGACTGGTATCACTGGGAGGGCACACAGGAAACAGCTTGGGTTACAACAAGCCCTTCCTGAGCCCAGGGCTCAAGGAACTCTTGACAGAAATGTCCCAACAGCAGCTGCCACCCCACAGGCCGAGCTGGTCTCTGAGCTGCACATCAACTTCAGAGCCCTGTGTGGGACCTGGATAACACAGGAGAGAAAGCTGAAGTAGAGGAGGGAGGCTTTACATTCCTGCTTTATAAATTGCACATGACATGGATCTTATGCTGGATAGATCCTTCCCTCTCTTCCCAAGAGCTCAAAGGAAAGAGCTTCCTCCTGCTGGGAGGATGATGGCTGTCCAAGGACAAGGTGAATCCCAAACTCTTTTTTTCTTTGCCCTTTTTTTGAACATGGGATGTTTTTAACATGAAAAATATGAAATTTTCTTTCCTTCATGTCTGGTGTAGCCATGCCCACGACCCCAAGGACCTGCTTTGGTGTTGGCAGGGATGTCCAGTGGCCAGGTTTAAAGTGATTTGCAGCACTGCCACAACTCCTGTCCCTGGGCCAGCTCACCTTATCAGGACACTCCCCTGGCCCACAGCCCAGCTCTGGCAGCCTTTTTTTGCTGAGTTCCTCCCTCTGGAGCAGGCAAAGGAATTCTCCAGGCTGTGGCAGGTGGCCTCATGACACAGCCTCCCATGTTCCCGAGGCCACTCCTTGCAGGATGGACACAGCAGGAGAGCAGGAGCTGTGGAGCTGGAGGTGAGGAGGAGCTCTCTGTGCTGCTGGGACACTTTTCCAGCCTGAGCTGGAGTGGTCCTTGGGAAAGCAGCAACTGTGAACCTGCTGCATGGGCTGTTCTCTCAGCTGCTGCCAACAGCTGTCTCCTTCCCTGAGCTGCTCCTCCACTGCCACACACACCTGGAGGCTGCAAAAGGCCAAAGCAGGAGGCCCTCACAGCCAGCTGGAAATACTGGATGTTAAAGGCTTCTTTTTTCACTTGAAGAGCCCCAACTTGTTGCTTTGCTTTATTTAAACAAAGCATGTTTGGCTTTTTGCAGAGAGCAGCACCACACGTGGCTCACACAGAACAGGGAGCACTGACACTGCTCCCCAGCTGGTGAGGAAACAGAACCTCTGAGGACAGCAAAAAAACTCACTCTTAACTAGGAAAGTGACAATTTAATGCTCTGGCCACCAGACCACTGCTCCCTTCCTGGTGGGAGCCAACAAAATGTTTCAGGCTGCCCAGGAGCTGCAGCTTCACCTGTGCTCAGTGACCTTGGAGGGAGCAGAACATCCTCAGCTGCAGCTTCCTGAAAACACAGGAAACCTTTACATAGAGGAAATTGGCCATCTCTACCCACTCCCAGCTGATTTAATGCAACATTCCTGGAGAATGAGCCCAGAGAAATGGAATTAAGCTCTAGGAACTCCATCTCAGGAAATGGCTTTGTGGAGGTTTTTACAGTCATCCAGCTCTGAACTCCTTAAGGGATGATTTTAAGCAGTTTCATATTTCAGTCCACGTTTCTAACAGGCAGGACTGGAAGCAGTTCTGGTCCCACCAACATTCCTGCTATTGGCAACAGACATCCTGCTTGGAATTGTGCCTGCAATGGGCTGACACCAGAGCAAGAGGCAGCAGCAAACACCAACAACTCCACTTAGCAAACCTACTCCAAAATCCTGGAAAACTTCAAATCAAGATGCCATCATTGCATCCCTGCACTTTAAACCCCCAGTCAGACCCTCCTCACACTTCAGAATTACTGGTACAGTGCATTATATATAATTATGGTGCATTATACCTTTTATTTACCAAAACATTCTTTGTTTCTATGCCTGATTTTCTGACAGGAGGCAGAGCTGCAGGTCCCACAGGGTACCAGGGAGGAAGAGAAGAGGGGAAGACAGGAGAGAAGAAACACACACACAACCACCACGGCTTTTAGGAACAAAATTTATTCCAATTTCAAACAGAGAGTTTATTTCAGGAGAAAGATATGAAAATCAATTTCCATCAGATATTTCTGTAATAAGCGTGTTGCCCAGCAGTCAGAGTGGGATCATTCCAAGAAACAATCACACTCCTGGACTGGAATGAGACAGTTTGGAGTCTGAATAGATCCTGACACTGGGCATCTTATTCAGAAACTCCTTTACCCTACCCTCTTCCCTCCCCGCCCCCCAACACGCACAACAATACATGCATTGCAAATGACAAGGTTTAAAAACAGCATTTTATATAGTATTCTTTTTAAATAGGATAATGTTTAAATTGTCTTAAATCAGGATCCTATAATATACAAGTATAACCAAATAATTTCCACCACATTGGCACTTGTAAAGAGTCTCTGGCACTACTAAAGAAGGGGCATTGGCACAAACCATACTCTTAAAAAACTGGGTGCTGCATAACACACTTTATCTCTGCTGGACTCTAACGACCTGGGCTCTGTACAGGACAATACAATGGTCAGCACACTCCGGAAGTACTTTTTTTTTTTTTTTTTTTTAATTATTTTTTGTTTTTTTTTTTTTTTTTTTTTTTTTAAAACCAATAAAACACATGAAGAAAAACCATAGTTGAACGCAAGGCCAACATTGCTAGGAAGCAACAACAAGAGACCAAAGAATCCAACTCGAGGAGAAGGGGGGAGGCAGGAAGGGCAGGAGCTGACACGCTGCAGCTGGAAGGGGCTTTTGCTCACCAGGTAGCCAATCCACATGGAATGGTGCAAGGAAAAGGGATGGTCCTCTGCTCACTGACTTCAAGTTTCAAACTAGTTCAAAGTATGTTGGTTTCTTCAACAGAACAAAGATTAAAAGTGCACAAGGAGCAGAGGTTAACAAGGAGACCAACTCCTCAGACTCTAGATTCCCTACAACAACCCAATTTTACCTCTCTTCTGAAAGTCACTCTCAACCTGCAGAGGATTCTGACAGGCCTTTCAGAAAGGTTGATACAGGCAAATTTGGTTTTAAGGTTTGGCACTTTTGCTAGGCCAGGCGTTTGCCAGCCAACAGAGACAGGAGCCAGTTCTGCAGGAACACTTCACTGGCCAAGCTGGAGGCACACAAGCAGCTGCCTACTAAGGAAAGCACGTGCTAACACTGGTATCTTCTCACATGATACAGTCACAGACAACTCTAGGTGACGTGTACAGGTCTGACCCATTCCTACCCCAGTCCAGGAGGAGGCTTCAGGAACTCAACGAGAGCCACTGAGCAACGCTCGGCCCTTCCCTCCCTGCCCTGAGCCAGTTCTCAGGCCAACAGCTACCCCAAGCAGGTGCCCCACAAGGTACAGCACATTCCCTAAATCCTTGTGCCCACAGCCTCCCACAGTTGCCTGCCACCATGCAGAGTCACTCTGCAAGAGACAGATGCCAAGATCCCTCCTCCTGTGCCAGGGCAGCAGCTCTTAAAGAAAGGGGAAGGTACAAAACAAGACAAAAAAAGTTTCTGATTCAAGTGGAAGTACCACTATCATTCACCTTGGAAAAGAGAAACTTCTGGGAAGTTATTTTCCAAGAACCTGTGTATCTCAGTGCCAGGCTCGTTGCTGGCAACAGCTGTAGTGTGAACCATTTACAAAAGGATCACAGAAGCGGAAGAGGCTGGTGCTGCCGTCTGCTTCAGAGGAACAGCACTTAGAATAAATGATTATAAATTCCTCTTTATAAGACAATTTCTACAAACTGGATCAATTTGGCATAAAGATGAAAAAAAAAAAAAAAAAAGCAGTAAAATTGATGCAAAGCTGTCTGACACATGGGAATCCCTCTCATTCCTCCTAAGGGTTAAATGCAGTCCAGAGCATGGCTACTCTAAAGAGATGCTGTGTTTCCCTCAGCATCACCACTCAGACTGGCTCTTCAACTGTTGGTCCCATGGCTACTGTTCCAACTTGAGCTCTGTAATCACTTGGAGCTGAGCTTGCTTTGCTCTGTAGTGCTCTGAGCACACAGAAGCTTCGCTCGGCTACTCTGGAAAATGAGGGACCTATCAATATAATTATTCAAAATTATGTCCCTCCATAGTTTAGTGTTCTAGATCAAAGCATCTTAAGCATCTCAGATAGTTAGATTTACTCTTATAACGTTGTGCAAAACACTGATGTAGTGCTCTGTCTACAAAAGAGACAAAATATCAACAGCCCCCTTCAACCGTGCAGCTCATTCAGTCTTTTTCCTACTGGCAGCCTTCAAGGGGGCAATCTGGTTGATCCAGAGAATTTGGACCCAATGCTACTTGTTGGAATTGAAACAAGCATCAGTGATGGCTGACACACGTCCAGCCGTGGGTCACATCTCCTGCTTCCCACTCCCTCTCTCCCTGCCTTGCCAATGCACTTCCTTTCTCCCAGGCTGGCAGCAGCCCTTCAGCACCTTGACTTGCCTCAGCTCCTGGAAAATAAAGCTCTCCTATGTACAAAGGCTTCATCTCCTCCTGCTCAGTGGAGATTCAGGTGGTGTTCAGAATCCAGAACTACATCTACTCTGCCTTCCAGCAAATGCTGCTGCCTCTCTTCTCCTCTCCTGCTGCACCAAGTGCAGCCAGGGCAGAGCTCTCTGGGTTCTGCAGCAGCTACTGCTAACAACTAACCACCACTGCTAACACAATGATCACAGGCACCCTGCAGCAAGGATGTGTGCAAGTCTTCCAAAGGGGATCCCACACTACTCCAAAAGGGACAGAGCAGAGTGTGCCTCAGGGGAATGCATGAACAGGAGAGACAGAACTGCTGCTCTCTCCAACAGCTATCCTCAATCTCCCCAAGTAAGAATCCTACCAGACCCTGTCACCCTCCAGCTCTGGTCCTCTCTGAAACTGCAAGCTGGACAAGGCTGAGGAATTCTTGCAAAGTCGTTCACACACTGGCACAAAATGCAATAAAACAAGGCTTGATTGCCACTAGGCAGCAAGAAAAGACCTAGAGGATGGCACAAGACTAAGGTTTTCAATCCAGGCAAAGTCTGATGTTGGAATGCCACAACCACTTAGTGTGCTTTTGGTAACTGCTGCATAGAGAAGTTGCTCATTGATGTAAAACTCTACCCAACAAAACAGTTCCTCTCTGCAGACTGAGCCTTGTGCGCACACGGCCACGTGCTTGTGGTGTGGGTGGGATGTGTTTAGGTGTGTGGGGAAAAAAAAAAAGAAGAAGAAGAAATAAAAATGAAATAAAATGAAATTTTAAAAAAGAAAAGAACAATTACAGTCAGGCACTTCCCCAGGCTCAGCAGCTATTGCTCCAAGAGCTTCCATCATTTGTAGTCCATTAACAAAATACAGCAACACATAGCAAACTATGTATAGAACATCAATAATTTAAAAAAAAAAAAAATCACAGTCTCCATACTTTTCATAATTGATAACAAAAAATTACTCAGAACATATAAAGAATGGAAAAGTGATGGCTTCTTTTGTTTGTTTTGCCTTTTTCTGGTTTTTTTTTTTGCACAACAGTTGGAGAGCAATTGCTCCTCCCCAACATTTCATCACAGTGAACCATGGAGCGTGTCCTGGGGAAGGGAAGGGAAAGAAGGAGGGGAAGGAAGCAGGATAAGCAAATTACACCAGAGGCACCCTATAGCACAAGGCAAAGGGACCAGTAGCATTCTGCACTCCCACAGTCCAGTGAATTCACAATCTCAGCTGGAAAATGTTGGGGATTTTTGTTTTTTTCTACATATACCATGGGAATGAAAGGGGGGAAAAAAAAATAAAACGTGGCTTAGCAACAAAGGAAAGATCAAGATGAGGCTGCCTTAGCTGCTTGGCAAAAATTAAGAAGTAAGCAAGGTGCTGAAGAAATGAGGCATATCCCCGTTAACTGTGACATAAAAGCAATTTGTTAAAAATATGAAATCAACTACTCTGTGGACAGAGACATGAGACTCCAGGATAACACCAAGCACTTGCCACTCCACAGATCAGACAATTTGCAATCATTACATCATCAAAAATTAAAACTTTTTTTTTTTTTTTCCTGTCATATTTAAAATTTCATTTTTTTGTCTTTTCTTCACAAAGAAGCCTCTCAAGGGGCAAGAGCAGAGCAGGTCAAACCAGGTTATACTCCTTCAGGTTGAGCTGTAGGATGGTGTCCTTGACAGCTGCAAAGACGAAACGGATGTTTTCTGTGTCTGTGGCACATGTGAAATGGGAATAGATGATTTTATCACTGTCGGGATTTAAATCCACAAACATCTTGAGGATGAACTCACGGGCTGCCTGTGCATCCCTCTGTGGGCCTGCAGCAAACAGAGACACCAGTGAATGGATTCACTCCCATGCATCCCCCAGATCCAGCAACTGATCCAACAGCACTTTTTCCTATGGGTTACAGAGCTTTAAAGAAGAAATTAAGATGGTTTATGGGATAAAAGTTCCAAAAGCTGAAGTGTCTTATGCTTTTCAGCTAACAAATCCCACGAGGGCACTGGGTCAGTTCAGACCCTGCTTTGGAATTCAGACCTTGGAACAACCCTGGGTGGGAGCATCCACTGGCTAACAGTGGCAGATGCAGGACAGACACCACTAAATGCTCTCCCATGGAAATGGGGTGCAAATTTCTTCCTAAAACACAGGTGGATCTCACAGGCTGAGAGACACAAATGTGTATTTTGGAAACAAGGGTTACTGCCAGTCAAAAGTACAGTCAGTCTGACCCAGCTGGTCAACTCACAGGAGCTGAAAATGGGAATTTTGGCCCGTTTTAATTCACATTGCTGACAGGTCCCCAGAAAACAGTCACCTACTGCAATTTCCTTCACAGGACTGCTGTTGTTGCATGGCAAACACCATCTGTTGAGAGCAAATCTGATGGGCAACCTCCCACTTACAGGCCAGAAGCACCCCTGAAGGAGCTACTTGTAGGAAAAAAATGGAAGTACACAACACCCCCTGAAGCTGGGGCCTGTCTCCAGCTGTAAAGCTCCATTTGAAGTAGGCACTGTTTGGGCAGCAGCTCTTCAGTCATTCCCAGCCTGCTGGAAAAACTTGTTGTTCCCACCAGAGCTCCAAGCAGGAACTCCAGATGTGGGAGAACAACTAACCAAGAGCAATTTCATCAGTCCTCTAAAAGATGAAAGCTGTTTGCAAAATGGTAATTCTTCCTTTACCTCATATTTTTTAAACAAATAATTACAGAATTAATGCACAGGAGCATGGCAAGAAGAGTGTTGCCTGATCTCATTCTCTACCACTTTGATTTTATTTTCAGCCCTGTACAGATGTGTTACCAGCCAGCTTTAAATGCACTCAACTGAAGAGCCTGAAACAATATTTTGGCTAAGGAGTTTTGTTTCAGATGGGAAATTCTCTGTTTCACATAGATATTATTTCCCCACAACAGCAGATGGCACGCTAATAAGAATTTCAAGCTGCAGGATGATTTTTTTAGCACCATCATTTGAACAACTTGGGTATTTGATCAGTTAGTTTCTCAAAACAAAGACTCAAGTCACCCCTTGACTAGAGGGTTAAAAGCTCAAGGACCAACAAACTGCCATGTTCTGAAACTGGTTATTTGTGCAAATTAGACTTCCATTGTTTCATACTTTGCAGTGCATATTGGAGGGGGTAATTCTTCATCTAGGAGAGGCTCATTATTTAATCATCCTATCAGATTCCAGTTGTCTATGCATGATTAAGATATTTTTGTGATGTTTTCTTATTGCTGCAGGCATTCTTTCTCCAATTCATGTTTTCTCCACTTCTAGATCTGAGTGTACTTTAAAAAACAAGTAAGTTTTAACCAAATCACCTCCACCCCATCAAGTGTTCCCTCTTAAAAGCCACTCACCATCAAACTCTGGGAAATAGTCAACAAGGTGGGAATACAGGATCTTGTCTTCCAACAAATCTTTCTTGTTGAGAAAGAGGATAACAGAAGAGTTTTGGAACCATGGATAAGTTATAATGGTTCGAAAGAGAGCTTTACTCTCTTCCATCCGGTTCTGAAAACAGAAAAAGAAAGCCCTGTTTTCACAGAGGAGCACTAAAATGCCTTTCTGCTGCCTGCACATCCACTCAGACCTGCAGTAATTCAGTATCTCAAACATTATACACAAAATACTTTGGCCCCAGGTAGATTCAGGTTCAAGGTGGATCAGTAAATGGAAAGGAAATGCAAAATCTGAGGGACTCAAGCTTCATTTATTTGCCAAGCCTTTCACATCAAAAGACTTAAAAGTCATTTTATGCTTTAACTGTTGTGTGAGAGGACTGGCCAATGATATCTTGCATATTTTGTCTACTAGAAAAGCAGCAACTATTGTTATCTATTAGCAGGTTTTTAATCTATTAGCAAGTGCCAAAATTCAGATTTGCACCTTCAAAGAGTGCAGTCATCACCTCACAAGACAGTAACCCAGTGCAGGAAGGGGAAGGGGCAATTTGGAAGCACTTGCACAGTGCCTTCCATGGCACAAGGGACTCTGCAACTTCAAATAATTTCATTTTTCACTTGAGAAGTCCAGATGAATTGAATGCCCTCTGCCTTTTCCATCCTCAGGGACATCATGACCCACTGAGACTTGTGTTCCCTTTGCAACAAAGAACTGAAGGCCAAAACCAATAATAGTAGCTAATCCAACTTGGCACCAAGCACCTGGGTACCAGGCTTCAAGAAATTACAAAGACATTACTCCCTCTTTTCCCTTCTCCCTCCTCTCCTTCCTCCCTTCTGCAGAGTTCTCATGCTTTGGCTCACCTCATTATCCGATTCCACCAGAACTTGGTCATATTCACTAAGTGCTACTAAAAACATGATGGAAGTCACATTTTCAAAGCAGTGGATCCACTTCCTTCGTTCTGATCTTTGACCTCCAACATCCACCATTCTAAGGAAGAGAAGTACATAGAGTATCACAGAGGTTGCTTCAGTTCTCTGAATGCAAAGGACCAGCAAACAATGAGAATTAATTTGGTTCTTTACCATTCCAGTTAATCTAGCAAAGGGATGTGATAGTTATCAGCCTGTTAACAAAACCAGCAAGTTTACAAAATACCCTGGTCCAGAAATACATCAAACTGAAAGAATGGCCACAGGTGAGCAATGCCAAATTCACCCTTCACCATTTTTGTTGCATTCTGCTCTGGTTTGCTCAGCAGCAGCCCTGAGTCTGAAAAGACTGAAAAGACAAGTCCTTCAAAACTGTGCTCTGTCACATGAGCAAACTATTTTTATTTTTAATTAAAGCACCTGCTTGCCTCAAAGCTTCTCCCCCACCCAAATCTTTCTTTAGTTGTTACACTTTTGTTGGAATGTGCTGTTTAACAGGCACACACTTCAGCCTCTCAGTTTCAAGCCCCACCTGTACAGTACACTGAAGTTATTCTGGCATTCACCTGAAGTGCCACACACGTGGTTCACCTTTGATAAAATCCTACACCTATTCCCTAGGTCAGCAAAACAGAACAGGGAGAGGAGACTTCTGCATTTCTGTAACCAAATGGTTCAAGAGAGAGGATGCAGATTCCTTTATTCCTCTCTGGCAATGCCACACTGTGGTGGGGAAGGGCAGAGAGCACCAAGCACCAGAGAGAAACAGGAATATTGCTGTGTTCAGCCTGGTCATGCCAGGCTCAGTTGCTGGCTTAAACCTGCAAAGACCATCTGTTGCTGCAAGTTTTGGTGCCATCCTGAGAGCACAAGGTAGGCACAGAACACCAGCTCTCAAGTCAAAGGCTGGGTACAGGAAGTGTTTCTGCACAAAAAGTGTCGGCCCTTGGTGGCTCCAGCTCTCAACACACCCCTCAGCTGCCTCACAAGCCACAGTTTCAGCCTGAGACAGCAGCAGTGCAATCCCTCCCAGGAAGAACACCAAGATGCTTCCCTGGGTTTGAAGTGTCACTGATTCAAATGCAGGTTCAGTTTTCTGACAGCCAAAACATCAGACCAGCCCAATTAAAGGAGCACCCATCACAAATCCACTCAAACCACTGGGACACACTAAAGCAACCCAGAACTTCTCCTTCCTGAAACCATCTCCCTGCTGCCTCAGTTGAGCTGTAACATGAAGACACCTCCAGTACCTGAAGATAATATTCTCTAGGTCAAAGGGGTACTCTATGATCCCGGTTGTAGGGACTCTAACCCGTAGCACATCTTGCTGAGTTGGTAGATATCCTGGGGTAGCAATACGATCCACATCGCTGAGATAGCTGCAAGCAGGACAGTGGGAAAAAAAAAAAAAAAAACACAAGGAAAAAAGGTTGCAGCACATAAATATATAGATGTAAGAACTGCTACATTAAGTTTTTCTGTAGAGTAATGAGAAAGGCAGATGTTGTCTGAATTATTTTAAATTTGGTGTGGAAAACGAACAGAAAATATTTTTGGGCAAGAGTAATTCACCTTGGAGGATAAACAGATACACTAAAAACAACTTTATCCACTCTGTATAGGAATGGGGAAGACAATCTTTACTACAGAGGGAGTTTAACCACAGATGCTTTATGTTTCAGGATCAAGTCTCATCTGAGGTTTTCTACTTATAAATAAATGTAGAAACACACACTTATTTAATTATAAATGTAAAACATCCTCTGTACATTGCCAAATTGAATGGATTTTTAATTAATAAAATGTGAGTTACACATCCACTTACACCTGTAAGCCAAAGACAAACCTGAAGAGAAAGAGCAGCATTCTTGCTGCCCAAGAGGCAGCATCAATACAGATGGAATAATGGAATAATTCAGGCCTCAGGTATGTCCTGAAGCAGATGTATGAACACCCTTAACACCCACCAGAACACCACATACACTCAGGAAAAGCAGCAGATGATAAGGAAACAAACTCAGGACTTCAATAAAAAAATGTGGACAGGTATAATTTGTTAGACCATCACTCCCACCACAGTGATTGTATACTCACTATTTAGCTGAGTCAGAAAGTTGATATTCTCTTCTCCTGTCATAACACTCTTGTATTCCAGGGTCATTCCACAATGTTTTAATTGCACTTACATATGGCTGCTCAAATGTCATGACCTTTTCTACATCCACTTCTCGGATCAGCACTGCATTGGCCTGGAGATTGAAAAGAAGAAAAGAGAGGAAAAGTAAAGAAAAAACAAATCTGGGGGGCATAAAAACACCCATCCTACAATGGCTAAGCAAAGGAAGGAGTACAGTAATTACCACAGCCTGTAGTGTGTGTGAGGTGATTATCATACCAAGGGGCTGTTGCCAATACCCCCAGTAAATAAAAACCAAAGTGAAGTTCTGCACAAGTTACACTAAGCAAAAGTTGGCAGATTTTATTTACCAGAACCCTCCACCATGCCTCACATAAAGCACAGTCAAAGCTTTCTCACACTCTGCCCACTCTCACCACAGACAGGAAAGGGGCACCATTCAGTCCCTACAAACAATTATTCAAAACCAGCTCCAAGATACTGTGTGACCAGTTAGATAAAATACAACTTCAAAATACTAAGGATACTAAGCATTAAAAAAGCAAAACATGCTTTTAAAAAATCTATTTTCCTGGCATGCCCTTACTCTCACTGTCCTCCCCCTCAAAAAGATAAAATAATTTAGATCAGATCTGTCTAAAATTAATTCCTGGTCCCAAAATCAGTATATTTCTGTGATTGAGACCAAAATTCTTCAAGGAAGGTTTGTATCCTTCATCAGTAGCTATCAGAAAAACAGAAGAACTGCAGAAACAGGGGTAACTACCAGCATAGGTCTGTGTCTTTTGGGTCCAGCACGTATTTTGCCAGCTCCTAGTTCCAGTAAGAACAACAACACATGCAAAGAAACTGCTGATACATTTAACAACCCTGAATCCTTGAAATGAGTAAAAAATAACACCCCTCCTATCCCTTCCATCATATCCCAACCCCTTGCTCCCACCACTCACCAGGGACATCAGTGCACCAACCATGCAAAGTTGCTCTATCCCTTAACACAACCAAGAAAAGGGAGCTGGGTATCAAGAAAATGTCATAAGAAGATTATAGAAAAGAGTTCAGGGAGGTTGAGGTTGCAATGTAGAAAGACACAAACAAACAAGAACTCAAAATCATCACTGACTAAAGACATGAGCAAAAATTGAGAAACTTACCTTGTTCTGTTCATATTTGTACAGAATTTTCAGCGTTTCCATGGCTCTTATCATAGACTGCATGGCAGTGAAGATGTTTTGGTACACCAGCTTAGTGAAGCCTTTTTTGTCCTCTTCAGAGTAGCCTGAGCCATGAATTATACGCATTTGCTTAATGAACGTGCTTTTCCCACTCTCCCCAGTGCCTACAGGATGCAAGAGAGTGAGTTAGGAGCCACCAGGAGCAAAGCCCACGACAGATGAAAGCTCCTATCACTACACCCAAGCACACACAACTCCCAACCTCCTTTTTGTCACTTCCCAGCCTGGTAAAAGACAGCCTGGATCGTTCATCCCCACTACGAACCCGGCAGCGTGGAAGGAAGACACCTTGTCCTTTCCAGCAGCCTTCAAAAGGAGCTGTGGTCCTTATTCCAAATCTCACGTTACAGCCACTCCCACACGTCCTGCGTCAAGAGGCCCTTGCCCGTCACACCTGACCTATTCCCAGATACTCCAGCAAGATGCTACAACCAGCCAGGAAGGGCCTGGACACACTCTCAAGCCAGCAAAGTGCTACAGATTCAGACAGCAGTGAGTGGCCAGGAGAAGCTCAGCAAACAGCAAATTTTCTTTTGCTCTAATTTGGCACGAAATGCTCTTTGCTTTACACACGACGTGTCTTTTCACAGGAAAGAACCAAACACAACAGGAAAAAAATAAATCAACTCTAAAGGAGAGCGGAGCTCAAGAAACTCTTTGCTTATGCATCTGACATGAACAACCCAGGCAGCACACCTGCCTTTCATGCCAAACTACTGTGCAGAGGTTTAATCCTCAGGGCTGGACCCACAACCCTGAGTGTGGCAGGATTCCTGTGATCCTGCTCTGGATCCGAGGGAGTTAAAAATGGCGTCTGGCAGGGAGAGCAGAGTAGGCCACTGCTCCAGCTGTCGGTGCCGTGCCTGGGTCCCCACGGGCTGCAGCCTGCTCAGCAAGGCCACTGCTTCCTCCTCTTCCTTCTGCCCCAGGTTTTACTGCCGGGCCCGGGAGCAGATGGGAGGGCAGGACACAGCACAGGGCAGCGCCGGCTTCCTGCACCGTCACTCGGGCAGCTCCTTCCACTCCCACATTTATGGCCCCACAGCAGTGTCATTCGGCATGTGAAGGCCACCAGATGATACCAAAGGACAGTGGGAACTTTCTAACAGAGCCAGTAGGAGAGGAAAAGGCCATCAGACAGTGTCCAGGCAGTGACAGAGCCTTGCTAAATTCACAATTCAACTGGGACGTCCCCAGTGACATCTGCCCCGTGCACACAGACCCTTGTGGAGGGGACACACAGGCCAGGTCTCACTTGGGATGAGCTTACCTCCACACTTCATCAGCCTAAATGGACACCACTATGTTTCTGTGGAGTGCTTTTGCTCAATCTTCTAAAATTTGCTATCATTATGACAAAAAGCCCACACCTTTCTAACACAGTGGCCCAGCTCACCTGACTACCAAGACCAAAAAACTCAAAATGTATCACATCAGTGATACAAATCCTTTTGACCTGTATTAAATGCTGGCAGAGCCTTGGCTCTCTCCACAGGCACCACCAGATCCTCCTCACACCAAGGGAGAGATGGATTCAGACATGATCTCATTCATCCCAATACACAATTACTACTCGCATGTAGATACTCAGTTACTCATTTTATCTTGGTAGGCGAAAAGGCAAACAAATAAAAATGCTCAGATAAAAGCAACAAGCACCCAGCTAGAAGCAGAATGTTTGAAATGAACAGCAAGAACTGACAGAAATCATGTCAGCACAACCAGAAATTAACACTGGAGACACTATCAAAATGCACCAAACTATCTCCATCTTGAATACAAAGGTACACCCTAAGTGGGGGAAAAACTGGAAACTAAGATCTTTTGTGGTTTCTATCAGGGTGGTGAGAAATACTTCCTTGTCTTTTACCACAGAGACCAAAAGTGACAGGAAAAAAAAAAAAAAAAAAAAGGTGGTGCTTCAAAGCATTTCAATGATGAAAATAAAAGAGAAACCTCAACACCAGACCTTTGGTTGCTTCAGAACTAAAGAGTTCAAACACAGATTCTTCCTGTCACTCCATCACCACCCTTTTTTGGTTTGGGGGTTGGTTTTGGTTATTGGTGGTGGGTTTTTGGTTTGTTTGTTTTTTTTTTTTAAAGGTACCTTTTGCTTTCCCTGAGGCACAGCACTACACCAGCAGGTTACAAGCTCTGGTAGGCAAGAGCTACAACTCTCAGGGCACAAAACCTTTTTTAATATGACAGGAGATAATTTGAAATCACCACTTCTTCTGCCAACATGTGAAAGCAGCAGAGTTTACAGTAACTTCCTAATGATGCCCCAGTACTTCATGGGCTCTTGTCAATACATTGCTCAGTCAACAGCATCCATGCTTAATCACAAGTAATTTTTGTACAAATTATCCTCCCCACCCAGTAAAAAGACAAATTACTACCTTGTACCAGATGGCAATGCTCAACACCTTGAATTCTTATTAACAGGTTCATCATTGATTAGCAATGTTATTCTTCACCTCTATTTCCTGTTTTAGACTTCAACAAAGTAACTGTCACCAGATGTAGTGACAAGAAAATTTAAGTTTCTACAAGGTGGAAACTCCCTCCACATACTCAAAATTTTGGAGATTTTGGGAAAGCCCTCTCATTAAAGCCAGTCATTACTACTTGTGAATATAAAAACTCCATAAAACAGGAGCAACACAGAAGAAATCCCTGCAAGCAGCAGTTACACCAAGGAGGGAGAACACAGGTTACTTGTGCCAGCTGAAGGTGGACAATGTGCTGTGTCCAGAGAAAAGCATCCTGCAAACACTGTCCACACCTAGGAGTGTAGCTCATCCAATAATACCCACCTTCTATATGTTTTTTTAATCTGATGCTGAATCTGTATCTTTTAGAAAGGATTCTTGAGCAATTTGAATTATTTCTAAAGTGAAATCTTTAGATCCAGTGGGATCTTCTTAACCCAGATCTATCCTATAGCGACAACCTATTTTGACACAGCTGCTTCTGTGGGACTGCTTTTAGGGAAGCATGAGAGAGCGGGACACCTTCCCTCCCCTCCAAGAAGCCTTACAGAAACTGCCCCAGCATCTCCAAAGAGCAGAAATGTCAAGCCCTCGACTTTACTTTTCACACTAAAAACAACAATACATTCATTGTGAAGGATTCAGGGTGAGAAGAGAAGCCCTGGCCTTTACTTGACAATTATCACCAGGCACTAGTGTTGGTACTGGAGCCCTCCAAGGGGCTGAGCACACACAGCTTCCCCTCATTTCTGCAAAGTGGATTTTGCTTTTTTTTTTTTTTTTTTCACAAGGGTCCTTCTTTAGCTGGACCTTAATGGATTGTCAACAGATGCATCAGATCTGCTTCAGATTTCATGTCAAGATAATAATTCAATAATAATAATAATAACCCAAGGCACAAAGCAGTATATATCTAACACAAGCAATGCTAAACCACGGTACACATGAAGAAACTCCAGTTTAAATTTGGGGGTTACCTAGGCATGAACATCAAACTCACTGCTGATGGAGGCACATGCCTGCAGGTCTCAGTTTGCAACTCATTACCCAACCCTCTAAACTCATCCAAACACGGCACAGTTACCCATCTGCACAGGGAACACTACTGTTCCCACCCGAAGACCTAGATTCTTACATCTGCACAGGTGATCTCCACCTCTGACCACCGCGGGCATCTCCCCACCCAACACACAACTCGTGCATTCCCCCTGCCTCATCCCCCTCCAGAACCACCACCCCGCGCTCCCAGCCCTGCTGCCTCTCCCAGGTCTTGCCCCAGGGGAAACTCTGTGGTTTAGGAGCTGCAGGCCAGTTTTTCCACAGACCCAAGGCCCAAGGCCCAGGAGTTCACCCACAATCCCGAAAAGCACCAACTCCACCAGCGGACTTCCACATGCTAACGAAGGCCAGCACACTCCCGAGAATCGTTTCCTCCAGACAAATTTCACGCGCCCGTGTGCGTGCCCGCCTTCACAACCAGGAATTTCAGCCACTTAGTTCCTGGTTGTGTCAAAACCCATTTTGACAGCGAACGCATCACAAAATCAAACAAAGGGCAGCCAATGAGGCGGCCGCCCCGCACGGCTCGGGAGCGGCCCCGAGCGCCGGGCTGAGGCGGGGATGGCTCCCGCCGCTTCCCCGCCACACCGCTCCCCGCCCGGCCCGGCCCCCGGACCTGCCGAGCCCCGGGCCGGGCCCCGGGCGGCCCCTGCGGCCGGACCCTCACCCAGCAGCAGCAGCTTCAGCTCGCGGCGCGCGTCGCGCTTGTCCCTCCGCAGCTGCTTCTCGATCTCGGCGTTGATGCGCTTCGACTCCTTCACCTCGTCGCTCAGGCAACAGGCCATCATGGACTCCAGAGTCATGGTCGCGTCGCGGCCGGGACGCCCCCGCCCACCCCCACCCCCGGCACCGACCACCGTTCTTCGCACGGCCGGGAGCTCGGCCTGGCCCGGTCCCGCGTCCCGCGGCCCCTTCCTCCCCACCCTCCCGCCCTGCGCGGCGCCGGCCCGGCCCGGCCCGGCCTCGCCCCGGCCCCGAGTGCTGCGGCCGGGCCCAGCGCCAGCGCCGCCACCGCCGCCCCCGCGCCGCGGGGGGGGAAGGCGCACGGACGCGCGTTCCTGGAGCGGGGCGGGGCCGCCGGGCATTATGGGAAGGTGGCGGACTGGGCGTCCGTGGCGGGGCGGGCCGGGAGGGCACCGGACCCTCCCGTGACCGGGCGCGGCCGGGCCGAGCGCGGAGTTGCCGCCTTCCCTCGCCCTCTGCGGGCCCGCGGTTGGGCCGCGCCTGGCGGGCAGGGCCTTGGCGGCCGCTGGGATGGCGGTACAGGGGTGCCCGGAGCGGGCCAGGCCCGGGCCTGCGTGATACCGGCCCAGCTCAGCCTGCAAGACCCCGCAGTGCGCCCGGCCGGCCCTCGGTGCCGAGGAGGGACAGACTGAGGCCTCGCCGAGCCGGCCCTGTGCTCCAGGCTCCGGCCGCTGCCGTGTCCCACCAGAGCCATGCCGAGCTTGCCAGCTGAGCTCTCTGGGTGCCACCTCTGAGCCCTCCCTCGTTCTCCATCTCCCCACACGGAGGGGCTCAGAGCTGGCTTTAGCCCAGATTTCCTCATTACTTCCTACCAGGTGCTTGTTGACCTGTAACAGTTCCTCCATGCCACAGCCTTGTGTTGGTTCTTTTGCTGCCAGCACAGTTTCATCTGTGGGAGCAGCCCCCTGTGCTCTGTGGGAACCTGCCCTAAGCACAGTACCTGCCAGCTGGACTCTTCACACATGCACACCTCCCTCTTCAAGCACCTGTGGTTCCATATGTCTTACCCTGCCTTGCCTGGGGTCTGTACCTAAACAGTGTTTGTGAAGGTTCAAAAAAGCATGATAGACTGATACATACCTGCCTTCCTTGTTACCAGCCTGGCTCATGCAGTGGTTTGTCAGTCCTTACCTCTTGGCAGTTTGGCTGAGACAGAAACACAAGATGCTCACAAACAACAGGTTCTATTTTCCACTTAAATTCTCTCTTAAACCTGTGTCTTTCCCATTAGTTCTTTGCCTCAATTAAAATAAGTTTCTAACTCTTAACTCCATAGTTTGGCCTTTAACAGCATCAGTACTCACCCCCCTTTGTTACATTCTCTTACTTTCCCTCCCCGGTGCCCCACAGCCAGGAGGTCTGTACCTCCCTCATCACAAGACCTCTGGCAAAGGTGATGTAGTCATTTTGCTTTGGCAGCTGAAAATTATTCAGCAGACAGAAGTGCTCAGAACACCCAGGATCAAAGCCACAGTGGCTGTTCCCTGTGACCTGTGCCCTCTGGAGCTCCCATGTCTGGACAATCCTTAAGGAGGCTGAGGTTCCTGTAACCCCTGCAGCACTGCCCTGACTGGACAAACCACTTGACATCTTTGCATGTCCTCAGGCTGAGGGTAGCACAGGTAACATGTCTGGGGCTGCTAAAGAGTTACTGAGTTGGGGTTGCTGGGCTGCTCTGAACCACAAGGTGCTGTGTGTTGGAAGCTGTTGTTTTGGTTGCCTTCTCCTGGGCAGGATCAAAATATAAAGGCCAGCAGATCCTGAAGAAATTTCCACAGCTTGCCAAAAGAAAAGGAGCAATAAAATTTGCATCCAACCTCTGGACCACTTGCTTGGCTCCCGCTGATGGGAAATTTGGGTCGAGAGATGTTGAGTTTTGATGAATCCTGATCAAAGTGTTGATTTAAGAATGACAGAGCTGCCAGTCTCCAAGCAACAACAGCCCATCCACTCCCTCCCTTTCTGTCCTAATGGAAAAGTTTTGGTGTTCAGAGGGTTCCCAGGAGACCTTAGATTTCCCTCAGGTCTGTCACCAGTGTGCTGTGCAATTCCCTGGGCTCTGTGTCCCTGTTCCTGCAGAAAGCTGATCCTGAACGTGTCAGGCACTTGCAGAGCAACTGTTCTCATGGCCCACATTTGCAGCAGTTGATGCTGAGCCCAAAGATGACCCCTGTTTGTTTACAGAGAGGAAGATCCCAAGGCCCATTGAGATGCAGACACATTGTGCTGGGCAGCACTGCAGACATTTCAGAGTGCCATCCCTTTTCTCCATTCTGGCCCCATTTCTTACTGCTTGTGAGTTCCAGGTGTTTGAGAGCAGAGGGAGCAGGTCAGGGAGGTGATCCTGCCAGGCTGAGGGAGCTGGGTGTGTTCAGCCTGGAGAAGTGCAAGAGGGGATTTTACCAATATCCCTAAGTATCTTAAGGGAGGTGCCAGGGGATGGAGCAGTTTCTGCTCAGCTGCTGAGCAATAGGACAGTGGGCAGAAACTGATGCACAGGAAGTTCCACCTTGAATGTGAGGAAGAACTGTCTTGTGCTGCTGACAGAGCACAGGTTACCCAGAGGGGTTGCAGAGTCTCCTTCTCTTGTGATATTCAAAGGAGGAATGTGTCTGGACTCTCTCTGGGTGCTGATGAGGACCAGGGACCCAGCTGCAGAGCACATGTCAAATGTTTCAGCCTCCCCCAAAATTAATTTTACAAGTTCTTCAATTGCCTGTCACGGGAAGATGCCACAAGATTTGAGTTCTCTGAAAAGAGGAGGAAAGGCACCGAGATCAAACAACGCTGACAAATGCAGCCCGTGACAGCAATTGCTGGATTAGTTTTTTTAAACCTTATGTTTCACATCTGGTTTGTCATGGTGTTGTAGGTGGGCTCAGTGCACTGTAAACTAGGATAACAAACCTACATTTTCTGTGATCCTTTCATCCCCTATGATCCCAAAGCACATCATTTAATTGCACTCAACCTGCACACAGATTTCATAAATAAAGGAATGATGAATTAGCATAGCTGCTGCAGCATTCACACAAGTTACTAAGACACAATCTCCTTGTGCAATCAATCCAGCCTCATGCTTCAGTGTTTGTCATAAATTGAGGTCAGGAAGAAATGTTCTCCCTACCTGGAGGAGTGCTGCTGAACTAACTGAGTACAGAAAGACTCTTAAGGGTGTACTAATCTGTCTTCCCTGTGCAAATCTCAGAAACTGCTGCAAATATGCATTTGGTGAGGCTCCAGTGCAGTAGATGAACACTGATCCTGCACAGGGGCAGGAGGAATCTGTGTCATATGAGGCAAGAGGAAAACCTGGGTGATCCTTTTGACCCTAAAATCGGTATCTCCCTCCTCCCTGTGTCCAGCAAGCGAGCCAGAGGAGAGAGGAGAGAATCCTGAACCCTGGCCATGCCCACAGCACAGATGGACCTGGTCAAGGAGCTGCTCCTTTGCCCATTCCAGCCCCTGGGGGTCCCTCCCTTCAGGCTCAGTCTGGGTTTCATATGCAGAGGGATTCACATGCTGCTTCTGCAAACTCATTGTGCTGGGAAGCTTCTCATGACCAAAGGGTCAGTGGATTCCCCTGGACCTCCTGACTGTCTCACAGCTCCAAATTTCCTACTTATCTCCCTCCAAATGCCTCAGGGACACCACCCAGGGAGCAAGCAGGTTCAGGCATCCTTGCCATGTGCTTCCTAATCACGGCTCAGCTGCAAAATCCCTTTCCTGCTTCCTGCAAGGAGTGTGAACTGTTCCTTGCACTTTGGCTGGTAAAAAGGATGCTAATTACCCCTAATCAGTCTGCAGCAAAAACACAGGCCACAGCAGAAGGGAGGGGTGGGGGCCAGCCACCATGAGGAATGGAGCCCAATTATTCCAAGTCACTGATAAAACGGGATCAAAGAGGTAGGAATGTTTTACCAGCTGTAAAAAGCCTGCCTGGACCCAGGCTGTTCTTGGAGAAAGGCCCTTTCTGCCTACAGGCCATTCCTGGCTGGGACCTTATACACATCCAGGGACAGTTTCTCAATTTTCTTCTAGGTGTAGGCGAGGAATTTGGGTTGGTGTTCATTTCTGCCTCTCAGAGCAAGCAGCAAGACAGTTTCAGGAGGAAATTAGCATGGAACCATGGGCATACAGTGCAGAGCAAGTGCTCTGTCTGCTGCCCACGTGGGCACTGAGGTGCTGGGACTCTGCTGTGTCCCATCAGGGGCACCTGGATGTCCCAGGGGATGGAGCAGATGGGGCTGGGTGGTGATGGGGGTGAGGGACAGCACTGCTGGAGGCATCTGCCCTGCCAGTGGCATGTTCATGGGGAGAAGAGTGCTGCACTGCTGGCTCCCTCAGCTCCCTGGGAGCCTATGCAGTCTCACTGCTCATCCCAGCTTTTTGCTGCAGCAGGGAGACCTGCACAGCTCCTAACAGCAGCAGAGAGTTGGGAGGTGGTGAAGGAGAGAAGAAAAACAGCCCCTTATGTGAAAGATGGGACTTGAGAGGCAGATTGTGTGTAAATTACTCCGGGGCCTGCCCAGCCCTTGCCTGTCTGGCTGATTGTGTTATGCTATCTAGAGAAAGTTTAATATAAAAAGCCAATAATCCCTGTGATAAGAGGGGTGATAAGAGACAGTCTGGCCTGGATGTAGCAGGGGGCCAAGGTCCAGTGCCCGACCTCCCCCACCAGTCCTGGCCTCCCCATCCCACCCCAGATGGCACAGAGCTGGCAGGGCTGCCAGTGTGCAAGGGCAGCAGAGCTGGGAAAAACAAAATAAAAGCAGGAACCAGCCCTGCTTTTGGCAAAGAGGGGCTAGGGAATCAGGGAGGCAGGAAGGGGAAAACTCTGTGAGCCCCAGCAGCGTGGCTGTGGCTGGCTGTGGCTAATAGCCCACAAGCTGCCACCACTGGCCCTTATAAAATACCTCACAGATGTCTGAATACAGTGGGGGATTGCAGCCTGGGGAGGGATTGGGGTTTCTTAGCAGGTAGGGTATCAAGGGCAGCTGAAGTTTAATGAGTTTGGTGGGTCTCAGCCCTGTTTCTACTGGGAGGAGGCCAGAGCATTCAAACCACAAGTGAGAAGAAAGGGAGTCGCTGGCTGAGCCACCCCACAGCCAGTGGGGTCCTGTTTGTGCCACTCTGAGCTGGGCAGTGCCCCACATTCCTGAGTCCATCCTGCAAACCACCTGTGTGTGTGGTCAGCTTGAGGTGATGGGATCAAGAGAGATCCTGAGGCTGTGGAGAAAGGGGAAAAAACCTTCCTTGTCTCAGTGCCTGAATTGCTGCTGTGCCTTTTTTATTTCTTCCTCTTTAATGCCAGGTAAAAGAGAGAGTATTCTCAGGGTAAAAGCAGGATCTCAGAGCCTACATTTTCATAATAATGACAGCATGGCTTTCACCTTGTGTCCAGAGCTTCAGAGCAGAAAATGTCTGTACAACCTCTCTCCTTGAACCAGTGCTGGAGTGGGATATAATATCTGAATAATTTACAAAGGCTCTTCATTACACAGATTTATTTTTGGCAGCTTTGTTAGACTGCTCCTTTTAGGAACTAATAGGAAGTTTCTCTGGTTTCATTAGGACATCTCTGTATGAATTGTTCCAGTGGGGCCAGGGACTGGGACAGCTACTTGCTCCATTAGAAATGCAAAATGTTTCTGTCCTCTCTGTCCCCATGGCTTTCTGCAAACCCACCTGCATTCCCAACCCTGACCCAGCCCTAGTTGTAGCAAGAGTCCAGCATTACTTTATTCCTGGTCAAGATGCTGAGAGAATGGGGGGCTTCCCCACACTGCCTTCAAACAGCTTTGCAGCAGACAAATGTTGGTTCACTTGGAGAGCTCCTACACAGAACTCCCTTTCCTGTGCTGGAAAAACTTTCATTTCTTAAGCCAGGTCTGAGGTGGGCTGTGGGAACCCCCACTGTTCACCAGGCTGTGTTTGGGGCCAGCTCCTCTTTGCCCAGGCCATATTCACTGACTCACACAGCCTGGGCCAGGCTAAAATCCCCCCTTCTTCAGATGCAGGTGCATTGCCCGGCTGGAAACAGGCCCATTAAAAAGTCATTTACTAGGCACAAACGAGTTTGTGTTCCCCTGAATTGGGATTTGCCAAGATTATACCATAAATTAGAGTGTTTCCTGGAAGAATGTAAGGAGAGAAAAAAAAAAAAAGATAAAATGGAACATTTTGTAGCCAACTGAAATGCCAATAAAGGAGCATTTCATTTCCCACTTGGAAAGGAGTGACTGCAAGCTGTTTCAAGGGTAGGGCAGGGTGCCTGTGCTGCTCCAGGACTGGGGAAGGGGACAACAGGGACCTGGTTTGGCTGCATGCACACGCTGGCTATAAACTGCATTTCTCTGCCCTTGAGCAGAGCCTAAGCTGGGGTGGCTCAGTTTCTCTCCATGTAAAAAGGGGGACCAGGATGCCAACCCCACTGGGGGAAGACTGTCTGCCCTGTTTTCCAACCCTTATTCTGCAGGGACACAAAGCCTGCCTGCACTATTAATAATCCTTGGCATGAAGCTGTCACAGTTTCCACTAATATGGAGATGTTGAAGTGAAAAAGCTACTGCACAATATGCAGGAGGTGTCACAATAACTCAGCTGCTATATTGTTCTTTTTAAAAATAAATACCACAACAGGCCAGCCCACATTGCTGGAGTCATGTAGGGTTTTATTTTTAATCAGAAAACGTACCGATTTTTAAAGATAGACATGGAGGAACATCCAAAATTTATGAAAGCTCCCTGTGTGCTCACACGTACCAACTGTGCTCCTGCCTGTTATTCTCCGAATGGCTTCCAAGGACCTGATCCTGCCTCAGCACGGGCATATTTGTGTGTGTGGCTTTGCAAGAGGCCCCATGGCAACTAAGTCCCTCCAGAAATAAAGTCTGTGGCTGAATTCCCCACCCCACTGCTCTCTGGGGGGATGCAATCAATCCTGCAGGAACTGCAGGGTCTGCTCCTCAGGCAGCAGGTTTAGCACCAAAGTTTGCATCCAGAGCAGAATATTCCATTGTTTGGAGATCAGAGGTTTGTCTGGGGGCCAGCTGTAGGTGAATTACCTTTTTCCTTTGCCTCCTTCCCTCACGCTCAGCCAAGGGCAGCACTGAAATAAAGCAAAACTAAACACCGGGTAAAGAAAAAAAAATAAAAATATCCTGTTCTTCTCGGGAAGGGTGTGAAAATGAGCCGGGAAGGGCAAGGAGCCTTACTGCCAGCAAGGGCTGGTGCGGGGCTCTGGACCTGCCTCAGGCCAGCTGGACCCTGGGCCTGCCCCACCGGCTCTGCCCCCGGCCCGGGCACAACCTGCGACCTCTGCCGGGCTGGACAGGGGACTGGGGCTCAGAGGGGCCCGGGCAGCGACACCCCACGGGCAGGAACAGCCCACGGACAGTGACACCCCCCAGTGACACCCCACGGGCACAGACACCCCACAGGCAGGGACACCCTTCCGGGCAGTGACAGCCCACGGACAGTGACACCCCCCTGTGACACCCCACGGGCTGTGACACCTCACGGGCTGTGACACCCCCAGTGACACCCCACGGGCACAGACACCCCGGGCTGTGACACCCCCCAGTGACACCCCACAGGCAGAGACACTCCACAGGCAGGACACCCTTCCGGGCAGTGACAGCCCACGGACAGTGACACCTCCCAGTGACACCCCACGGCCAGGGACACCCCACAGGCCGCGGCACCGGGAGGCTCTGGGGAGAGCCGGGCAGCGCCGGCCGGGACGCGGGGAAGAGAAGCCAGCAGGGCAGGGCCCGTCCCCGCCAGGCCCTGCGGAGCTCAGCCCGGCACGGCGCGGAGCCTATCCCGGAGCCCAGCCCGGCCCGGTGCCCGCGGCCGGCGAGCGCCGCGCGGCGGGGGCGGGGACCGGCGGGGGCGGGCGCGGCCGTGGGCCCGCCCGGGCCCGGGGAGGCGGCGGCGGCGGCAGGTGGTGCCGAGCAGCCGCAGGACGGAGCCGGAGCCGCAGCCGCCATTAGACAATAGGCGCCGGCGGCGGAGCGGCGCGGGGCGAGCGGCGCGGCCGGGGCGGGGCGGCCGCGGGGCCGGGGCGGCCGGACCCGGCGCGGACAAAGGCGGCGGCGGCGCGGGGAGCCGCGGCGGGGGCGGGAGGCGGCACCGGGCCGCTCCGTGCGGGGACCGAGCCGCAACCTGACATGATGTTTCCACAAAGCCGGCACTCGGTACGGCGCGGCCCGGGGCCGGAGCGGCCGCGGGCGGGGCCGAGCGCCGGCGGGGCCGCGGGACGGCGCGGGGCTGCCCGGTCTCCCTCGGCCCCGCGGGGTCGAGGGCATCGAGCGCCTCCCGCCGCCGGCGGCACCCGGGAAGGGGCCCCACGGGTGACCTTGGGCGCGTCCCGGGCACGGGCGCCGGGCCCGGGGGGTGCCCCCGCTGTGGGCTCGGCCCCGGGGCGGCGAGAGCGGGGCAGGCTCGGGGCGGGGGCCCGGCGGCCGCCGGCTCCGGCCCCAGCGCTGTCTCCTGTTGTTCAAGGGCTCCTCTCACCTGCCTCAGCAGCTGAAGTTCACGACCTCCGACTCCTGCGACCGCATCAAGGACGAGTTCCAGCTGCTGCAGGCCCAGTACCACAGGTATGTGCTCCCCCCGGGCCCGGGGCTGTCCCGCAGCCGATGCACGGGAATCGCTCCGATTCTTTTGCTCCTTGCTTCGCTCCTGGGACCGGATGAGAATATGGGGAAGGGGACCCGGTGGTGTAGCTTGGGACGCCTTTGGCTGGGGAGGACCTCGGGCACGGCGTTGGTCGTGTCCACATGGGAGCCCAGCGAGGAGAACGCCCATTCCCTTCTCCAGCCAAGGTCTTTCCTCCAAGTGCTGCTCAGCCAGGACTGCACAGACACTTGCCAGGCCTCCTGCCTCTTGCTGGGAGTTTTCCTCAATTTTTTTTTTCACTGGCTGCCATTCCTGGACTGAAAATGCTGCAGGGAGCACTTAAATCAAAAAGCTTCTACTTTTCTGTGCGTGTGTGTGTAAATAGTACTGCTGACCCACAAGCTGGCTTGAGACAGTCTGTTGCTTTGCATGTGTGTCTCTGACATAAACATGAAGCCCTTTGGTTGAAATGGTCCGGGTGATGCCCCCTGCCATGGCCTGGCACTGGTTTTGGTGTGTGCATTGGTGCCATGTGGCTGCAGCGTCCCCCAGCCCAGGCTCTGCCTGTGGGCAGGTTGCAAGTTTGTGGTGGTGTCACTCTGGCAGGAGCAGGCAGAAAAACTGCTGGGAAGTGGCCATTTCCTGGTGTCTCTGTGCCTTGGCAGTACCATTGGGGAGTAGGACAGACCAAGGAACGTTCCTGCTGAAAGGGAAGCTTTCCCCCCACGCCGCTCCACCCCCTTGGACTTAATCTGCTCAAGAAGGAGCAGGTTTTGTGTAGGTGAAGCTGTTTCTTGTTTGAAACATAAAACCACAGCACATGCTGACTGCAGTTGCTCGGCTGGTGAGTTGGAGTCTCATAAAACACTGGGAGCAGCGGCACTTTCTCTGAAGGGTGTGAAGAATCTAGGAGAGAGGAAAAATCCTTGCTTTTGGGAGGGATGTGCTGCACTTGGGCCTCCCCCCCCACCCCCATCCAGAAGTGGGTCTGGCTTTGGTTTTGATGTTGTATTGGAACATCTCTTGAGTGCTGCAGACAGGTTCTGTGCCAGAATCTGTCCCCAGCTGCCAGCGATCTGTTGAGGAAAGGCAAACCCCTCCCTGGGCAGCCAACCCTGCTTCTCCCCAGCATTCTGCTTCCTGTGGAATGGATTTGCCTGAGGGAGGTCAGTGCTCTGCTGGTGGATAGCCTTGTGTCCTTTTCCTGAATGTGTGCTGGGGAGACTCCAGCTGAGAACGTGGGAGCAGGCTCTGTGTGGTCACTACTGAGCCTGTCTGGGCTCTGGCCACCCCTTGAAGTCCAGATAATGATGTCCAAGAATCCAGCCTGGCTGGGATGAGGCCGTGCAGGAAGCAGCTGCTCTGTGGCGATCAACTCTCTCACCTCCTCTTTGTGGTTTTCTTACTGTTTTCTGGCTTTTCAGCTTGAAGTTGGAATGTGACAAACTAGCCAGCGAGAAATCGGAGATGCAGCGTCACTACGTCATGGTAAGGACTGGCCCAGCAGCCAGAGCAGAGTGTGTGGGTGGCAACACCAGCAGGTGCCTGAGCCTGGGCTCTGCCTGGCAGGGAGCCCACGCCCCACAGAGCTCCAGGGCTCTCAGCAGGGCTGGAATTGGCTTTTTTCTGAAAATGGGGCTGTTTTGTGTTGGCTGCATGCAGGGGGTTGTTGAAATAGCACGGTGGCAGGGAGTTTTTTGATGTGGAAAATGAGGCTCAGTGGGTGATTGCTTGATGGCCTGGCTCCCTGTGCCTAAAGGAAGTGACAGCTCTTACACACCTGAGAAGTGCTGCAAGGTGCTGGTGTGCAGGTGTTTGAGGACTCTGGGAAGGTCATGGCCAGTGAGAGAGAAAGCAGTGCTCTGACAAGTCATGAAACTGGGAAACCCCACCAGCCAGGTGTGAGTTAGAAGCAGAAATCAGCTTCTGAAACCCTGTGCACCTTCTGGTGACCCCACAGCCTTGCTGAGCCGTGGTGCTGAGTGCTGGCACGTGTGTCCCAGCACAGGGTGTGCAAGCCCCAGGGCAGTGCCTGGTAAAGGCATGAGAAATGGTGCCATGTGTGGGCAGCAGGCTTAGCTGTGGCTTTCCAAGAAGAAATCTGCCAGGAAACAGCCATGTTCTGGTGAGCAGGGCGAGGGTTTGCCTGGCAGATGATGCCTCTGGAGCCCTTGGAGCAGAGGGGAGGGATGCCAGGCAGGGCTGTGGTCTTTTCCTTTCCTATCATGGAGTTAACAGGAGGCTGCAGTACTGTCCATGAAGATGAGCTGGTTCCTGCTTGCCAGCTGCTGCACCTACCCTGAAAAGAAGAGATAAGATGTAGAAATTAATAGAGCAGCTCTTCAGAGCAGAGTTAAGACTTAAAAAATCAGAAATAAGGGAGCTAGCTGGCCTCTTCATCTTTCTTTACTGCCCTTGAGCCAGACTCTGTGGCTGTGGGGAGCAAGGTGCTGGAGACAAGGAGAAGAGGTCACAGCTTTCCTGGTGTATTAATGGGGAAGCCTGCCCTGTTCTCCCTGGTAAACAATTGCTTCCTGTGGCTCAGTCTGCACGGAAACCCTCATCTCCAGCCGTGGCCAAGATACATTTTTTTCCCCCTTAATGCTGGCAGTCACCAGAATTGATTCAGGTTGCTGTCAGCAGCAGAGGGGAAGGGCTGTTCCTCGTGGCGCAGCGCTGGAGGCTCTGCAGCAGCTCCTGCCTCGTCTGCGTGGCTGAGCCCGAGCTGCCGGCACGGGGAGCCAAGAGGAGGCTTCCTGAGAATGTGCAAAGCTGCTACAGCTGCTCTGATTTTTGAATAAGTCACAATTGGCAGCTTGGGGGACGGGCTCCTGCTTCCTGCTTGGTCTTCAGAATGCAAAAAGCCTCGAGAGCCCGCAGCAGGCTGAGATCATTCCCATCCCAAGCCGGGCGCTTCTCGCCTTGTGGCGTCGGTACCAGGATGCCAGTGATCCTCAATTAAACGAGCACAGATGTGGATTGTTCTTTTCCCTTTGGAACAATCAGGATTGCAGCCTGCAGGAGGAGGTTTCTAAACTCTAAAAACATCAGCCTTATAACAGCTTCTTCCAGGGGTCAGGAATTAGCTGCCTCTGCCAATAGATTGTCTGTAGCTGCCTGTTGCTGCTGTGCAGGGGTTTTCTGGGTGGATTGTTTTTGTGTGTGGTGGGGGGAGGTTTCCACATAACTCCTTCCTAAACAGCTGGAGCTGTGTGCAGCTGGATGTGTTACTTGCTAGATGAAGTCCAGTTGTGATCTCTCCCATTTGCTGCTGAAGCAGTCGTGGGCTTTAGGATACTGGCCAGGCAAAGCTCACAGAGCCAGGCTTGCTCTCTCCTGGCTGTGCTTAGGGAATTCTGGAGCCCTGAGCCTTTTTCCAGGTTTGACACAGCATCACTCACTCTCACCTCGGTGCAGACTGTGGAAAGATGTCTGTGAGGGGATTCCTGTGGGGCAAGTCTCCAGGTCTGGAGCAGGGTGGTCAGGGAGCAGCTGGAGGGTGTCTCTGTGCTTCCCTCCTTCTGCCTTTGTTTCCTGGGCTTTGCTTCTGCTCTCCTGCCTTGCCCAGCCTTTGTAGAAAACCCTGCCAGGAATGCAGTGGTGGTTCCCAGCACTTACCTGACTTAAATTTGTTTTTTCTTCTCTTCTCTCCTGCTTTACAGTACTATGAGATGTCCTATGGGCTGAATATTGAAATGCACAAACAGGTAAGGGGAGAAGCATCTCCAAGTGCTGTAATTCCTGGGGAAGGTGCATTGTCAGCTCTGCTTTGCCCTCTGTCACATCAGTTGCATTTCAGGAACTAGAAATGCCATCAGCCTCTAAAATGTCTTTTAAATTCAGAGCTGCCTTTTAAATTCAGGTCCCTCCACCTCTCAGGATCACAGTGCTGGCCTGTGGGCTCCCATCCTGGGCTCTGGGCCTCCCATGGTTCTCCCCAGGGCCTCAACAGGTATCTGAGCACCAGGAATGGTCTGGAGCTGTGGCTTCGAGACTGTGGCCTGGATAAGTTTGCTTATTACCCTCACTGGTGGTTAAGTTGTTAATTATCCCCAGTGACTAATTACCTGTGGTGTTAACAACATGAGCCTCCTCTGAGCCTGTCTCTATCTGGCTCCAGCTCCAGTCACAAAGTCGGCTGCATGTCGTGGCTCAGTTTTAAGCCTCTTAGCACAGTTCTGTTCCTCACAAAGGCACTTGGTGCTTCTGATCCCATTGCCCTTGTTGCTAAGCCCATGAGACTGGCTTCCCTAGGAAAACCTGGATCTTGTCGAAGAATCTGAGCCAGAAATCCTCTGCTGTCCCATGAATGTCTCCCAGCCTCATCTGCTTCCCTGTGGTGCTGTTGGGGTCCCCTAGCTGGTTTTGGTGTGTGCCTGTACCCTTGGGCTCTGTATTTATTTTGACTCCTTTGGAAGGTGATTTGCAGAGGACTGGTATCTTCACTATTTGCCAGGAGAAGAGCATTTAACACCTCAGGATTTGCTACTGCTGGTGTGAGGGCAGTGAGGAAGCTCCCAGCCCCTCTGGTCTCCCCCAGTAGCCCCAATCCAGCAGCTGAACTGGGGAGGGGGACCTGGAGAGGGCTGAACAGCCATGTGTATGTCTGTGTCCACATGGGAGATGTAATTCAGCACATCCCCACCTGGGTCTGCAGTAACTTTGCTCTCTAGTTGCTCCCAATTGCTTAAATGAATGTTGAGGACCTGGAGAGGAAGAGGAATAATGAAACTTTGCAGTCAGCAGCATCCTTTCATTTAACCATGCAGGGAGGAGCCTCGGGGGACAGGGTGATCCCCATGGCACCAGGATGCTGCCAGAAGAGTGGATTTTCTCAGAGCCATTTGGGGACTCAGGCATGCCCAGGGGAGGGGGAAGGTGGGGCAGCTCATCATGTGGGTGCTCAGCCCTGAGCTTCCTGACTTCTCCTCTCTATTTCTCCCACCTTTTAGGCTGAAATTGTCAAGAGGCTAAATGGGATTTGTGCACAGGTTCTGCCCTACCTTTCACAAGAGGTGAGTCCCCCAGCTTGGGGGTCTGTTGGCGTGGAGGCTCCTGTCCCTCTGCTGCAGGAGGTGTCAGCCTTCCAGCACAGGCAGCTCCCACCCCTGCATGGGACACCCTTGCTTGCTCTCACCCCTGCATGGGGACCAGCCCTTCAAGGCAGTGTTGGCTCCTGGAGCTCTGTGTGGTGTCCCTTCTGTGGCAGCTGGGGACAAAGCTGGTTCTGCTCTGTCCTGCCTGTGGCTCCTGAGCCATCAGCCACATCTGCAGTGGGAGCTTTAGGAGCTAATCTGGGGAGAAGGACACTTAAAAAAAATACCTCCATATGGCTCTTCTTTGAGATCTGGTTCCTCTGCCTCATTAATTAATGCAGCTGATGGGCTCCTCCCACTCCCCTGAGAAATTAATTGAGGGAGGGGGTGCTTGGGAGTTGCTGTCTGAGGCGAGAGGGAGATTAAGCAATCCTAGAGCCTTATTTTCTGTCTCCCTATGGAGATTGAGCTCTCAGCAGTTCTCCTGGCCCTTTGGGGGTTGGAGGCTTCTTACTTGGAGTCAGTGCTGAGCTTGGGGCACAGGTTCTGTTTTTCCCACCCACCTGTTCTTAGGACAGACAAAGTCGTTTGCTGATCAGATCAGAGCTGCCTAATAACTAAGCCCCAGCTAAATCTTTTGCATCTTAATGCAATCCTTAACCCTGTCCTGGTGCCAAAATGAAAAGAAAAATCCCCTTGCTGAAGTGCAGTGGACAGCCTGGTGTTTCAAAGACTTTGTGCTCTGCAAGGAGCAAGTACAGTTCTCCTTTATTTTTTTTTTTAAGTACATGATGCATCCATTTTTTTCTGCCTGTGTTTGGAACTCCCAGCTGCTGCTGCTGCAAGTTGGAATCCAGGATGTGTCCCAAGGAGCTTCCCAAGAGCTGCTGATTTTAGGGCTTGTTTTGTTTGTTAGAGGGTCTGTGTAGGTGTAGGGTGGTGGGATAAGAGACACTGCCCACCTTGGAGTCTTCTGGCCAAGGATCTCTGGGTGTGTGGAGAGCAGGACAAGGGTGGGGGTATGAGGGGACCTGCCTAACGCTGTGGTGAGGAAATGGATGAGACAGAGGTGCTTCCTTCCCTGCCCCTTGTGCCCTTGGCCTGGGTGTGAGGCCTTGTCTTGGGTGAAGTGTGTGCAGGTGTCTCCAGCTCTGGGGTAACCAGCCTGGTTGTGTGGACTGGGTCCCTGTTCTGCTTCCCTGTGGCATAGAAGTGACCCCAAATTCCTGTGTTTTCTCCACGCCAGCATCAGCAGCAAGTCCTGGGAGCCATTGAACGAGCCAAGCAGGTCACGGCGCCAGAACTGAACTCCATCATCCGTGTACGTGATGCACCTTTAGTTTGGGCTGGGAGGGGTGGGAATCCAGGCCCTTGGCCAGGACACAGAGCTGGGCTGTGCATTCTTGACCTGGGGACATCAGAGGACCCCTGCTGCAGTGGGATGAGGCTGCAAGGCTGTGCTGGCACAGGGCTGGTTCCAGCCGGGCTTGCTGGGATGTTTGCAGGGATCCCTGCTCTGTGTCAGGGAGAAGAGCTTTGGCTTTGAGCAGGAGCTGCAGTATGCACGGGCATGAAAACACCAAGTGCTCTTGGTCAGAGTTGTGAGTGAGGGCCTTGACTGCAGCCTGAGGACGTGCCAGAGCCTGAGGCCAGGTGTCCTGTGGGGTAGGGGCTGTGACACTGTTGAGTCTTTGGGGATTGTCACAGCAACAGGGCTTGAGAACTTCTTTTCCCACCCCACCCTGAGGCTGCAATGCTCTCAATCTCCCTGAGCTCCCTGGTTTAAGCTTGATTTCTGGCACACTCTGGCCAGTCCAGGCCCTCGGTGTGGGGTCCAAGTGCACTCAAAATGACAATACCCCTGTTGTGTCTCCATGTCTGTGCATCATTCCCTACAGCAGCAGCTTCAAGCTCACCAGCTGTCGCAGCTCCAAGCCCTCGCTCTGCCCCTGACCCCGCTGCCCGTGGGGCTGCAGCCGCCATCCCTCCCCGCCGTCAGCGCCGGCACCGGGCTCCTGTCGCTCTCGGCCCTGGGCTCGCAGGCTCACCTCTCCAAGGAGGACAAGAACGGCCACGATGGGGATGCCCACCAAGATGATGACGGGGAGAAATCGGATTAGAGCGACCGGGGGGCCAGGGGAAGGGGGCTGTCTGGGGGAGGGAGGGGGCGGGTTAGTGCAAAATGCAGTATCTCTGTTTGCTGTGCAGCAGGGCCGTGGTGACCTGTGCTCGGTGGCAGCTCACCAGGCCTGTCCCCACGGGTGGCTGGCAGGGCCTGGGGGGTGTCCCCAGCGCCGTCCCCGGCTGCTGCACAGCAATGCAAGCGCCATAGCATTACCCGTGTGGCCAGTCGTGCTCTCCCTGTGCCCAGCCTGCCTTCCCTGTCCCTCCTCCTACTCACAGAGCTGAGCCTGACTCTGGCTTGGGCTGCTCTGGGGCCACTTTGCCCCTTGGCTGTCCCAGCTCCTCGGTGCCCTGTGGCCCCTCCCTCCACCTGCTGCTCCCCCCTCGGTATTTAAAGATTGCCCCTTGATCCTAACGGTTCTGCACAACTCCCTGCTAGGATCCCTGGCCCAGAACAATCTCCTCCCTTCCCCAGGCGCTCTTGGTCTCGTGGCATCGCCCTGGCCCCGTGTCCCCCACGCCCCTCCTGCACTAATACCAGGCCGGCGCCTTGCTGTTCTGCATGTACCTGTTCTCAAGCAGCTCTGGCTGCCAGGGGCTTCACCCTGGGCTGGAGGGGGAGCCTGTGCCACCTGCTCCCCCTCAGCACAGCACCCAGCTCTGGGGGCCCAGGTGGCTGGGCAGAGGGGGCAGGCAGACCGAGAGCCTTCCCCGGCCTCCCCCTCCCCGTGGCCCTGCCCTGTGTAGAGGATACAGCAGCTTTCTCTGTTCTTATCTCCGTGCGCTAGCGTGTCTTCTTAAAAAACAAAAATGGAAAAAAAAATAATAAATAATAATCTGGTGTTTGTATATAGTTCTTTAGAAAGATCTTGTTTTGCTTTTTGTGTTTAATCACTTGACCTATAATAAGAGGAACTGAAAATGCTGTATCAAGGACGTACAAGCTGTGCCTTTCAAATAAAGAAATAAGAAGGTTGGTTAAAACCGTGACTTGCTGCTGCTTTATTGCTGCCTTTGGCATGACTTTAAAATAGTTCCCTGTGTCTCCTGTCCCTTCAGATGGGAGAATCAGCTGGGGAGACGAGGGAGTTTTCCTGGTTTACCTGTGCTGTGGGAGGTGTCTGGAGGTGCAGCCCTCCTTCCTTCAGGTGGTAGCATATCCCAGATGATTCTTTTCTTGTTGAATGTGCTGCTCTCCCTCTCTGGAGTTTCTCTGGGAGCCAGGACAAGCAGAGTTAACATCCACACCTCTGGCTCTGGCTTCTCTCCCACTCCTGTAGAGGCTGGTGGAATGGGGCCGTCCCTGTGGCCTTTGTGGCTCTGGTAGGGTCTGTGCCACAGCTGAAATCTGCTGGAACCAGGGCCAAGAGAATGCCTGGGCAAAGCCAGAACAAACGAGCCCAAGGTGAAAGTGGTGGGTGGTGAAAAGGGAGCAGGAGACTCTCCAGAAGAAAAGCAAGGAGCGAAGTGCCCCCGAGGTCTATCAGCTCCGTGCTGGTTTGGTAACACATGTGGAGGTCCCTGCGGGCTGCCACAGGTCTGCTCTGTGTGTGCATAATTCATTTTTCCTGTGGGCACAGAGGATAAGCTACTTCTGTGGCTCTCAGGCTCCTCTGGAAAATCCGGCCTGCGTTGCCCTGGGGCTGAGATTGCTGTAATGGAATTGGCTCTCGATAATTAGAGCTGTCCTCTGGCTTCAGAGCCTGCTCCACCCTGATAACATCTTCCCCTCGGTATCTCTTAGGCCAGTTGGAGTGGGAAAATTTCCTTCCTCTGGGGAGGAAGCCGTGCTGGGGGGGGTCCTGGTGCAGCCAGCACTGAGGTGTGGAGGGGCTGGTGGCTTGCAGAGCCTGTGGGCAGCACCAGGGCTCGCCAATGCTCCCCTCACCTGCCTGGTCAGCCTAAGGCTGGGCATGGCTGGGGCAGGGTGCAGCAGCCAAGGGTCTGTGCAGGAGTGGTGGCCACTGAACTCTGGCTGGTGGCTCAGGTTCTGCAGGGGGGTCTCAGCCCTGTCCCCACCCCCAAACCAAGCACTGGGGGCAGATCTGAGTGCAGAGCCCGTGGGGAGAGCAGAGCAGCTGTGTGCCAGGGGCTGGCCTGACCCCAGTGCCCCTGGGGGGTGCAGCCCTGGGCAGATCCATCCAAACCCCAGCACTGCCGGGGGGCTCCCACTCTGGAGCCTCTGGAATGCTGCTGATCCCACCCCCAGTCCTGCAGCTGCTCTGGGGTCTCTGCTGGCACCCAGCAGGTCCCTGGTGTGAAAGGCCAGCACGGCTCAGGGCCAGAGCTGCTGCAAGGAGCAGCTGCTGGAGCCATCCCTGCCCTGGAAGTGCCCAGAACCCCCAGGAGCTTCTCAACAGGGCTCTCACAGCCCAGATTCAGCCCGGGGGTAAGGGGATGTTACCCCTGATGGATATGCAAAGGAGGAGGATTTAAGAGAAATTGTTCAGGGCTGCTTTCAGAAACAGAGGTCCCTCTTGTTGGAGCTCATCAGCGGCCTCGGTTCAGTGGGCAAGGGGGTTGGACAAACCAGGAGGCCACTGGGGCTGGGGAGCTGCTCTGCCCTGGGCTCTGGGGATCTCCTTGCTCCCTGTGGGAGACCAACCCCCTGTTAAAGTACAGAGAGAGAACTTCTGGGCTTTCCAAACCCCCTGCACCTTCCAGCAGATGCTGAGCTGACCCTTGTGCTCCACTCCTGTTTCCCATTATGTTCCATTCCCAAAGCACTTCTCTGCAGGTTGGGGGGCACCCTCATATCCCATCCTACTGAGGAGCAGTGTTGTTCCCTCTGCTTCCAGCCTAGCTCTGTTTGCCACTCTCCAAAGGGAATAAATTTCACAGAGCATCTTCCCAGATTTGGGCTCAAATCTTAACTGCACAGCAAGATCAGCAAATCTAACCCACACCAGCAGCAAAGGAAAGGGTTAAAAATACCTCCCTTGTGACTCTCCCAGTAGCTGCAGACTTGAGGAAACAGCTTCTCTCCTTCCAAACAGGGCTTGTGATCTCTCAGAAGGTAGGAGCCCCTCTCGGGCCCTGCAGAACAGCTCAGCACTCCCAAGGACACAGCTGACAAGGGGCCCCCAAAGCTGCTCAGGGATGATTTGAGCCTGGCTCCTGGCAGAGAAGCCCTTTCTCCTCATGTTCCAGAGGTCGTGGTGCCCGAGTGGGACAGGGATACAGGCTGACTGTCTGAGAAACAGCTCTGCTGCCCCAGGATCCTTGGGAAGAGTCGGCAGAGCCGTGACTCATAAAGGGTGGGTAGAGAGAAAGTGACAGAGGCTGTGGTGGGCACAGGGGGCAGGGGCAGGAGCCCATCTGGCAGTGCCCCATGTCCTGACCACCAAGCAGCACAGCACTGACCCAGGTTTGACTTGGATTCCTGCTCACAGCTGCCAGGGATTTGACAAAACTCTGCTGTCACCCATTTCCTCCCTCCCACCTGCCTGTCACTGGAGGGTCAAAACCCAGCCTCCTTCCTCCTCCATGCAGTGAGCAGGTGGCAATTTTTCACTGGATTTCATCTGTTTGGTTCCATCCTTTTCGGATCATTCCCACAGGACAGAACCCCCAGGCTCTCATTCCCTGTGGGAGTCGGCTCTGCCACATCCCCCTTCAGGCTCCCACCCTCCTCATTTTACAGCTCTGCCTGGAACAATGGCACAGCCTGAGCGCCAGGAGCGGTGCTGGAGCAGGGCTTCCTTCCCAACCCACCGCTAATGCACGAACGCCGAGCTCTTCCTGGCTGCAGCGAGCACCAGATAAAAGCTAAAGGCGGCATCAATAATTAAAAACCACTCAAAGCTGGTAAGTGCAAACAGGAGCCAGCACACGGATCGAAGGCAGAGACCAGAGTCTGTCAGCTGCTGGGTTGTTCTGAGGGCTCCCTCTTCTCTTTTGCAGTCCCTGGAATCAGGGACACCTGGAGGGGACACCTGTCCCCAAGGGCTCTGGGGACGCGTGGCTTTGGAGAGTGGACACCAGCACTGGGGGTTTGGTGCTGGAAGTGCAGCTCAGGGAACTGGGGAACCTTGATTTTGAGCGCAGCTTTGGCTTAGATCTCGCTGGTTTGCTGCCAGATCCTTTCCTCAGTTCCCCTTCCCATCTCATGTTCATTCCAGGACTGACTCCAGCCAGGATGAGGTCCCTGTTTGTGCCAGCTGCCCTGGGAAATTCTCATTGTCTGAGGGTGCCAGGAACTCCTCTCTGCTTTCATGCTCCTCATTCAAGTAGGAAAGTGAGCAGATGAAAATAGGATGGTTTGGTGAGCCACAGCCACGCTCAGTGTCTCTGCCCTTGACCATGCACTCTGAAGCTGTGCTGGACACAGGAGGCTGTGTGGGAACAACCAGCCCCATGGTGTGGAGCAGGACAGAGCCAGGGCTGCCCTTCCTGTCCTGTGTTCCCTGTCCCAGGCTGGCATTCAGGGAGGAAGCTGAAAGATAAAAATCCCTGGGGTAATTCCCGCAGCAGCAATCTCTTTTGCTGGGACCTAGTTTCAAATGGAGCTCCTGGGTGCTCCAAAGCCTGGGTTGGTTTGATTTCTCTGCTGCTGATAAACAAAGGGATGTTCAGAGCATTTGCTTCTTGATCCCAGCATGGATTTGAAACGCCCTCATCCTTTGGGGCTCTTCCAGACCCTGCCACCACCAGGCACAAGTGTGTGGCTGCTGCTGGGGGTGGCTGAGCATCCTGCAGTGGTGACAGCCAGGTCCCCATTCCCAGGGCAGCAGCAGGACCATCTCCTCTTGCTGCTGGGGGTGCCAAGGGTTAACTGCTGTTATTTTCTCCCATCCAAACACAAATTAATCTCTGGGTTACAGCCTGTGCTGCTCCAGGGCTCATGTCAATCATTGATGGAGGCTGATCAAGACACGTGTGACACCCATCACTCCGGAGCTGCCTTCTCCTGGTTTACCTGTGTCACTCTCCTGAGACAGGGGAGCACAGAAGCTGCCTAAGGAAAAACTGGCAATTTTCAGAAAGGAGTTTTGAAAAATGCTGCAAAACATCTCCACGGTCTATCTTTCCCTTGAAATACGATCTAAAATGTTTCCAGCCTTTGAAAATACACTTTCCTTGAAAAAAAAAACCCACCAACTTTCCCAATAAGGCAACACACACACCCACACAAACACACAAAACCTTTAAAACTTTACATTTGGATTAAAATATGCAGATATATGTGCAGATATATGATGTACACACAGAGAACATCAATGTGCCTGCATAGAAGGGAGGGTTTTGGAGGGTTTGAAGCTGGTGTCCATCACTGCCTGCCCAGTGAACACCTGTGGCCAGGGAAAGGTAAAGGGGCAAGTGCTGGGCTTGGGTTGGCTCCTTGCTTGGGGACAGGGTCTGGGGCCAGTCCTGGCTGGGGAGGAGAGGCAGGGACACCAGGGGATGGATGGAATGGAGGCAAGCAGAGGGAGAGCCTCCAGTGCACAGCACCTTGTCCCTGCCCTGGCCACTGCCAGCATGCAGCACGTAAATAACGCAATGAATAAAAGATTAGGATGAAATGTGAGGCATTAAATATTTAACCTTGTGCCTGCCTGTGCAGTGCCCAGGTACAGCTGGGTCCTGCAATATTTAAAGGTTGTTCCTCACTCGCTTTTACCATCCCCGAGTGCGGCGACTCCACAGCAGCCGCAGCCGGAGGGGTCGCGGGGGACAGGGAAGGGACCCTCGGTGGGTTCCTCTCGGCGGCACAGCCGAGCGCCGCCCGGAGCCCCACAGAGCCCGAGCCCGGCGGCTCCGGGCCCGCCCGGCCCGCGGCCCTCCCGCCTCAGCGGCCGCCGCTCCACCGCCCCACGTTACTTTGGTGGCAGCCGGCGGCGGCCGCAAGGCCTGGTGGGCCGCGCAGTCTGCGTGCCCAGTCCGCCCGCGGCGGGAGCCCTGCTCGCTGCCGGCGCTGGGCCGGGCCCCGCGGCAGACCCGGGCCGGGCCGCTTCCCGGGCCCGCGGCGGCGGCAGGGACGGGACAGACCGGCCCCGAGCGCCGCCGCCGCGAGGGCGTAGCAAAGCGCTGACTACAACTCCCAGCGTGCCCCGCGCCGTCTCCCTGGGGCTTGGACCGCCCGCTCACTTCTTATTGGCCGTCCCGCTCTGAGGCGTCACGAGCCCATGTGGGAACCGCGCAGGACGATTGGCCGGCGCTCCCGCAGCGGCAGCCAATGGCCGGTGCGAGCGCCGCCGCTGCGGGCTGTGGGGCCGGTTAAGGTGGAGCGGGCGGAGGGGACGGGATGGGGAAGCCCCACCGTGCCCCACCCCTCCCGCGGGGCTGCCCCGGGCACACCGAGGGCTGGTCCCGACGGATCCCGGCCTGCTCGGTGCCCAGGCTCGATTGTGCACCGGGGTCGCTGCCCGTGGTGTCCCCAGCCCGGCGGGCGCTGTCCGGCTGCTCTCGTTTGTGATGTCCGCCCCCGCGCGCTGCCCCGCCGGGGGCCGGTGCCGCGTCCGCCCGCAGCGTCGGGGGTGGTGGCAGCGCCCGGCATCGCTCCCCGGGGACTGGGCTGTCCTGGGCACGGGGGAAGCTGCCGCGAGTGGGACCGCGCTGGGGGACGCGCCCGGTGAGCTCCGGGTCGGGGCAGCGCTGCGGGCAGGCGCCTCCCGAGCCGCTCCGTTCGGGCCGGCAGCCGCGTCTCCAGGGTCGGCGCCTTCCCCGGGCTCCCCTCGCTCTCCGGCATCGCCGTGCGAGCGCGGGGCCGCCGCGGTGCCGGGGCCGGCGCGGGAGCTCCGGTGCGGCGCTCGCGTTGTCCCGATCCCCGCGGGGACGCGCCTCCTTAAGCGGGCGCGGGCGGCCGGGGCGCGCGGGGCCGGGCGGCCGCTCCCCCGCTCACCGGGGCCGCCCGAGCCCCGCCCCGGCCCCGCCGGGGCGAGCGGAGACCCCGGGAGCGCCGCCCGCGCCCCGGCGGAGCCGCTCGGCGACACCCCGGATCCCCGCCGAGACCGGGCAGCGCCGTGTCCCGGCGGGGCAGCCCCGCCGCGGGGCCGGGCCGGCAGCGCGGGCGCTCAGGATGTTCCCACAGGGACGGCACCCGGTAAGTGCCGCGGGGGCGGCGGGGCCGGGCCGGGCCGGGCCGGGGCGCCGAGCCGCAGCCTCCAGCCGGGCTGTCTCTCCGCAGCCCCCGCTCCAGCCCGGGCAGCCCTTCAAGTTCTCGGTGCTGGAAATCTGCGACCGCATCAAGGAGGAATTTCAGTTCCTGCAGGCGCAGTACCACAGGTGGGGCCGGGGACAGAGGTGTGATGGGACCGGGGGGCGCTCGAGAAGGGGGGAAAGTGGGGAAGGAGGAGGTGGAGGAAAGGCGGCTAGGGAAGGGGAGAGGGGTTCGGGGTTTGGGCTGGGGGGCAGGTCTAGAGCGCGGGTCCCAAGGAGAAGATCACCGGGGTTCCTCTGGCTGAGCGAGGTGTAGGGGCACGGGGGGGACAGAGCTCTGGGTGGGTGCCACAGGTATGCTCACAGCACAGCGGGTGCCCCAGGGAGGGTGTGTGACACCCTCGCAGCCCCCCGAGCCCGCAGGGGCAGGCAGGAGATGGGCTGAGCTGGCCGAGGTCCCGGGGATGGGGCAGGAGCTGAATGGAAGCCCTGGCTCCCCTTTGCAGCCTGAAGCTGGAATGCGAGAAGCTGGTGAGCGAGAAGACCGAGATGCAGAGACATTATGTCATGGTGAGCTGTCCCCACCGTGTCCCCCTGGCTCCCCTGAGGGGCTGTCCCCCTGGGCTGCTGTCCTCTGACACATCTGCCTGCTGGGGCTCCTCTCAGCCACTCGCCCGAGGGAGCCACTGCCCTGCCCTGTGCTGACCTTGGGGCTGGGGAGATGTGAGGGAGGAAGGAGTTAATCACCATTTCTAGCAGCGCTGGCTCTTTTGCTGCTGTCTTGCTGCTCAGTGCTGCTTGAGCCCGGGAATCCTGCCATAGGTTTTGTCTCTTGTTTTTTGTTGTTGTTGTTTTTGGTTTTTTTTACCTTTTTCTATCTGGCCTTGTAAGAGAGCTCCCCACTCTTCCCTCTCTTTCTCCCAAGGGGTGGGTATTTAAGAACTGGTGCTCCAAGGCTCGTGGTTTGGGTGGAAGGGGAAGGAGCAGGGCAGGAGCCCTCCACATTGTCAATGAGGGGTTAACAGACCCTGAGACAGACTGACCTGGGCACCAGCCAGAGCCTGCCAGGAGCAGGGGAGCTGCTGGGGGGAAGGAAAGAGGATGGGGACAGCAGAGCAGTTCCTTCTCCTTCAACATCTGACCTTACTGGCCCCTCTGGGGAAAGGGGCAGCCCCAGTGACAGCATCCAAGAGGCAAAAAGATGAGAACTTGGGCAAACCCCATCCAGGGGTGAACACAGCCCTGTCTGTGAAGCCAGGGTGTTGTTACTGCAGGGCATGTTCCTCTCACCCATCAGCTGGGGTCTCTCCCCACATCCTGGAGGCTCAGGGATTCCCAGAAGGGGATTGCTACCTGTGGAATTGGCTTTGCTGGAGGAAAGCAGGTCCCCTGGTTCCCTTTTCTCCCCAGATGTGAGAGATTGGGGTCAGCAGAGTCACTGGTGGCTGCTGGGGGGTGTAACCTGTTGTCATCTTTGCTCTGCACAGGCTGAGTGGGTGGGCAGCTGTGCCAGGGTGTGAAAACAGGTTCCAATTGGGATGGGATGAACCAGGACAGGATCTGGGGGCAGCAGGACTGGCTTCCCCTTAAACAAGTGCAGAAATTGCAGGTGTTAACAGCCTGTGGCTGCTCCCTACCTTGTCCCAGGCTCCTGGCACAGCATCCCAGCCATTCCTCGTGGGCTGGAGCCAGCCAAACCCCAGGCTGGTCCTGGGCCAGTTGCTCTGGACAGCTCCTAACCAGGCTGTGTTGTGGTTTTCCTCTCAGTACTACGAGATGTCCTACGGCCTGAACATTGAAATGCACAAGCAGGTGAGTGCAGTGAGGGCCAGGCCAGCAGCAGGGGAGGGTGAGGAAGGGGCCAAGGTTGGAGACTTTGTTGGAAAATGATCTCCCTTGAACCCTAGTGGCATGGGAGGTGTGACACAGCTCTGTGAGGGACTGGCTTACAAAGGGATCCTGCAGTTGTCAGGATGTGTTATTGAGTTCCCCATCCCAAAGACCAACTGCTCAGAGCCCTGGTGCCTCCCTGCAGTGCTTCCCTGGGGCCCCACTTGAAGGAGGGATGTGGAGGAAACAGCAGGAGCTAGAGCCCAGAGGCAAATGGATTGTCTTTCTTTTCTTTCTTTCTTAATCCCCTTTTCCTTTCCCAAAGCCAGAGGAGTGTTTTCACCCTTCCCTGGTTCCCCTTTTGTTCCAGTGTTAATTTGCTTTCCCTCTTCAGATTTATCAATCTAGTCATCATGGGCTCTCTGCCAGGGAAATTAGTTTGGACCAATGCCTGACAAAGTGGCAAGTCAACTGCCATATCCCTCCAGCTGGCTCAGCCCCTCCGAGTTTGCTCCTTTTGTTAGCAGGGAGCATGGTGGAGACCACGAGCACATTCCTGCCACCCTTGCATGCTCCAAGATCCAGTGGGACAGGGAGCCAGGGGTGGCCCAAGCCAAGTGGGGCCGGGGACTCTGCCCATGAGGTGACAGAGGTGGTGGCCAAGTGGTTGAGAAGTGGGAGGCTGGGCTGGAGAAGAGGGTCTCTGGCTCTGTGAGCACGGTGGTAGTGGCTGAGAGAGCAGCTGGGACCTGCAGGTGAGCACAGGGTGCTGGAGGGTGTGGGGCACAGCAGCATCTGAGCACAGCAGGTAAATGTTCCCTTTGTTCTCCCTTGGCTCCCAGCCTGGTTTGACCTCTGCAACACCGGCGGGGATTGTCAGAAACCTGAGCTGATAAAACCCTTCAGAGCAGCCAGTCCCAGGGTGGATTTACAGCGGGGGAGGGAATTCAGTTTTCCCCAGGAGATGTGGGTTTTCTCTTGGAGAGGCTGGGCTGAAGTCACAGCTCCTTTCCTGTGCTGGTGGGAACACAGCCCGGCTGTGGGTTTGTCTGCAACCACAGAGCTTCTCCTCAGAGGATGCACTGGGTTTTCTGCTTTCTCTTGTGGGCAGGGGCAGAGCTGGGGGTGCTTTGTGCCTCTGAAGGAGCAGGGGGAGCTGTCCCAGGGCTTGCTGGGGATGGGAGTGGAGTCCCTGCTCCGGGTCAGGGCAGGTACAACCAGCAGAGCCTTGGGGAATTTGCTGGTGCGATGCCAAGAGGGCTGAATCTGTGCAGTTCTGCATCCTGGTTGGTCTGCCCTGGCTTTGAGTTGGATGTTTGGGAAGGAAAGGCACAGGCAGGGCCTGCTGCCAGCGCCTGTGGCTCGGCTCCCCTCCGTCCCTGCCCGCTGGCCACGGCAGCCCACAGAGCCTGAGCAAAGCCAGCTGGGCTGCGAAAGGACTGACAGCTTGGAGCTTGCCTTGGCCCGGGGCCACGCAGGGATTTAGCCCTGGGCTCCCTCCCATGTGCCTGGCAGCCTAAGGGGGTCCAGCAGCCCTGGGCAGAGCCCTCCCTTGGCAGCAGCTTGGGAAATCCCAGCAGGGATGCAGAGGCAGCGGGAGAATTTCCGCCAGGAGGGCGTGGGTGGGGAGAGTTTAACTCCTCCGCCAAGGCTGAGTGTTTGCAGGATGCTTGGCTGCTGCAAGCAGCAGGATGGGGCTCAGAGCCCTCCATCTCTGGTGATACCTGCTGATACCTGCTTCCTCTTTCAGGCAGAGATTGTCAAGAGGCTGAGTGCCATTTGTGCCCAGATTATTCCCTTCCTGACGCAGGAGGTAAGGAGGAGGTGTGGGGGGAGTGCATCACATTGCTCTGGCTTCTTGGGAATGGGCGAATCAGAGTCCAACCTGAACAGCAGAAGGTTTTGGGAAGAAACCCTGGGCTGGAGGTGTGGGAGAAGGGGCTGTGCAGGGCTGGGTGGGGCAGTGTGGAGCCAAGTGCTCCCTCCAGCCAGGAGCACTGTGTGACCAGCCCCCTGCTTTTCTTCCCCAGCACCAGCAGCAGGTCCTGCAGGCAGTGGAACGGGCCAAGCAGGTGACCATGGGGGAGCTCAACAGCATCGTCGGGGTGAGTTGCACTGCCTGGCTGTGGGCAAAGACTCTTTCCTGCCTGGGGGTTCAGGCCCTGCAGTGATGAGGGAAGTCAAGGTTTTTAATGTTTTCATATACCCATTGTGGTGAAGGGATTTGCCACGGTGTCCTGGGGGTGTTCTGGGAGGGCAGAGCCTTGGCTTGTGCTGGGGTCACGTCTGCAGCAGGGCGGGTGGAAGGAGAAAAACAAAGTCCAGAGAGAGAATAAAAGAGGCTGTGCTGTGCTGAGCCTGGGCAGCCCGTGGAGGCAGGGGCAGGGCTGTGACCCAGCCTCTGCAGCCCCCCCAGCCCCCTGCTTGTCTCTGTCTCATCCCATCGAGCCACGCATGGCAGCCTGGGGGCCGGGGCATGGCTGCACTGCCTCCTCCACATCCAGGACCATTTGCTCTTTCTCTTTCAGCAGCAGCAGCTTCAGCACCTCTCCCACCACGCATCCCCCCTCCCGCTGGCTCCCCACCCCTCCAGCATGCAGCCCTCGAGCCTGAGCGGGGCCAGCGGCGCCTCGGGGCTCCTGGCCCTCTCGGGGGCACTGATGGCACAGGCTCAGCTGGCCACCAAGGAGGACAGAGTGGCCCAGGATGGGGAGAACAGAGGTAAGGGGAAGAACACAGCTGGGTTAACCCTTTAAAGGCTGGCTGAGTCAGTGCTGGCAGCGTGTGCAGGGATGCTGCTGCCTGCTCTGCCTCTTTCCCGAGGCTCCTGGCTGCTGCATCCCCGGGGATGGCAAATCCAGCTCATGAAATGCCTGCAGCCCCAGGAGGCTGGCTCTATTTCTGACCTGGGAGCTGCTGCTCTGCAGTGATCCTGTGTGTGCAGCCCTGGCTCTGGGCAGGGGTTTGTGCACACACACAGATCTCCCTGCTCCCCTGGGTGTTTTCAGTGCATGAGGGTCCCCTGCTCCATTTGCTCCCACTGCAAAGAAATCCTCTCTTTTTACACCAAGTAAAGATCTGATACTTAAAGATGAGACTTTTAGGGAAAATAGTGTTGCAGAAACTGTGACAGCCACAGGCCTGGGGCAAGGAATTTAGAAAGCAGAGCCTCATTGCGTGTGTTGTGCCGTGTAAATTACACTAATTCCTAGTCCATATGGGTGCCTCCTCCTGTCAGGATCACCGAGTGCCTTACAAACATCATCAATATTTAATCATCATTAAATCAGTGCTCTGAATGCTGCTGGCAGGCCTGGGCCAAATTAGTAACGCTGCCCAGCTTTGCTCATGGCCTGTTGCTGCTGAGGGGCTGCACAAAGGAGAAGCTGCTCTGAGCTCAAGTCTCCTTTTCAGAGCACAGGCATTGAGTGGTTGTGCTGAGAGGAGGCAGGGACAAGGAGAGAGGCTCTGGGCAGCTCTGTGGGCTGGAAACAGGCAGCCAAATTTAGCAGGAGTGATGTTTCCCTGCAGACTCCCCTGGGGAAGGTGCTGACTGAAATGCACTTGGGTCAGGACCCAGGAGCAGCAGCAGAGCTGGGCACTGGGTGGGGTTTGCTGCAGGTTCCCATGGTCTGGTTTGGGCTGTAAGATTTCAAGGTGGTGAAAAGAGCAGCAGGAAACTGTTGGTGGCAGCTCTGCCCCCCTGCACACAGCTGTCTGCAGTTCAAATCCTGTCTGTGTTTCTTTAAGGATGGATTCCACAAAGGAGGAAAACAAAGTCCAGGGAGAGAATAAAAGCAGGCTGTGCTGTGCTGAGCCTGCTTAACCCTCAGAGCCCAGGCAGCCCATGCCTCCAGCCAGAACTTCTCTCAGCCTGGGTGTTTGGCCGTGGTTAGGGCCATTCCTTATTTAAAAAAAAAAAAAAAAAAAAAAAAAAAAAAAAAAAAAAAAAAAGAAATGCTCCATCTGTCTGGGGTTAATCCTCAGTGCTCTGCCACAGTTAGCCAGAGCTGGTGTGAGTCAGGCTGAGCCAGGGGTGCAGGGCTGATGGCAGGCATCTGGTCCCACTCCAGACCACGGCCTTGGAGCAGTACCTACAAGAATCCCTCAGCTTCCCATCCCTGCCTGCCTCTTTTTGCCAGCAGGGACCTGGACTCCAAATGCTGGTGAATCTTTAGGGGCAAAAATGAGCCAGGGAAGGTTGCTGAACCCCAGCCCACAACCCTATGCTTGGATTTTCAGTAAATGCCTGGCACTTCTTCCCTGGGCTCAGGGAAGTGGTCCTGCTTTGCTGTGCATGTACAAAAGCCTCAGAGAGTTTCCAAGCAGGGCTTTTAGGCATGGTTTCCTAAGGAAATAGGATGGGTGTGATTCAGGGGATCTCAGCTGGCTGGCCACCTCCTGGTGGCTTTGGACCCATTGTCATGTCTAGGGAAGGGATTCCAAAGCTGGGATAATTTCTTGGAAGGAGGTGGGTGGAGAGAGATTCCCCTGCTTCCCTGAGGGACAGCAAAGTGCTGACCTCCCATTAGACAACAGAGAATCCACACTTCAGGTGGGCAAAGTGAGAAATCAGGTGTGATTTTTTTGTTTGTTTGTTTTCTAAACCTGTGTCCTGCTGTTTCCTGCCTTGCCTTGCTGTGCTCCTCTCTCCTTCCTGCCTGGGTATGTGGGGCACAGGTTTTGCATTAATAACCTCTTCCTGTCTTCCCCTCTGCTCTGACATGACCTGGGACACTCTCCCTGCTGCTGCCTGGTTCCAGAACACACCCCAAGCCGGGTAAGTTGTCACAGGCAAGTGGCCTCAGCTGGCCCAGATGGCATCTCCAGTGTGCTCCAAGCTGGCCACTGGCTCCTGGGAAGGGATGGGGCTGCTGGGTGAGCTTTGCTGGCCTGGGTGGGCTGTGTTTGCATCAGGGTTTTGTAACTGAATGTTCTGGGCCACCTCAATTCAGTCTTTACTGATGCAAGGAGCTAAAGATCAAGGGCTGCTCCCAAAATAACCAGCTCTGTCCTTTTCAAGGAGTTTCCAGTTTAGGAATCACTCTGAACAGGTCTCAGAGCTCTCAGCCCCTCTGCAGTCCTTGGCTGCCCCCTCCCTTTTAGCATCCCCCCAGTCCCAGAGCTGTGACTCCCATCCCAGGCTCCACAGTAGCTCTGCAGAATCCAGGGTACAGTCAGGGAAGGAAGGGTTAATGATCTCCACTGGGGAACTGTAGGTACTGATCTTGAGCTTGCAAGGTGGGAGAGGAGGAGGTGGAGGAGGTTTCTGTGATGCCATGACTGCCTGTGATGGCCTGGGGGCCAGGGATGGCCCTTTCTGCTGCCTGGTGCTGTGCCAGAGCTGCTGATCTGACTGTGCTGGGAGCAATCAGCTGCAGGGAGCCCTGGGATGGGGCATCTCCATCCCTTTCTGGCTGCACTGTCATGAGTGTGGGGATGCCAGGGGATGTGTGACACCCCTGCAGCTGCCAGCAGCATCTGGGCTGTTCTTCCTGGCTCCATTCTACTTCCCAACCCTCAGGGCAGGGTTGAGGTGAAGTAAACACAACTCCAGTGGGGATTTTCTGCTCCACTTCTCTCTGCAGGGGTGGATCTCTCTCTGGTAGTGCTGGGGATGTTCCTGCTTGGCTTTGGGGTTTTTGTGGTCCTCCCCAGCAGGCAGGGAGATGCTTTGCCAGGATGGAGGTGCTCATGGAGCAGGGCTTGGCCCCACTGAGGGTTGGAGGGTGGCTGTCTGCCCTCAGGGTGGCTCTCACAGCTCCTGTCCCTCTCTGCCTCAGAGTGTTTCTTCCTCCCCTGCCGAGAGCCTGCAGGACGAGGAGCGGACGGGGCTGAAGAGGAAACGGGAGGAGAAGGAGCTGCCTGGGCATTCTGTGAGTGCACCAAGGGCTGGGGCTGGGGCTGTGCCTGCCCTGCTGCACAGGGCTGGGCTGCTGGAAGCAAGAATAAACCAAAGGAGGAGCCCCAGGGAGGCTCCTCAGCCCGAGGTCGCTGCCAGCAGGACATGGTTGGTGTTGGTCCATGGAGGGATGAACAGGAGAAAATGGGTCCCCTGCTGTCTGGGGTCTTGGGGCAGAGCACAGAGCCTGGTCCAGCATCTCCCTGTCCTGACTGAGCCCTTCTGGATTTGCAGGACAGCGATGGGGACAAGAGTGACTACAACCTGGTGGTGGATGAGGTAAGCCCTTGGAGCCTGGCAAGGTGTCCTGCTCAAGCTGCTGTCATTTAGGACTCTGGTTCCCCAGTTTTGGGGTTCTTTAGGCTCCAGCTCATTGCTGCTGGGCAGCAATAGCCAGCCAGGACACGTGCCAGCCCTGCTCCAGTGCACTGTGCCAGCCAGAACTGATTCCACTCCCACTGCTCTGGGAAGGCTGTGCCAGCCAGGGCTCAGCTTGGCCAGCCACAGGCTTGGCTCTGCTTCACAATCCCCTTTCAGCCCCTCTGCTGCAGCATCCCATGTGGGGGGGAGGATAAGCTGGGATGAGAGCTCCATGGAGCTGGGCTTGCTGCTGGCAGCTCCTGTGGGTGGAGGTGGCAGGAGCCTCGTGGCACATCCTGGCCCTGCCAGCCCCAGACCTCGAGCCCATGTCCTGCCCTGCTTGGCCCTTGAGCTGCCTTGACTTTAACACACCCCAGTGCAGGGGATTCACTGAATTCCAGTCTTTTGCAATGGAACTGCCACATGCTTCTGGTACAGCCTTTCCTGACTGAGACACACGTGACAGAACTTGATCCCAGCCACCACTATTCTTGGTAAAGAGGATGCTTTTGGGGGCATACTTCTTTCTTTCCTAGAAGACAGAGGGAGAGAAAGATATAAAGTCTTTTTTACTTGTGCCACTTCTTAAGGAAACACAAGCCCTGAAAGGAAGATCAGCAGGGATTTGTGCAGAAAATGACGCTTATGAAAGCTGTTCATTGTGGTGATAAAAAGTCGCAGACCTGCTTGCATGGTTATAGGAGTGCAAGAGCTGAGGGCTGGCCTTGCCTCTGAAATGGCAGCCCTGTCTCAGCTCCTCATGTGTGCTGATCTCCATCCCTCCTTGTGAAGGCATCCGTGGCCACCAGTGTCCTTTGAACCTGCTGTCACCTCTCATTTTGTTCAAAGAGAAAAATCGAGGCCGTTTCTCATGCAGGGGAGCAGAGCGGCCGCCTCTGCGCGGATGCTCCTCATTCAGGCTGAGGGGCTGGGGGTGATCCTGGGTGGCTCCCCAGGGAGAGAGGGGTTCCACAGAGGGGTTCCTGCTTCCCACAGAGCTGTTCTCCCCCCAGGACCCGCCCTCGGAGCCCAGCTCGCCCGGTCGCCGCCGGGAGCCGCCGCAGAGCCCCGCAGAGTCCCTCGTCTCCAGCGGGAGCCCCGCGCCCCCGCAGCCCAAGGAGCAGAGCCCGGTGAGGAGCCCCTGGGCAGCATCCCTGGGGTGGATGTGGGGCCAGCAGCACGGCCCTGAATCCCTCTGTCTGGCCAGTCTGCTGCAGCCCAGAACAGCACAGAAACGCCCGTGTTTTGTACCCACTGCCACCCCCCACCCTGGGGACAGAGGTCCATGCCCTCGGGGTGGGGTAAGTGCTGCTGGGCAGAGGAAAAGCTCTGCAGCGTTCTCCACCCGCCTGCCTGTAGAAATCCCCAGAGCTGCTCATAGCAATTGATTTTTCCCTTTTTTTTTTTTTTTTTTCCCGTGTTTTTTTTTCCTCCTCCTTCTTCCTTGCCAAGCACCAGTCCAGTGCTCAGATTGAAACATCAGCATGTGGGAAGGGGGGGGAGGGATGTTTCTGCCACTCTTTGGCCTCCCAGCCACCGCAGGGACCAAGTGATAGGTCCCCCCATCTGGGGTCAGGAGCCAGCTGGGGGCTGCGGGCAGCAGCGAGCTGCAGCTCCCCGGCACAATCGGATTAGAGCAGACAAAGCGCCCTGAGCAATCTGCCAGCACAGCACGTAGCTTTTCTCTGTTATTAATTTTTTTTTTTTTCCCTTTGCTGGTGTCGACAAAATCCCCAGACAGAAAAAGCAGAAGAAATAGGAGAGGGAGGAAAAAAAGCAGGGAATGAAATAGCTGTGGGGATTGGAGAGGCCAGTTCATGCCAGGCATCCTCTTGGTCCCAGGCTGGGGATGGGGGTGCCCCCCCCATGCAGGAGGAGTTTTGCATGAGGGAGCAGCAGATGTGTCCATGGGGTCTTGTGCTGGTGGGCACTGCAGGGCTGGGGCAGTTTGGGGTGACCCAAAGCTTGCATGGGGCATTTACACCTGTGTGAGGGGCAGTGGAGAGGAGAGGGGATCAGGCCCTGGATGGCCAGGCCTGGTCCAGCTCCATCCAGGAGCTCCTTCCACCCTGCAAGGCGTGGAGGCTGCTGGCCCAGCTGTGGGGCTGGGGGGGCTGGCCTGGGCTCTGCTCCCACTGCTGAAGCTGCTCTTCTTTCCTCTGCTTCACAGACCGACTCTGTGGCCAGCGCTCCCACCTCCAAGCCCTCATCTTCCTCGCCACCCCGTGACTCCCTCACGCCCGGCCCCGGGCCCAGCTCGGCCACCCCGCTCCGGCCACCCCCCGGCCAAGGCCCCCAGCACCGACACCGTCAGTGAGTGTCCAGGGACAGCACGGGGTCAGCTCTGCTGTGACAGTGCCCTGGGGCTGGGCTGGAGGGAGGCAAGACCCTGTCTGCCACCAGCAGAGCTGGCAGGGCTGTTCTGCTCCACGAAATCAGACCAATGAGCCATGGCTTGCAGGAGCACCTCTGCCATTGCCACACCCCTGGTGGGCTCAGACCTGCTGGCGGTGGTGCTCGGGGTATAGGGCAGGGCTTTTCTCTGTTTTTCTCTGAGGAACTGTCATTTTGTTGGGGCTGCATGAAGCTGGGTAATGCAGGGCTCAGCAGTGGGGGCTGGAGGGGATGGCTGTGCAGCCACCAGGTCCCCTCCGCCCCGGGTGACGCTCGCTCGCGCCCGTGGGCCAGGGCCAAGCCGCGGGTCTCTCCTCGTGCAGCTCTCCGCAGCCCCCTGAGCTCCTCCAGCCCCTACACGTCCTCCCTGGGGATGCTGCCCCACGCCACGCTCAGCGGGGAGCTCCCAGCCCCTGGTCTCTACATGGGCATCCACCTCTCGCCCCAGGTCAGCAGCGCGGTGCTCTACGGCCGCTCGCCCATGGTAAGTCACCCAGGGAGAGGCTGGGTGTGCTGGCTCTGCTACCTGTCCCCTGGGCAACATCTGGGGCTTGAGTTTGGGGGGTGCAGCCGCAGGAATGGCTCCATTCCAGAGCTGGCTGGGTTCAGTGTGCTCAGAGAAGCCTTTTCTGGTTCTGCTGGTGTGTAACTGTGTGAACCCATCTTGGTTCTGCATGTGAGGACTCAGCGAGCAGGAAGCGTGCAAAGAGCCAGGCTGGCCTGGTCCCAGGGTGTGCAGGGAAAGGCCTGAGCCCAGCTTTGGTGTGCTCTGCTCTGCTCCTCACGTGCCCTTTGCTCTGTGCAGGTGGCGTTTGAGTCGCACCCTCACCTGAGAGCTGCCGCCCTCTCCTCTTCTCTCTCCACCATCCCTGGAGGGAAGCCGTAAGTGGCTGCACACGCTGGGGCTGCAGGGAGGGTGGGGGCAAGGGGTTGAGCCAGGTGCTGGCAGCATCTCCCTCCCAAGAACTCACCCAGGGCAGGGCAGGACTGACAGGGAGCTGCTCTCCAATTCCGAGTCCATCACTGCCATTCCTGGCAGCTGCTGGTAACAAGGAGCTGGGTAATTAAAGCCCTCATTAGCAAGAGCACAATGGGCACCTTCCACCTTGGCTTGAGAGAGGTCACCACCTGCCCTCAGGCATCACACAGGGGTTGTTCAGGCCTCTCTTCTACTCCATTCCGCTGAGTTCTCCTTCCATTCCTCTGACTCCAAACCCCACCGCCTGTGTCAGACCCGCTGGGATCAAAGTGGCACGGGCCACTGTCCAGGCAGGATTCTGCTCTGCTCTCACTGCTCTGCTCCCTTGCAGTGCCTACTCCTTCCACGTCAGCGCCGACGGGCAGATGCAGCCGGTGCCTTTCCCCCCCGACGCCCTCATCGGCTCCGGCATCCCCCGGCACGCGCGGCAGCTGCACACCCTGACCCACGGCGAGGTGGTCTGTGCTGTCACCATCAGCAACTCCACGCGACACGTCTACACCGGGGGCAAGGGCTGCGTCAAGGTGTGGGACGTGGGGCAGCCGGGCACCAAGACGGCCGTGGCTCAGCTGGACTGCCTGGTGAGGAGGAGGAGGAGCAGCAAAGCCTTTGGGGTGGGGCTGGCGAGGGGAATGTGCCCCTGTTGCAGTGGAGGGGACAGAGGGGCCTTTCTTGCCTGCAGTGAGAGAAGGAGATGTGTCTCCTGCAAGCCCCGTGTGCTCATCATCTCCTTCTTGCCTTGCCCTGTTGCTGTCCCCCCGTTCAGAACCGTGACAACTACATCCGTTCCTGCAAGCTGCTCCCTGACGGCCGCAGCCTGATTGTGGGGGGGGAGGCCAGCACCCTGTCCATCTGGGACCTGGCAGCCCCCACACCCCGCATCAAGGCTGAGCTCACCTCCTCTGCCCCCGCCTGCTATGCCCTGGCCATCAGCCCTGATGCCAAAGTCTGCTTCTCCTGCTGCAGTGACGGCAACATCGTGGTGTGGGACCTGCAGAACCAGACGATGGTGAGGTCAGTCTGAGCAGGGGCTGTAGGGCAGGCACGGGGGAGATGCTGGCCCTTGGGAAGCTGGCTGCCCTAACAGCTGTGCCCTTGCCCTCTTCATCCCCTTCTTTCCCAGGCAGTTTCAAGGCCACACAGATGGTGCCAGCTGCATTGACATCTCTAACTATGGCACCAAGCTGTGGACAGGGGGGCTGGACAACACCGTGCGCTGCTGGGACCTGCGGGAGGGGCGGCAGCTGCAGCAGCACGACTTCAGCTCCCAGGTAGGGCTGGAGCCCCCTGGCAGCACCACGGGGCCAGGTGGCACCTGCTGGGCCACTGGGTGAGCCTATGTGTGTCCCCTCAGATCTTCTCCCTGGGCTACTGCCCCATGGGAGAGTGGCTGGCAGTGGGGATGGAGAGCAGCAACGTGGAGATCCTGCACGTCACCAAACCCGACAAGTACCAGCTGCATCTCCATGAGAGCTGTGTCCTCTCTCTCAAATTCGCCTCCTGCGGTAGGCAAGGGACATTTTTTCTTCCTGGGCTATGGATAGCCTCAAATTTACCCCTTTGGTTTATTCCCCCTTGCTCAGCTCCCTGAATGGAGTCCCAAACATTTGTCTCCTGTCCCAGGGAAGTGGTTTGTGAGCACGGGGAAGGACAACCTGCTCAACGCCTGGAGAGCACCCTACGGAGCCAGCATCTTCCAGGTGGGTGAGGCATTTGTGCAGGGGGATGATGGTGGCTCCAGCACCAACCCTGCTCTCACCTCCTGCCCTCTCACTCACAGTCTAAGGAGTCCTCGTCAGTCCTGAGCTGTGACATCTCTGTCAACGACAAATTCATCGTTACGGGCTCTGGCGACAAGAAGGCCACGGTGTACGAGGTGGTTTACTGACTCCTGTCACCCTCCCTGCCCCATCAGGAAAGAGGACGCTCCTTGCCCAAAGCCACCACAGCTCACAGAGGCCTCCACTGCTGGACCTGCCCTCCTGCAGCTCTACTTTCCTTCCTGCTCCACTGCTTTCAAACACCAAACCAAGATCCCGGCCCCATTCTCCTGCCCCTGTTCCTGTACAAGGATGGAGGTGAGGGCTGGGTCCAGTCTGGCATCACCTGAGGCTGGGCAGGGGCTAAGCTGGACATCCTGGGCCCTGTCTGTCCCTCAGCCCGGCTGCACAGGGAGGTGGACAAAGCCTGAGAGCGTGTGTCTCCTGAATTACTGCTACTGATTTAATGGCACCCACTTTCTGCTGCAGAAACAGCTGTAAATTATCGGTAAAGAAATGTATTTAACTATGTTTTCAATCCCTTACTAATAAAAAGGAACAAAAGAAGGGCTGGGCTGGTTCTGGGCAGGGATTATTGCCAACCAATGCTGCCAGCTGTGCCAAGGGCTGGGCTCTGAAGGGTGCCCTGGGGCACTGATTTTGGCCAGCAGCACAGGGGAGGACACTCCCAGTGTAGCAGAGGTGTAGCTGCTGGCCTGCCATGGCAGCCCAAGCTCCAGCACTGCTCTGTGGTGCCTGTGGTGAGCTGTGGCTGGGGGCAGGAGCCCAGAGCAGCTGCCACACCGCAGCCACCATCCTGTTGCCAGCCCCGGGGCTCTTGGGAGTAGCCTGGCTTGCCCACGGCAGTGCTGGCAGGCAGCCAGACTGATAAGGCGAGTGCTGAGTGCTCACATCTCATTTCCTTCAAAAACCACTTCCTCCAGCACAGCCCACGGAGCCCGAGGCTGCTCCAGCGGCGGCACCGCAGAGCCACCAGCGAGCTCTGCTCTGGTCCTGGCTCCTGCTCCCCACAGCAGCCAGGGCCAGCCATGGGCTCTGCCCACAGAGGAGCTGCCTCTGACCCACCTCAGCACAGGCAAGGAGCAGCAAGTTGTGACCAAAAGTGACAAGGCTCCTGCCATGGTCTCACCCCTTCTCACCTGGCTCTATCCCACCCCCCACAAATCATCGAGGCTTCTGCCCAGGACAAGGCACAGCGGCTTTTTTTTTTTGTTTGTTTTTATTATTAAATACACCCTGGGAGGCACAGAGGATGTAAGGTCAGAGCCCATCCACCCTGGCAGGCCCAGAGCCTTAAACAAATAAAAACCCCACAACAAAAAGTTAAAAACAAAAATAAAAAAAGCACCCAAACAAAACCCCTAACAATGCCAGACCTCCCCCCCACCCCACCCCATCTCCAACTCCCACAGTCTAGATTTAGAAAGAAACCCACAAAGAACAAAACAAGGAGAAAGTCCCCAGGAAATCCACCCCGAGCAGCAGCCTGCACGATGCCTGGCCACGGTCCCAGGGCCACCTCCACCCTCTCCGCTCTCCTCCAGCTGGGATGCCACAGCCACTGGCTGCATGTTCTTTGGGAAGTCAGCAGCAGGGCAGGTAGAGTCCACCTGTCCATCCACGTGGACACCTGCCTGTCCCGCAGTTGGCACCTCTGGGGCTCAGTAAATGATCTCATAAACTGTCGCTTTCTTGTCCCCTGAGCCGGTGACAATGAACTGATCGTCCGTGGAGATGTCGCAGCTGAGGACGGAGGAGGTTTCCTTCGACTGCAGAGAACAGGGGTAAGCACAAGAGGCAGCCCCAGAGCAAGGTCCCAGCCCCCACTCATCCAGGGATGAGTTTTTGGGGCTCGTTATCGCTGACACACAATTAGAGCTGTTGTGGTGGGCAGCTCCTGGCAGCCTCACCCCCAGGAACCCCCAGCCCTGCTGGTGCTCACCTGGAAGATGCTGGCTCCGTAGGGTGTCCTCCAGGCATTGAGCAGGTTGTCCTTCCCCGTGCTCACAAACCACTTGCCTGTGGAGGGACAAAGCAGCCTCAAGTCACGAAACCAGACCCAGCAGCTGGACCCCAGCAGCAGATCCTCCCCAGGCTGTGAAACACAGAGGGGCAGCCACATCACTGCCAACCATGAGCCAAGGGAACACAAAAGGGAGTTTGGCTCCAGCAGCCAGCACTGCTCCAAGAGGGAAGGATACCCCTCCTCTGTCATCCACCAGGGACAGGGCTGGCTACCAGAACAAATGCTTGCCCCCAGTGACACGAGCTCTGTGACACATGGACAGAAGCAGAGGTGGCATCCATGAGGCTCCAGAGCAAGGGGGGCCAGGAGAGGTGTGCCTACCGCAGGAGGCGAATTTGAGAGAGAGGACACAGCTCTCATGGAGATGCAGCTGGTACTTGTCGGGTTTGGTGACGTGCAGGATCTCCACGTTGCTGCTCTCCATCCCCACTGCCAGCCACTCTCCCATGGGACAGTAGCCCAGGGAGAAGATCTGAGGGGACACACACAGGCTCACCCAGTGGCCCAGCAGGTGCCACCTGGCCCCGTGGTGCTGCCAGGGGGCTCCAGCCCTACCTGGGAGCTGAAGTCGTGCTGCTGCAGCTGCCGCCCCTCCCGCAGGTCCCAGCAGCGCACGGTGTTGTCCAGCCCCCCTGTCCACAGCTTGGTGCCATCATTGGAGATGTCAATGCAGCTGGCACCATCTGTGTGGCCTTGAAACTGCCTGGGAAAGAGGGGGATGGAGAGGGCAAGGGCACAGCTGTTAGGGCAGCCAGCACCTGCAGCAGGGAGTGTGGGCAGGGCAGCATCCAGCAATGAGGAGCTGCAAGGACAGGCACTGTCCCATGGCCAGGGTTACACACAGGGAGGGGCAGGGACATGTTGCAGGGGACTGAGTCATCCCTGGCCCAAGGAGCCCCCAGCAATCCTGCCATGCTTCCCCCTGCCCCAGACTCACCTGACCAGTGTCTGGTTCTGCAGGTCCCACACCACGATGTTGCCGTCACTGCAGCAGGAGAAGCAGACTTTGGCATCAGGGCTGATGGCCAGGGCATAGCAGGCAGGGGCAGAGGAGGTGAGCTCAGCCTTGATGCGGGGTGTGGGGGCTGCCAGGTCCCAGATGGACAGGGTGCTGGCCTCCCCCCCCACGATCAGGCTGCGGCCGTCGGGGAGCAGCTTGCAGGAACGGATGTAGTTGTCACGGTTCTGAACGGGGGGACAGCAACAGGGCAAGGCAAGAAGGAGATGATGAGCACACAGGGCTTGCAGGAGACACATCTCCTTCTCTCACTGCAGGCAAGAAAGGCCCCTCTGTCCCCTCCACTGCAACAGGGGCACATTCCCCTCGCCAGCCCCACCCCAAAGGCTTTGCTGCTCCTCCTCCTCCTCACCAGGCAGTCCAGCTGAGCCACGGCCGTCTTGGTGCCCGGCTGCCCCACGTCCCACACCTTGACGCAGCCCTTGCCCCCGGTGTAGACGTGTCGTGTGGAGTTGCTGATGGTGACAGCACAGACCACCTCGCCGTGGGTCAGGGTGTGCAGCTGCCGCGCGTGCCGGGGGATGCCGGAGCCGATGAGGGCGTCGGGGGGGAAAGGCACCGGCTGCATCTGCCCGTCGGCGCTGACGTGGAAGGAGTAGGCACTGCAAGGGAGCAGAGCAGTGAGAGCAGAGCAGAATCCTGCCTGGACAGTGGCCAGTGCCACGCAGGTCCCAGCAGGGTTTGGAGTCAGAACCATGAGCAGAACACACCCGGTGGGTGATGCCAGCTGGGCACGCAACAACCACAGCCCAGTTTTCCCCCAGGCTGTGCTCCCCATCCCTGCTGCCCCTAGCCTGTCCACACAGCCCAGCTCCAGCCCCACAAGCCACCCCACACCCTGCCCCACTTACGGCTTCCCCGAGGTCCCCACTTGCATTCCGGCCACCAGCCCTGGGACGCGCATGTGGGGGTGCGGGTCGTAGCCCACCTGGAGGGGACAGTGGGTGAGAGCAGCTCACACCCCATGGCCCCACGGCCCCAGGGCAGCAGGACACGCACCAGGGGCGAGCGCCCGTAGCCGCCGGCTCCCGCAGCCCCGTTGAGCTGCGGGGACATGAGGTGCAGGCTGGCGTAGGCGCCGGTCCCGGCCACGTCCCCGTTGACCGCAGGGTGGGCCAAGCCAAAGGCGGCTGAGTAGGGGCTCTGCACTCCCAGTGGATTCCTCAGGCCCAGGGCTGGTGGGGGAGAGGCAGAGTGAAGGGATGGGGCCCTGGAGACTGAGCTTGGGGACCCACCCAGGCCCCAGCGAGGCCAAGCTCACCCAAGGGGTCCACAGGGACCTTGGCAGCGGCGGGGCGGAACTGCTGGGCACTGCTGGAGCCTGGCAGGGTGTCACCCTGAGATGTGGGGGTGCTGGACTTCAGGCTGGGCGTCCCTGCCTTCTCCACCTGCCAGGAACAGAATGGGGAGGTGGCAACTGCAGCACACTGCTGCCAGGGGGTCCCTGTTAGCTCCCCCTCAATGACAGCCCAGCCCAGAGAGTGCTGAAGGGTCTGTGGGAGGGGATTTAAGCTGAGATCTAATGGAGCAGGAGCCCCTCCCTACCCCTCCAGCACTTTGCCCCATGGGTTTGGAGGTGGGGGACCCATGTCTGGCTGCTCTGTCAGCCAAGCCCGGGCCACAAGGACACAAGGACAAGCCCCAGGTGAGTCACACGTACCGTGGGTGCATCCTTGCTCCGAGAGGGGGACGTGCTGCTGGAGGAGGCCATGGAGGTCGGACTGAGGGGCATGGCCTCCTTCCTGCCCAGGGGGACCTTCTCCACCCCATTCTCCCGGGACGAGTAGGAGTGGACGCTGTGTGGGGAAGAGGGGTCCTGGGGGGGAAGGAAATCAGCAGGGAGAAGAGAAGGCAGGAGAGCAGAGATGTCCCAGGTTATGGGGAGCTGGCAGCTCAAACAAGGGCCAGGCTGCCAGCCTGGATGCTGGGGCTCATTGCTGCTGCTGCCGAGGGTCAGGGAGCACAACTGCCACTGACACTGACACCTCCCTGTGATGCCCAGCTCTGCCTGGAGCAGCCCCACCCTCAAGGATGGACACACTGACCCCAAACCCCTCCCAGTGCCCCAGCATACTGACCCCTGACCCCTCCCAGTGTCCCAGCACACTGACCTCATCCACCACCAAGTTGTCTTCACTTTTGTCTGCATCGCTGCCCTGAAACAGGAGCACGGTTGGAGCCAGAGGAGCTGGAGCCGCCCTCACTCCTGCCTGGAGCTGTGCCAGAGGCACAGGCAGCTCCATTCATCACCCCACAGGAGAGGATGGGGTCCCCCCAAGCCCCCCAGCCCTGGGCTCACATAGTCTGTAACAAAGTCCTTCTCCTCCACCTTCCTCTTCTTGCTGCTGCTCAGGTACTCGGCGATGGCTCGTGCGCGCTCCCCGTTTGACAGTGCCAGGGAGCTCTGCCAGGAGGGGACGCAGTGTCAGTGGCTGGGGATGCTCTGCCCAGCTCCTGGGACAGGCAGCACCAAGGCAGGGCTGACTCCAGGAGCATGGAGAGCCCCAGCCCAGCCCTGTGTGCTGACCAGAGCCAGTGCCACCACAGAATGGTGCAAGAGAAGAAAAAGGCACTTACGGGGCCGGGGTCTCGGTCTGTTGCTGTGGCAACGCAGAGGAGCAGCAGGAGGAGGAAGAGGAGGAGGAGGGAAAGGGGGACAGGCTGTGTCACCGCCAAGAGCCCCCCAGGAAAGTCACCCACTTCACCCACGGCTCACAGCAGGGCCAGAGCAGCACAACAGCAGCAGGGTGGTCCTAGCCTCCCCCAGGGATCACCCCCCCAGCCCACCTCACCACCCTCCCACGAGGGTGCTGGTCAGTGGAGGATGTCCCCTACCCAAACCCCTTGCAGCCCCCTGCCCCTCCAGCCCCAGTTGGCAGCCCTGAGGATGGACAAGTGGCTCCTACCCAGCCCTGGCCCCCACTCCAGGGAGTGTCCAAGTAAGAAATGCATGGGGTGCAGAGGGAGCCCCAGGGCCCAGCACCACCTGTTCCCAGGTTCACTCAGATCCAGCCAGCCCAAGCTCTGCTCCCCCTGCACTCACCCCTGGGCTCTGTGTCATGCACTCCTCGGTCATCCTTGGCGAGGAGCTGGGCCTGGGCCCCCAGTGCCCCCGAGAGTGCCAGCAGCCCTGAGGCACTGCTGATGCCAGCGAGGCCAGCGGGCTGCATCCCAGAGGGGTGGGGGGTCAGCGGGATGGGGGGAGCGTGGTGGGAGAGGTGCTGGGTCTGCAGCTGGTGCTGGAGAGGAGAGAAGAGGAGAGAGCAGAGTTGAAGGGCTGTGCCAGCACGGCTGCTGGGCAAGTGAGGGGCAAGAGGCAGCCTTGGGTCAGTCAGCAACAGGGCCTGGGTGTGGAGGGGCAGGGCATGCAGCCAGGGTGTCCCCAGTAATGTTCTGTCCCTTTCACAGACCCCTCCCACCCTGGGCTGGATAGGGACCTGCTGCAGTCTTGAGGGAATAACTGAGGAGGGACAGTGGTGACCCCCCTCCACCCACAGGGTGTCAAGACACAGGGACACGTGCCAGCCACCACCCCCACCCCCAGCTGTGTCTCCTGCACCCCAAGCCCTGCTGGCAAGCCCCCAACCCAGCCTGGTTCGCCCCTCTCCTCCCCTTTATTCAGCCCTGAGTGGGAGAAGGCATGAGGGGCAGGGGCTGGAGGGGGCTCAGCCCAGGGATGGCAGGAGCCCAGGAGGTGCCATCATGGCAGAGCCCCTCAGCCCTGGCTCTGGAGCAGTGGGAAGTGCTGGGCAGAGGGTTGACGTACCCCGATGGCCGCGTTCAGGTCGGTCATAGTCACCTGCTTCGCTCGCTCCACAGCCTGGACCACCTGCTGCTGGTGCTGTGGGGAGAGAAGAGTGGGGCTGGGCAGGCTCCTTTCTTTCCCTGGGCCCCAAAGGAGCTCTGCACACCGGGCTGGGGCCCGAGGGCTCACCCACCTCCTGAGACAGGAACGGGATGAGCTGGGCGCAGATCACGTTGAGCCGCTTGGCGATCTCCGTCTGGCAGGGGAAGGGAGACAGAGCCCATCAGGGCAAGGGGCAGAGCACAGAGGTCACAGATTCCATGCTGAGGGGCCCTGATGCTGCCAGGAGAACCAGGAGAACCAGGAGAACCCCTCCCCATGGGTGCTTGGCCTGGGCAGTCTCAGACACTCAGCCCCAAAGGCTGCTTGCTCAGCACTGCAGAGCAGAAACACCCTGGGGGACAATTCCTGCTCCTAACAACATCCCTTTCAAAACCCAGCATCCTCCATCCCCACCCTGAGAGCTCTGGGACAGCTTCCAACTCCTCTCTGCCAGGGACATGAAGCCTCCCGGCCCATGCCATAGAGGCCACCCCTAGCCCTGCAGGCTCCCCCCTGCGCTCCTGCAGCCTCCTGCCGGCACCACGCCCACTACCCGCCGCCCTCCTAGCCCACAGGAAGCCCTGGAGAGGTGCTCTCCTTCCAGCTGCTGTTTTTCTGCAACACTCGAGTGCCACTGGCAATCAAGAGCGCAGAGTGTGGGGAGGGAGAGCAGCATCGTGCTGTGCCGTGCCATGTCCCCATGGCATCCCCTGCCAGCTTCCAGAGCCCCATGGCATCCCCCTGCCGGCTTCCACGAGCCCCATGGCATGCCAGCGGCTCCATGGCACCCCCTGCCAGCTTCCAGAGCCCCATGGCATCCCCTGCCAGCTTCCAGAGCCCCATGGCATCCCCTGCCAGCTTCCACGGCCCCATGGCACACCCCTGCCAGCTTCCAGAGCCCCATGGCATCCCCTGCCAGCTTCCAGAGCCCCATGGCATCCCCCTGCCAGCTTCCAGGGCCCCATGGCATCCCCCTGCCAGCTTCCAGGGCCCCATGGCATCCCCTGCCAGCTTCCAGGGCCCCATGGCATCCCCTGCCAGCTTCCAGAGCCCCATGGCATCCCCTGTCAGCTTCCAGAGCCCCATGGCACCCCCTGCCAGCTTCCAGAGCCCCATGGCACCCCCTGCCAGCTTCCAGGGCCCCATGGCATCCCCCTGCCAGCTTCCAGGGCCCCATGGCATCCCCTGCCAGCTTCCAGAGCCCCATGGCATCCCCCTGCCAGCTTCCAGGGCCCCATGGCATCCCCCTGCCAGCTTCCAGAGCCCCCACTTGCTGCACCCTGAACAGCTCGGGCAAGAGGAGAGCACAGACATTCAGCACAGACATTCAGCCATCCCCGGCCTCACAGACACAACCCTGGCACAAGGTCCCAAAGGCTGCAGGGACAGGCTCCAGCCCCTGACGATGGGACCTGTCCCCAGCACTGGAGAGGGGACAGAGATCAGCAGCTCTCCCTAAACCCAGGTGGGGGAGGGATCCCTCTGCTTTTGGATGGGCAGGGGATGTCATGGGCACAGGAGACCAGGTAAAATGCTGTCTCAAGCCCCAAGGAGCTCCATGGTGGGGAGGATGAAAACACTGTAGAGCCAGCACAGGGCTGAGAGGAGGGAGTTGACTGCAGATCCCCTTATCACCCCCCAGAGGACACCAAAGGCTGAAGGGCCCCAGGGACAGAACTGCCCCCTGGGTGTCCCTGCCAGGACCTTGGGCACATCTCCCACGCCCAGCTGGTGTGGGTGCTGAAGCACCAGGGTGAGAAACCACAGCACTGCCCGGCTGCTGTGGGGACACAGACCTAGGGACACTATGCTGCCCTCCAGAGCAGCTGCCGACCTGCTCCTGCCAGCCCCAGAGCACAGAAACAATCTGGCACCTGCCCTCACTTCCCCTTCTGATGGAGGAAAAAAGAGAAAGAAAAGAAAGGAAGAGGGGGGAGCGAGGAGATTTGGCAGCCGGCAGTTCTGGGAAGGATTTAGCTGTCTCCCGGGGCCGGCAGTGATGGATTCTCTTCCCTAATGCACTGATGGGCAGCAGCTCCTTGGGGAGAGCTGCCTCCAATTCACTCGCACTCGTTAATGTGCAATTTACTGGCACTTTAACGCTCTCAGCATGAAAAATGATCACGCTGTTTGCAGCCCCCCCAGCCACCAGCACCGTCGCCTCCCCTCTGGCTCGCTGTGAGCAAGTCCAAGGCCAGGCAGATTCAGGGAGGTGGTTTTACAGAAAGCTACAGGCCCCTTCCATGCCAAAAACAAAGCAACAATAAAAAAATATTAACGTCTCCTGCTCATTCCTGTCTTGATCCTCTCCTGCCAAGCCTGTGGCTGCCTGGAGAGCTGCACCACACAGCTCTCAGCTGTGAGCCCCCAGCCCCATTTCCCCCAAACAAACCCAGAGCAGAACCCCACGCCTTGGTCCTCGCTGCTGTCCCTGGGGACACGGGGCACAGCAAGGACAGAGGCCACACCACACTGCTCTGTCCACGGCCACCGGGGGCTCAGGGGCGGCCAGGAGTGCTCAGGACCCGCCTGTGCCTGTGAGCAGCGCAGGATTTGGGGGAAGGGGAGGAGAGACAGCGACCCAATCCCCCCAGGGCAGCGATAACCCGCGGCTCCTGCGCCGGCGGTTCCCGTTCCTCGCACAATGGCCGCTGGCTGTCAGAGCAGACTTACGGGCCCTTGTTAAAAGTGCCGACAGCTCACTGGCCGGCGGCCAGCGGCACCTGGGGCTGGCAGAGAACACGAGCCCGAGAGGGCTGGGAGAGAACCAGCAGGCAGAAGAGAGGAGCTCGCAGCCCTCCAGGGACAGGCGCACCCTTGGCATCGTCCCGAACAAGGGCAGCTTCACACCTCAGCATCAGCAGGGATTGCCGGGACAAGGAGGGCACCCCAGAGGGGCAGAACACCCTCCCAGCGGGCACAGAGCTGGCAGGAGTGGCTGATAACCCTGCCCCGTGCTGGGGGCGGGGGCCAGACCCGCCCTGGTGCCCACCCGCGCGGGCACCCACGCAACAGTTGGCGGCGGCGGGCGCGGGGCGGGCGGGAGGCGGCGGCAGCGCCCCGCCAGGCTCCTCCGCAGCCTCTTTAAAAATAGATGAGAAGAAACCTTCTGTCTCAGAGCAGCTGGTGACCCGGAGCTCGGCACAGGGGAGGAAGGGAGGGAGTTGAGGAAGGGAGGGAGGAAGGGAGAGAGGGAGGGAGGGATGGGGAAGCAGCCAGGAGAGCCCACCCTGCATCCACACCTCAAAATCCTTCTTTCTCCTCAGAAAGCTCCTCAGCCCTGGCCCCTGGGCCAGTGGGCAGCAGGCAGTTGCAAAAGTGTCGAGCCAGAGCCCATCAACCTGCTTTAGGTGACCCTGCAGCCCAGCCTGCCCTGAGGATGCAGGCAGTCTCCTTCACAACAGCCACCCTATGGCCACTCACAACAGCCATGCAAGCACAAGTCCCGCACCACCGCTCTCTGCCTGACACAACAACAGCATCTCAGTCCAGGCAGGGCACCCTCAAACCAAAACCAGAGCACAGACATGTGTAACGAGAGTTAAGGAGGCAGCCAAGGCTGTGGCACAGAGCAACACAAAGCACAGGGAAGGGGACACATTTCCCACAAGTACTGGGCTACAGCAGGGGGCAACTTCCCATGTTGTCTGAATATCCCAGATGGCAAAATGGGGCCAGGGAGCTGGGATCAAAAGGTGGACAGAGCTCCCAACCCACCCAGACTCACCTGTTTGTGCATCTCGATGTTCAGCCCATAGGACATCTCGTAGTACTGTGAGGGAGAGAAGGCAGCATCAGCTCTGGACACCAGGGGAACTCACAAGCAGAAAGTCCTCTGTGGTGCTGGCACACCAGGTCAGCCTGGCCACAAACAGTCATGGTGTGGCCAGGCCATGGGACAACACAGTTCCCAGCTCCTCTCCCAGCAGCAGAGGTTTTTCTGGCACATGGCTGCAGCCCACAGGATGGACACAGCCCTCCCAGGACTCCTGCAGGAATGGGGACAACCCACACAGGAGCAGATTTGCCGCCACAAGCTGCAGCAGAAAGTCCTACTCCAACACCACGACACTTTTTGGGAGAAAACCAGACAGTAACAGCCACAGGAAACAAATCTCAGGGCCTGGCCACACAACCCAATAGCAAGGGGAAGGCAAAGCATCCCTGCATGTCTTTTGATGGTTCAGAGGAGATCCCACACCACCCTCCTCCTTTCAGGTGGAGCTCACTAACCATGACATAATGACGCTGGATTTCTGTTTTTTCTGTTGCCAGCTTTTCACATTCTAACTTCAAGCTGTAAAAATAAAGAGAAGAGAGAAGGAGAAGGAGCAACCCCCCCTGGTCCTTCCAAGTGACAGGAGGTCCCTGTCTGGACAGAGCACGAGCCCTCCCTCCCAGTGTACCACACACTTCAGCCTCCTCTCAGCTTCAATCCCATCTCCCAGCATAAGCCAAGAAAACCACCTGAAAGAGGGTGGGAAGGGGCTGATAAAGAGGAGATGGTCGGCAAAGGGATCTGGGCATCAGGGAGCAATTTGCACAGACTCTTAACCCCCTCCCCAGCATCTGCTTCCCAAATGGAGTGAGCTGCAAAGCTTAGCTGCAATTCAAACCTTGCTCTGCCCTGCACAGTGTGGGGAAGGGGAGGTGATCCTGGACAGCAGCCTCACAGATCAGAGGAACTCCAGGTCTAAGTGATGGCTCTGGCTCAGCCCAGAGCTGGGTGCTGGAAGCCAGCACCTCCCTCTGGGGTTTTTGGCAGGCAAAGGCTGAGTTTCCCCCTCAAACAGAGTTATTTCAAGTACCAGGTGATGCTTGGCACAGCAATCCTCTGGAGGGACCAGTCCACCAGCCACACTGGACAGTGCTGCCCAAGAGAAGCCAGCTGCTGGCCAGCACCAGTGGATTGCCCACTTCACACGCTGGCATGTGAAGTCTGGCAGCTTCTCACCTGTGGTATTGGTTCTGCAGGAACTGGAATTCCTCCTTGATGCGATCCAAGGTCTCTGGGTAAGTCAGCTTGAGGGACTGGGGGGTGCTGGGGATGGCACTGGCAGCAACAGCAGCTCCCGAGGCAGCAGAGGGTGCCTGCAGATGGGCCTAGGCAGAGATGGGAGCTCCAGGGTCACTGCTGCTGCCCAGCAAGGCTGGCACATCCCCCAAGGGTTTCCTGCACCCAGGGAAGAGGCTACGGGCACATCTGGGAGAGCAGCACATGCAGGAGGAGTTATTGGAGAGGAAACTGGTCACAACCAGGCACCAAATCACCCTTGTCAGCATCAGTCTGGCCACTGAGCCAGAGAGGATTCATGACCATGGGTGGCACTGGGCATGGCACAGAGCAAGGGCCTGTCCTCACCAAGCACCACACAGCTGAGCTCCCTGCCTGCCCATCACCGTCCCGCCATCACACCCTGCTGAATCCCGCTCCCAGCACCTCACAGAGCCCAGCCCCGCAGCGCTGGGGCTCAGCACCGCTTTGGGGAGAGCCACAGCATCGCTCCCGAGCAGCACACACAGAAACAGCAGCAGTTCGGAGCAGTTAGTCAGCACCGAGCGGGGAGCTGGGTTTGGGGGCGCAGGCCACACGAGGGGACAGGGCCACGCTTGGGCTCACCGGGGGCCTGTTCTGCGGGAACATCCTTGGCACCGGCCGGGCCCGGAACCCTCCGGCCGCGCGGGCCCCGCCGCAGGCTCGGGACGGGGCCTGGAAACTGCTCCCAGCTCCGGATCAGGCCCTGGAGAAGAACCCGGGGGTCACCGCCCGGCGCTGCCCGGGGGCGCGGGGCCCTTCGGGAGCCGCAGCGGAGCCCCGGAGCCCCGGCCCCGCCCGCAGCTCCCCCCCGTTCCCGCGGGGACCGAGGGCCCCGGGGCTCCCCGGGCTCGGCGGACCCGCCCAGCCCCGGCCCCCGCGCCGCGCAGACAATGGCCCCGCCGCCGCCCGCCGCAGGTACGGCCGCGGGGCGGCACCGGCCTCGCCGCCGACCCAGCCCCAAGCGGGGCTGGACCCCGGCCGCCGGACACCGAGCCGAACCGAACCGGAGCGGACCGCTGGGATGGGATGGGACGGGACGGAACAAGACGGGACTCACCGCGCTGCGGGTCCCAGACCCGGCCCCGGCCCCAGGCGCGCCCCTGCGGCGGGGCGGGCCGGGCCGGGCCGAGCCGTGCCCGGTAGAACCGAGCCGAGCCGGGCCGAGCCGGGCTGGGCCGGGCCGAGCCGAGTCCAGCCGAGTGCAGCCGAGCCGGGCCGAGCCCCCGCCCCGCCCCGCCCCGCCCCGCCCCGCCCCGCGCGGCCGCCGCTCTGCGGAGCGCGATCAATGAACGAGCGCGAGCGCCAGCTCCACGTGGGGGCCTGGCCCGTGCGGGCAATCGCCCCCGCCGCCAGCCAATGGGAACGCGAAGAGGGCGGCTGCCCCCACGTGGGGCCCGCGGAGCTGCCTCCCCATTGGCCAGCCCGGGCCCAGCCGGCGCGCGGGGTGTCAATCAAGGGAGGCCGAGCGGCGAACGAGGGGGCGGCGCCGCGGTTTAACCCTTGCGGGGCTGGGGGGATGGAGGGGACCGGGACGGGACCGGGGATCGGCCGCTCCCGCCCCCCCACGCGGGATCCCGGGGCACGGCACGGCCCCTCCCAGCCCCGCGGCTTCGTCCGCAAAACGGAGCCGGGAGGTTGCACCCCGGGCAGCAGCGGCTCGGCTTCGGGGCTTTTTGCTGGTAAACACAAGAAGTCGTCGTGTCCCGTTCCGTGTCCGCCCCCCTCTTTGTTGTGTTTTGTTTTTTTAATTAAGAAAATAAACGAACCCGACACCACCCACGCATCCCTTCCCGGGCTGCAGGTCCCGCCTCACCGGGAATTCCCTGCACCGTGTGATGGCGGGGAGCCGCAGCATGCCTCTGCCAGGCTGAGCTCCTGCGAAAGGCTCCCTGTTTGTCAGCTCCAGGAAAGGGTCTGACAGCCCCCAGCTCCCTGCCGTCACCCCATGGCCCTTGGGATGGGCAGACACTTTAATGTCCCTGTCCCAGCAGCCCTATAACAGCCCCCGCATCTCCACCAGCGCTGTCACCATCCTCCCAGTGCTCCCCGTGCTTCCAGCCCAAAGGCCGAGGTGCACACAACCCCTTTTGGGTTTCCTTGTGGATTTTTGGTGGTTTTACTCCTTTCAGGGAGATCGGTGGTTGCACGACATTTTCTGCTGCTGCAGGTCAATCCAGGCTTACACTGAGCAGGAAATAAAACATTTGAGGAGCAGCAGCTGTGAGAAGTCTGTCTGCCTCTCCCCCTCTTTAACCTTAATCCAGGAGCAGGCCAGCAGCCCTTTCCTCCTCTCCACAGCTCCATCCTCGTGGTCCTGCAGCCGTCCAAAGGCAGCGATGGCTGGGCTCAGGGACAGACCAGAGAGCTGGCAGGGTAAGGACTGGGAGAACCAGAGCCCCTCCTCAGCGACAGCAGCTTGCCTCCAGCCCCTGGAAGAAAAGAACAATAACAATCATAACCTCAACAAATCCACTGAAACAGAGCGGGACTGTGCAAGGGCCTCCCTGCGCCTGCCCGAAGGACTCAGCAGTCCTGGGGGTGATGGGCTGTGCTGGCCCCTCGGGCTGGGAGCAGGATTTTCCAGCTTTGAGCCAGGTTCTGCTGCCTCTACTGAGCCAGGGAGTGCCCTTAGTCCCACCGTGGGAAGCCCTGTTCGTTTAGCCCCATTTTGCCCAATCTGTTCCCCAGCAGCCCTGGGATTTTCTGAGAGCAGCTGCAATCTCAGATGGGAGGTCTCCTGTTACTCCAGCTCTGCTGAGGGCAGACAGGGAGAGACTCCCCCACTCTGGAGCTGGGGATGCCCCTGTTCTCACTGCACCACTCCTGGCCCCACACCTGCAACCAGTGGGGTTGTGCTCTGTAGAGAGAGGGGGGCTGCTGGGGAGAGCAGCAGAAGAGCAGTCTCCCAACCCTTATTATATTTTAAAATGTAATAACAGCACGATGTCTATTTTTGCAGACAGAACAGATCATTTCTGGAAGAGGCCCATAAATCTCAAACAGAGGGGAAATAATTTGGCCAAGGTCATGGTAAGGCAAAATATTAAAATAGAAAAAAAAAAAAAAAAGCAGATTAGGGCTGGACTGAGGCACCATCTCTGTTCTAAACCTCTCTCCCCGGCCTGGGAACACCGTCCCCCCTGCCCTTCTGCTTCCCAGCATTACACCATGGGGCTGAGGGGGCCAAGACATGTGTGAGGGCCTGGCTGAGTGGAGAGACCAAGGGAGAAGAAGAGAACAGAGAGCCCAGCAAGGCCCCTGGCAGGATCCTGCTGATCCTTTCTGCCCCAGGAACAGCCCCCCTGCAGCAGCCCCCACACACTGTGCTGAGCTCGGGGAGGCCTCAGCCATTCATTCAGGATTTGGGACTAGGGACAGGCTGGGCTGTCCCCGCCGGCTGCGGGATCACCCGATGCTGGCAGGGGCAGGGAAACACCATTCTAGCCCTGATGAGGAAATCCTGTTGCTGCCATCTCTCCTGTCCTCTCCAGCAGTCCCTCCATCCCATCCCTGGTACCAGGGCTCTGGCAGCGCCCTCCATCACCACGGCTGCTCACACTGAGCATCCCGGCACGGGTGGAGAGACCGGGGAGAGGCACAGGTTTGGCAGGCACGACCTGGCTGGCACCGCGTTGGGTGTGCTCAGACAGCAGCTCCCAGCAGCAGAGACAGCCCAGCAGCAGGGACAGCCCAGCAGCAGGGTGATCCCTGCCGTGACCGGAGGGACTGCAGCCACGGGGGCCGGGCAGCGCAGCTCTGGCTCGGTGGAAATGCCATGACAGGAAAGGACCCAGCCAGAACACCCCCTCACCCGCAGCCACGGGTCAGAGCTGCCCCTGAGCAGGAGCCAGGGCCGGTGGGGCAGTGCCAGGCACCCCGCAGGGCCCGGGGCTCGGCAGCCAAGCGCTCCCCGAGAGCACGGCCCTGGCAGCGCTGCAGCTCTGCGCGGACCCTGGCAAGCGGCAGAAAACAAAACTGCCGCTCGTACCCTCTGGCTGCTTCCCCGGGCCCGGCTGCCAGCTCCCCGCACGGCTCCTGCGCGGCGGGGGCGGCTCCAGCGGTGCCACCCCAGCGCCTGCTCTGCCCCAGGGCCATCCTCGGCCAGCGCAGGTGACCCGGGACAGGCACTGGTGAGGACAGGTTCTTTCTTGCCTGGTGCTCTGGTGAGAAAGAGGAGATATTTAACAACCTCCCCCGAGAGTGCTTTCTCTCTCGTCTTTCCTCCTTCTGCGCCGATTTAATTTCTTCTATAGCTCCCTTCTTCCCTTAGTGAGATCAAAGGAATCCGCGGAACCGGGCACATTTCAGCGGAAACGTCGATTAAAGGGAGTGGGGGAGGCAGCGCTGGTGGGATCAGAAGAGGAGGAGCAGGAGAAGGAGGAGAAGAGAGGCTGGAGGGATCATCTGGATCCGCGCAGTGTCCGAGCAGGACCGGCCGGACTGGGCGATACCGGAGCTTGGGCGGCGGCGCTGCCGAGACCGGGGACTCCTCCGGCCGGGGCACCGGGGCTCCGCCGGGCTCCTGCTGCCCCCTGCCGCCCCGGTGGGACGGGACAGTGCTGCTCCCGGCCGGTGCCCCCGGACCCCGTCCCGCCTGTCCCCACCGCGCCGGGCACCCCCCAACTCCCCCGGGCCAGCGCCGCCAGCTCCGGTGTCCCGGTCCGGCACCCACCGCCTCCCTGACCACGCCACGCCGAGGAGCAAAGGCCCACGCGGCGTGGGCTGCCCTCGGGTAGGGGCTGCCCCCATCCCACCCGAGGGTGCGATGGCATCGGTGTCCCCCAGCATGTCCCCGAGCCGGGGCCACCTCAGGCCCCAGAGCCTCGGGCGCATCTGGCCGCAGCATCTCCCGTGGCTGCCGTCCAGGGAAGGGGATGTTTAGGGGATGAGTAACATCCTTCCTGGCAGGGCCGCTGCCCGCTCCTGGAAGCTGCTGCAGGCACAGAGGAGCTCAGCCCCTTCGCCCGCCTCTTGCCCCGCTCAGCCGGGGAAAGAAGCCAACAGCGAGGAGAAACTCGGCGATGGGACCGGGACAATCCAAGCCCGTGGAATCGGCACGAGTCCCAGGTGCCAGGGAGAAGGGAGGGAGGATGCTGCGTGGCACGGTGGGAAGAAGCCAGGAGGCACAGGTTGGGGGAGGCAGCTCCGGGCCCCCTCTAGAGTCGGGCTGGAAGCCAGATCCTGGCTGTGTGCTGCCAGAAGCAGCTTATTTTGGAAGGGAGGCGTGTTGGCAGAGTGCTTGGTGCGTGGAGCTGCTGACGCCGGGGAACAGGACGGCTCTCATCAGGTCCCAGCCATGCCTCGCAGGCCAACGCTGCTTGGCTTCAGCCCGCAGCAAAATCTGTCCCAGCACAACCAGGACTGGATCCCCAGCTCCTGAGTCACCCACTTAAAAGGGTGGACATGCCAGCCACAAGTCATCACACTGCCCAGAGCCACAGCTCACCCCGAACACCAGAGGGGCTTCCTGGGTGGACAGGATGGACATAGCTCTTACCAGCTCTGACCCATCAGGTGAGGTACAAGCTCAAGCCATGAACCAAGAAACAGGCACACAGGCTCCATCCCACCCCTGGACCCTGCTTCCCCTCTCCTCAGCTCACAGGAGCAGTACCAGCCTGTCAGGAGCCCAACCCAGCCTCTCCAAGGAGGCAGGGTCCAGCTGGAAGCTGCAGCAGCAGTCAGGGTGTTGTGGCATTCAGGTCTAGGATGGATCCCAAACTTCACAGCAGGCAAGGGACCTGCTTTGCCTTCCCCAGGTGCTCTGCTGGCACCCATGGGGCTGAGGAACCAGCCCAGACAGCTCCTTACCAGCATCCCTGTTTCTGGGATGTCCTGGGCCAGGGAGCACACCTGGAGCAGGCTGCTGTGCCTGGACAGGGCTCAGGAGCTCCTGCAGCTTACATGTGGCTTGGCATGCCACGAGTTTGGTCAGGTCTCAGCCCATCCTGCACAGGGCACAGCTGTGAGCCGGGGGATGGAGCTCCCAACACGCAGCAGCCAGCCCTGCCCTTCAGAGCCACACACTGCAGCATTGTGGCCCAGCTGGTTTTTCCAGAGAAGCATCCAAGGGGCGCAATCAGATCTCAAGGGAAGGGAGCAGGCACGTTCCTGGCTACACAGAGGAGCTGTCGAGGCAGTGCCAGGAACTGGGGCAGTTGCTGGGCACTGCAGCAGGCCAAAGGAAAACCAAGCAGGCAGCTCCCAAACCTGGGCTGTGCCTCTGCCCCACTCCAGGAGCTGCTGAGCCTTTGCAGATCTTTGTTTGCAAACCCTGCGGCAGAGCTGCCCTGCCCTGGCACTTCCTCCAGCTTTGTTTTATACCAACAGATATTAAACAACCAGCCTGGAGGGCTGGGATGGGGAAAGGACCCTGCTGGGGGAGCAGGGATGTACTTGTGGGAAGAAGGCTCTCAGAAAAAAACAGAAAAGTAGCGTCAGGGAAAGGGAGTTCCCTCCACACAGGGAGGTTGTTTTTGATCAGGGCTTGTCTAGACTGGAGTCACCCACACTGCACAGGCACATCAACACCACGCAGCCAGCCTGGGGCTTCCTGCTGTTCCCAGCAGGACAGAGGAGCTGCACTCACCGGGTGTGGGCAAGAGCTGACCCTGGGACTTCCCATCCCACCCCAAAGGGACTGGGGGGGACCCTCGGGCTTCCAGGGTGCTGCCTCCCAGCCCCCATCATTCCTTCCCAGCAGTCAGAAGGCCCTGTGCCCCCAGGCTCCCCAGCCTGGCCATGTCACCTGTCCCCAGCACAGCCCTTGGGCAGCAGAGGGACACAGGTCACAGTTTCAAGGCTCTCAGCTCCCTCCCTGCCTTCCCTCTGCTCCGGCTGCTGCAGCAGCCAAGGGAGCTGCAGGCATAAAGCGTCACTTTTTCCAAGAGCCTCTCCCTGCTTTCCCTCCTCCCTCGCAGAGCAGGGCTGTGATGCTGGGGAGTGCAGGAGGCTCCTGGGTCAGGGCAGAGGCAGTGCCAGGATGGACCTGGCTGGGATGGGTCTTGGAGCCCCACACTTTTTCTTCAGCTTAAAGTGCTGCCCAGCCAAAGCACAGTCCCCATGAATGTGACACCTCACAGGCATCGCAGGCAAGGAGCACTTGGCTGCTCTGAACAGCCCTGCTCAAACCCACCTTTCCCAGTGCAACTGGGAGAATGGCTTAGCAGCCCTGATAGCCTTCACCTACAGCTGAGGGGCTTTAGACACCTTCCCTGGGGAAAGGAAACTCCAAACACTTAAGCCCATCCACTCCAAGGCCAGGAGCATCCATGAAAAAAAAAAGAGAACAGGCCTGACACAGACATTCTTTAAGGATGATCTAATTTAAAAACAACATCATAATGAAAATGCATGTATTTTAAAAAGAGACCCACAGCACTCCAGTGCTGGAGGCAGCCACGTGTTCCTGATGGGACTGCTCTGTACCCATTGCTCCCACATTCCCAGGACATTTGGACAGCTCCACATCCCCATTTATTTTCCTTTACCACAGAAAATATCTCCCTAGCCCCGCTACACACCCTAAAGCATCAGCTGAAGCTGCAGGAGGGACAAAGGCTGGAGCATCCCTTTGCCCAAGCCAGGCGTGAAGCAGGCAGGGAGCAAAGAGCTCTGGCTCCCAGCACTGCAGAATTGGGCACAGCCAGAGAAGAGCCTGCCCAGGCACCCTTTGCTCACAGCAGCTGCTGGCAGGCAGGACTGCTCTTAAAGGTAATCAATGGAGCAGAGAAGAGCTCTGGATTGCTTTAATCCTTTCCAAAAAAGTATAGCTAGCCCAGCAGCTGTCCTCCTCCCTCTGCGCCTGTGAGGATTTGTACTTGTATGGCTGGATAATTTGACAGGGACAACACACACTCGGCCCAGGCAATCTCAGACTTCCCGAGGAGTTTGCTCTTCGCTCAGTGTGCTTTGCCAGCCCAATAAATCCACCCCCACGTGCCACCCTCCCCTCCCTCCCTTCCTCCGCACGGAGGGCTGGGACAGCAGCCTTGGGGCGTGACTCAGACGCACAGGGGGTGAGGACATCCCCTTGCCACGGGCAGGGCGCTGGCAGCACTGGGGGCACGGGCAGCCAGGCGCCGCGGCGCTGCGGGAGCGGGAGCAGGCAGGGCTGTCCCATCCCACTTGTGTCAGCCAGAGGCACCAGAGCCGTGGAGCCAATGGTTAATACAGAGGCAGTGTCCCTGTCCCCAGAGCCAGGAGCACGGCCAGGGGCAGCTGTGCAGCCCGGGGTCACGGGGCACCCCGGTAGCTGTAGTGATTGTGGTCGGGGTCGCTCAGGGTGAGGGGCAGGCTGGGCTTGCGCTCGGGGTCCTTCTCCTCACACTGCCGAGGGGGACGGTGCTTGAAGAAGTCAGAGACGTAGTGGACCTGGAAAAGAACAACAGGAAGGATGGTTTGGGGATGCCTGTGCCAGGCCAAGCAGGAGCTCAGCTGAGCACCAGGCTGCAAGGGGACACTCACAATGAGGATGGCGATGAGAGCCCCCTGCAGCAGCCCCACCAGCACGTCGCTCCAGTGGTGCTTGTAGTCAGACACTCTGGTGTAGCCCACGTAGATGGCGAAGGCGATGAGGAAGAACTGGATGGTGGGACGCAGCAACCGGGCCCACTTCCCCACCAGCCGGGCCTGCACGTAGAGCTGGGCAGCAAAGGAGGGAGGAATCACCCAGGGCAGGGGGCAGCAGCCAGCCCAGTGATGGGTGCTTGGGGCACAGAACCCGTGGGGGCTTCCTGTGGCATGGCACTTACCGCCAGGAACATCATGCAGTACATCCCAAAGGAAGAGTGTCCTGAGTAGAAGGACAGTCTGTGGGGCAAAAGGAATAGTCAGGCCATGAGTGAGTCCCCAGCTGGTCTCCACAAGACCCCTACCCACTCCACAAGCTCTGCCCTGAAACAGGAGAGCCCCAATACCCCTCTGGGGCTGCCACTGTGAGCCCAGCACTATGGGGCAGGTGGAAGAGACACATTCTGTGGCACCATGGCTCACCTGGACTCGGTGATGTTCCTGCTCTCTCCCTGGCAGACATTCTCCAGCTGCACATAGATGGAGCAGTTCACCTTGGACCAGTCAGGATTGCATACAGCCAGGAAGTTTGGCCGGAGACGGCCGATCATGTATTTGGCCAGGTCGGTCAGGGACTGGCTGATGGCCCCCCCGAAGAGAAAGGTCCCAACCACCTTGTAGAGGGCAGCCAGGTAGTTGTTGAATTCTGACTTGGAGTAGAGCCGCTCAGTGTAGACCAGGTACGCCTCCCCTGATGAGATCTGCAGAGAGCAGGGGACAAGGGGTGAGGGCTGGGGGCTACTGAGCAGCTCCCAGGGGTGCAGGATGCTCTGTGGCACAGCAGCCCCTGGCACCCACCTGCCACAGGAGCTCAGGGGCCCTCTCCCCCTCCCTGCAGGGAACCAGTCCCATGGGATGTGGCTCTCGCCACCCCAGACAAAGCAGAGCTCAAGCTAAGGTGTTGCTGCCCTTCCAGGGCTCTGGAGGTGGCTGTGCTGGGCCCCAGCTACCAGGTACAACATGTCAGTATGACCCTCTGCCCTGGAGGAGAAGAGGTGGCATTTCCTTACAATGATAACAGTGCAGCTGATGGTGACCCCGGCCATGAGGCCGTGCGTGATGGTGTCTGCCTTGTAGGGGTAGCGGATGGAGTCATCGTTGCAGTAGAAGCCTCGCTTGTATGGGGAGTTCACCAGAGTCAGGATGATGAAGGGCAGAGATGCTGCAAGGCAGAGAGAGGTGAGGACTGGGGACAGCAGCCAGCAGGCTCCACACCAGCACACAGCAGCACCCATCTCTCATCCCTAAGTCTCCGATGCCAGGGAGGGATCGCCCCCAGGGATGAAGTCCTGGGCCACCTGTACCCAGGGCAGAAGGACTTGAACCCACCAGTGCACTGCCCTGACAGTGATAGGGCCCTATCAGAGCTCACAGAGGCCTGCAGCACCCAGATACCACATGAGACAGCCACAAACGGGCACCCACAGAGCCTCTACGGCTGCCCCACTCCTCCCCAGGCACAACAGTGGCAAGGTCTGATCCTGTGCCCTCTCCTCACACTGCCCAGTCTTTCAGCCTAGGAAGACAGAGCTGATAAAGTTAATGAGCACAGGCACCTTGCAAACCTGTTTTACAACAGGGAAGGGCCCCCAGATGGTCCCAGCAGAACCCTCTCAGCAGCTCCAGGAGAGCCAGTGCTGGGAGATGCTGGTCCACGACCCAGCCCAGGGGACTGGGACTCCAGTGCACTTGGCTTGCTCTCCTCATCCTCCCACAGCCGTTGTTTCTGTCAGCATCTCCTCTTCCCCGGGACTCTGGAGAGAGGCTGTGCTGGCTGGGTCAGCCTGGGCAAGGAATCTTTTCCACCCACCACGCCATGGCCAGCTGTGAGCTCAGCCGGGACAGAACCGTCCCCGAGATCCAGAGGGGGTTTGGGGTCTCTGCGCCGCACAGCAGCCGTGCCAGCCCCCCGCTGGAATGGCCCCCCTGCCCCTACCCCCTCCCTGCTCTGGAACAGCCAAGGACGGATCCCAGAACGCTCCCTGGGGAAGCGGCCCCCCCTCCCCGGAGGCCACCTTAGGCCGGGCTCCTCTCCCAGTTCCGCCTTTCCCGGTGGTTTCCGCCTCCCCTTGTTCCTCCATCTCCCGGGAGCCCGCACCTTTGTCCCCGCCCGTCCCCGCCCGGGGGTCCCGCCGCCTCCTGCGCTCACCGAGCGAGCTCAGGGATGAAGAACCGGGGGCTGCCCCGCCGCCCCCGCCGCGCTGCCGGGGGCAGGGAACCGTCCCAGTCCCTCCGCCTCCTCCCCGCACACCTCAGACGTCCATTTTCAGCTCAAATTAGACACCAATTTTCTTTCCGGATAATTTCATCCTCCAAAAAAAGCTCCCCTAAAAATATAAAGCATCGGCCCACAGGAGGGAAACGCGCTCCGAGCGGCACCGGGATCCGGCCTCCCCTCGCCCGCAGCCAGGGAAGCTCCAGCCGCGATCCCGATCGGGGCCTTTATTTTTAGTCCGTCTTAATTCGTTACTTCCTTGCGGCAGTTTTAGAAACATTTACCCGCACTGGGGGAACGAGGGGGTCCTAGAAGGGGTGCTCCGAACCCACCGGCCCGGAGCTGCGGAGCCCCCGGCCCCGCTCCGTCCGCCCGCGGAGCGCCGAGCTCGGCGGCGGGCAGGCGGCCAGGGCGGCGGCGGCGGAGGAAGCGTCCCGGTACCGCCCGAGCCCCGGCACCCTCCCGCAGCGTCCCGGCCAGGGACAGACCGGGCTCCCGACCCCCGCGGGAGCGTTCCCGGAAAAGGGAACGGCCCCGAGAACCGGGACCCCGACGGAACGCGGTAGGGCTGAGGCAGGAGCCAGCACCCGCCCGCCCCCGGCTCTCAGTGGAGGCCCGCAGCCCCGGACACCGGCCGGGCAGGTGCCTGCCACGCTGCCCCCGGCCCGGCGGCACCGGCCACGGTGCCTCCTCGGACCTGGCCCCAGCCCAGGGCGCGGCCCCACCGGGGGCACCGGCGGGACGCGGAGACGCTCCGGAGCCGCCCGCGGCGGGGGCGCCGGTACGGAGCCCTCACCGACCGCCAGGCAGAGCACGTCCAGTGCCACGAAGACCTTCCTGCGCTCCATCCCGCAGCCGGTGCGGCCCCGCGGCCCGGCCCCGCGGCTCACATGGCCCGGAACGGCGCGGGCCCGGCCGGGAGGTAAAGTCCGGGCGGGCGGGCGGGGCGGAGCAGGAGCCGGTGCCCCGCCCAGGGCCGGGCGGGGCGGGAGCGGCGGGGACAGGGCAGGTGTGGGGTGCGGCGGGGCAGGGACCCCTCTGGACCCAGACCCCACTCGCCCCCCGCCGCTTCCTCGGGCCCCGCTCCGGCCTCCGCCGCTCCGGCCCTCCCGAGCCCCCCGGTGCCCGCCCTGCCTCGGCTCCCTCCCGTGGCTGCGCCAAGGGGAAGGGGGAGAAAAAAGCGAGCAAGGCCAATTTGGGAGCCTCCCGAGTCCCACCCGCCTCGGGACTAAAAAAAAAAAAAGGGACAAAAAGGAAAATTCTGTCCCTGAAATGTGCTGGCTGCATTGGTGGGGGTTTGTGCAGAGCAGACTTGAGGCTGGCTCGGTGGTGAGATGGGTTCTTGAGGGGAAGCAGGGACGTCCAGGAGCCTGTGGATGCAGCAGACACCGGTGTGAGCACACAGGGTGAGACAGGAGCTGATTTACCCGCTGAGACATTGGGCTGTATTTCCTGAGCCTCAGACCTCCTGGGAGCAGAACAGGCTCCCGGTGCTTCCCGTTGGGTTTGGGGACCTGCTGAAACCCAGAATGGGGACAGGAGCAAAGGCTGGAGCACAGGTCCCGCAGCAATTCCCTGGCTGGAGCAGGGACAGTCGCATCCCGGCTGTTTGCTCCATGCCGGATGTCTGGGGAAGGAAATAAATAATAAAGAAACCACCCATGGCTGATAACTGCGGGTGATTGAAGTGCAGCATGAGTGGCCTGTGGAGAATGTCAAGGCTGTTTGTGGGAAGCCGAGAGAGTTGGAAACGCTCTCGAGCTGCCCTGGAGTTTCAGGAGAGGGGACAGAACCACAAGGGGAGATGTGCACATCAGATGTGCTCTGATGTGCCCCGGTGCAGCTTCCTCCTGCCCTCCAGTGCCGTGGGGGCCCTGCACACGGCTGGGGCAGGATTTGCCCCACACATGCTGCCTGCAGACCCCAACCAAACAACTGAGAGCCTCGAGGCAGGAGAGCTGGGGGGATGCGCAGGCTGTGTCCTGGAGTAGATGTGAAGATTAAGACTCTGTCTCTGATAAATCCCCCCCTCCTCATCACAGCCCCCAGCAGTCCCGGCCGTGGGAGGGCTCCGGGCTGGGCCACCGTGGGGACACATGTGGCAGTGTGGGGCTCCGAGAACACGGCACAAACCCTCGGGAAAGCGCCGCAGGACTTTGCCCCACGGGGGCCCGAGGCTGCGGGCGGTGCCGCCCGGGAGCGGCCCGGCCCGGCGGTGTCGAGGGCGGAACGCGGCGATCCCGGGGCGGCTCCGGGCGGGTCGCGGGGGCGCGGGCGGGTCCCGGCGCGGCGCGGTGTCGCCCTCTGCTGTCCGAGCGCCGCAGCTGCAGCCGGGGCCGGGGGCGGCGGAACCGGCCCCGACCCTCCTCGGGAACCGGGGGGTGCAGAGCCCGGCCCTGACCCTCCCCGGGAACCGCGGGGGTGCAGAGCCGGAACCGGAGCCTCCTCGGGAACCGGGGGTGCAGAGCCCGAACCGGAGCCTCCCGGGGAACCAGGGGGTGCAGAGCCCGAACCGGAGCCTCCCCGGGAACCAGGGGATGCAGAGCCGGGCCTGGAAGAGAGCACGTGTGGAGGGCAGAGCCCCCTATCCTTGCTTCGCCATCATTATACATTGGACTGTTGCAGCTTGGCCTTCAAAAAGAAGACAGACTTCTGGCTCACTTTCAAATTAGGTTTTTAATTAAATAAATAACGGCGAGGGGTCTTCAAGGCAGTGTCACTTCACAGTGTAGGGCTGGGGGGCAAGGGAGAAAAGAGTCCAGCATTGGGAGTGGCTCAAAGTGAATGTGCTTTGTAAGAAGGAAAAAAGAAAACCCCAACAAAAAAAACCAGAACCAAACCTTCTCTCCCAGTGACTCCCCCCCCGCCCCATCCCAGCCTTTTTCACCCCTCTCCCTCAAAGTTATGTGGAAAAAGCGCCACACTCATGTTGAAAGACCCCATGCAAATCTGTAAACAACACTGAAGGACATAAAGAGATTTCTGCCTCAGCCAGCTCCCCTCTCCTTTCACTAGGGCTTGAAATAAACCAAAAAGAATAAATGGTTTCAGGAAAACTAAGAATGTTCTCAGCCGATGGAGGAGATGCCAAGGCCTGGCCCTCCCTGGGAGGGCTGCCTGTGCTCTCACCCTGCCTCCTCTTCTCCCTTCAGCCAACGAGCTTCCTCTCACCCCCAGAAAAGGGGAATCACAGCCTGGGCAGTTCCACTATGGAGCGGGCATTCGTGTTTGCTTTCTGTTCCCAGCAGCCAGGAGCAACTGGAGGGGAGGCCTCTGCCCAGCACATCTGGCTGACAAAGCCATGCCAGGTGAAGGCAGCTGCTTGTGCTGGGGCTCAGCACCTCCCAGCACAGAGCTGGGGACCGAAGCAAATCCCTACTAAAGCACACAAACCACATCTGGGGCTTAGGAGATGAGACAAGGTCTAATTCTGACATCCCATGGGGCTGTTTGATGCAGCTGCAGGGCTGGGCACAACTTCCCAGGGCCAGGTAAAAGGAGGATGCAGGCTCGTGGGTTTAGGTACCTGCCAAATGCACTGCCAGCAGAGCCAAGTGCACAATCTCAGTCCCAAGGCCTCTACCAAAGCAAGGCAAAAACCCTCAACCCAAGCCCCTTCCCAACTGCAGAACACAGCTGGAAGAAAGGACTGTCTGCACCAGAGCCTTGCCCAGCAGGTGAGCAGAGAGCATTCCCTGCATGGAAAAAGGGGAATGAGAACACATTGAGCCAGTGGCCAAACCCAGACCTGGAACACACCTGGGAAGTGATGCAGCTTTGGACTCCAGCACACCCAAGGACAGGCTCCTGTGGCTCTGCATAGCACCTGGCACCTCCCTGAACATGGCAGAAAAGACACACTTTCCTCTCAGAACAGCCTGTTTTGTGACACAGGGAGGGGCAGGGATGCCCAGGGAGGCTGTGCTCCCCTGCCTGGGACTGTGCTAGCACCCATACCCCAGGCTTCACACCTTGGGAGCTAAGCAACCTCCTCCCTCTGCTGACAAATTGTTGGAATAAACTGGGAAGTTATGGATGTTTTCACCCACATTTTACCTTCTCACATTGTGACTCAGTGAAGATCAGGTCATCCCCTGCCAGCAGCAGCACCACAGCTCTGGGCCAGCATCACTGTGAGTCTAGAAACTCCTGTTACTCCCCACACAAGCTCTCCCTGGCCCAGCACTGCATAGGAAGGTGAGAAGGACTCAAGTGCACATGATGCTGCAGCACACACAGCATCCCTTTCCAAAACCTGACACTTCTGCCCAAGGGCTGGGCTAGGCCATACCACATCCCACCTGCAGCTGGTGGAGAGTCAGGAACACGTGGCTGCTGGAGGGGGGAGCAGCTGTGTCATGAAGCCTGCCTGTCATGACCTGTGGCTGCTGGGAGAAGGACAGGGTGAGTGGCTCCTACTGCAACACACTGCCCGTGGGAGAAGGGCCAAGACTCGTCAGCCTCCCTTGGCATTGCTGCACCCACCTCTGCAGGAAACTGCCCTGCAGCCCTCCTGAGCTCTCAGACCCCCAGCCTGCACCCTCACCATGATGGTAACACGTCCCTCTTCTGAAAGCACCTCTGCCCTCAGACTGTCCCACAGGGGCCAAGGGACACGTCCCCTGTCCCGAGGCAGGGACTCTCTGAGCGGACTGGCATCACCTGGGGTGACACATGGTCAGTGTAGGAGGGGGGTGATGGACCTCCCCACTCAGGAAAGCCAGCCACCACTTTGCACGATTGTGTCAGGATACACTGGAGCAGAAAGGTGTTTGGTTTCACTGTAGCCTTGGATCAAGGAGGATGGAAAGACGGATTCCGACCAACAGCTCCAAACTGTCCCTACAGGACAGTGGAAGTTCCAGAATTTCACTCAGTCAGGTCAAAGTCCTTGCTGGGTCTGTGACAAATTTGTGACTGGAGACTCTCACTGTGACAGAGGCTCTGACCGAGCCACAGGTGCTGGGCAAGCCTGATGAGCAGTCAGGAAAGTATTTACATCTCCGATGCCAATGAGACCGAAATCTGTGACCGATAAGGACACTTGAGCAGGGGCCACCACTGCCTCAGGGTCTCTGTCCAAATCCACAGGGCCAGCAATTAAAGGCAACCCCTCATTAATGTCTGCAGGGAGAGTGAAGTCCATGGTTATTGTCTCACCAGAGTTCTGCAACGTCTCCTGCTTCTCTGCCAGTCCTGATCCCGCGGGGGTCAAAGCAAAGAGCTCTGGCTCAGAGGGGGTGACAGTGTGGCGTGGGCAGGGCACAGGGACAGCGCCCGAGGGCGTCTCCTCCGAGGGGTCGAAGGAGCAGTTGGTCTCCGAGGGGGTGCTGCACTCGTAGCCCTGCCCTGACTCGCTGATGCTGCCCAGGCTGCAGGCTGTGCTCTCCACACTCAGGGGCTCTGCTCAGGTGGGCACAGCCAGGGGGAACAGAGAAGGGGACAAAACAAGGGAAAGAAAGCCACAGTGAGTCCACAATGCACAAATACCCAGGTCAGTCCCACCTAATCCCAACAGTATCTTTTTGATGGCACAAGTGTTTCTTTATTACAGCAACCAAGATCCCCTGCCAGCGCTACCGAGGGAAGGCAAGATGCCCACAGCAGATGGGAGGCCATCAGTGTTTCTATGGAAATTCAAGGAAACCTCACAGACACGCTGCAAGATAAGCCAAAGCCCAAATCCTATCCCCTCGTGCCAACAACCCCTGGGAGCTGCCCACACAAAGCCTTCATCTGCAGTAGGACAGTGAGGGAATGAACCCATGTTGGGCTCCCTGCAGATCTTCTCACAGCCAGCTCTGTGTGAAATCAGTCTGCACCTCACTTCTGGGGCCTTAACCCAGCCTCTGGAGGAGCCGCCTGTGTCAGTGCTTTGGGAGCACCTCACTCAGGTGATCAGTGAATAATCCTTTTGTTTTGGGAGTGACCTAGGCCACCCCTCCAAGCCCAATGCAGGAACAACTGTTTTATAGTCACTTCTGGTCAATGCAGAGACTGACAAGACTCTTCTGCTGACACCAAAACTCCATGACAGACAGACCAAAAAAAAATTACCCGTGCTTTCAATTGCTATCTGATCTTGACCAAAGTGAGCTTCCAGGCAGCCAGCTGCAGAGGGAATTGGTGGGGAGCTCCGAGAACGACTTGTGTTTTCCACTTCAACCCCATCCAGGTCATTGTCAGTGAAATCCCTGTGGGGAAAGAGAGAGCCTTGCCACCACCTGCCAAGCAGAGAGATGCAGGCAGGAGAAAGGGTGTCTGGGATTGAAACTCATCAACAAATAAAGCAATGGGACTGTAGAGACATCACTAGAATGAAAGTCCATCCCTCCCTGCTCTGCAGAGCCTGGTTTAGACTCTGCCCAGAGGACGTGATCTCAGGTAACACAGTGTTGCCCATGATAAACCAACGTGGGTTCTCAGCTTCCTAGAGAGCACTGCCCTCAGTTCTGTGAGCCTCAGCCCGTTCCAAAGGGAAATAAATATATGGTCAATCACCCAGGGAACACCCAGTTTCATGGAATAGCTGCGGTGGGTCCTTAGTGTGCCAGCAAAGGGCAAATTATGAGAACATATTTTCTCACCCTGGGAAGATTTAAGATTTCAGGTATTTTCCTGTCTTGCATCAGAAATAGAAAAAAAAATTAAAATCTAAGCCTTCGTCTGATGTTTTTAATTGATTCAGCTTCAATATTTCATTTTGACCTATTAAGAGATTTCCGTTTCAACCTTTTTGAAAAGGTATATTTTGAAAAGTACCTTCTGTAATTAGCATACATTTCAAAGGGAAGAATTTGCCTCAAAGGGAAATTAATTCAGGTTCCAAACCACCAGAAATAAGTGCATTTCTGAATTTGAAAAGCTCCCTTTCCAAAACCTCATCAAACTGAGTCCTTTCACTGAAGTCAGCTCTGAATCCCTGTCCCCAGTCTTTTGTGGATGCGTTTGTCTGAAACAAAACTACTTTCAACACACAGAAAAGGACAAGGAAGTCCACATCCAAGCAAGCAGCTCTTTTATCTTCCCTCCCCACACCAACTTAGTGTTTGTGCTCTGAGAACACCCCGTGCATCCCTCCATCCTCCCACCCAAGAAACCTTCTGGAGAAGAAAGCGCAGTCTGTTAAGCGGAGGTGCTTTGCAGCAGGAATCTTCACTGGGAGGTTAATATTACTAATTTTAGTGTGAGAATATTCCACGCACGTGGCTCCAGGGTGGAGGACGTACTTCTTCCTTCCTAGACGAGTCTGCTGAGTGAAGTAGTCATAGCGCTCTGATTTTTTCCACATGTAGTAATACTCCACACACTCGCCCACCGACCGGGTGCGGACCTGAGGAGAAAGACCCCAGTCAGGATACCCACCCCCATCCAGGTGCACCTCCTGGAGCAAGGAGCTACTTTCCCATTAAACCAGCACAGAAAATTCAAAGTGCATTACAGTGATTTACATTGCTATGGACACATTGCTGCAGAACAGAAGCACGTACTGAGGTTTCCGAGGTGGCCAGAGAAAGAACTCCCCACAGCACACAGCTGTTGTCACAGACCCGTGTGGGCCACACACATTCGTGCAGGACCTTCCTGCATTTCCAGCAGCAGCACACTTAGCAGAGAGAGCAAACCTGCATCCATTGTCACTGGCCAGCGTCAACATGCCTACAATTAACCAGTGGTAGAACTGGACTCTCTGGTTCTGCCAACTCCCAGCACAGCAGCATGTCCCGGGGCCCAGCTCTCCCTACAACAGCATCTGCCATTCTAGAGGACCCCAGGGGACTTTACGAAACATCCACATGCTCAACTCACTCATTCACAGAAGTACTGCAAGGGCTGAGAGTTTGGAAAGAACTTTTGAGACTCCAGAAAGGGCTAATCAGTAATTAACTGACATCACTCATGCAGGTCAGTGGTGTTTGTGACTTCTCCCACCTGGAAAATAAGGCAGAGCAGGGCAGTGAACAGCCCATCACCTGCTGGCATGAGTCAACACAAAGCCTGGGATTGGAACTAGGCCATCCTGAACTCCCTGTGTCAGCTGAGGCCCAAAGCACACCTCTGGTGCCCGAGCACCTGCCTCCTTCCCCTGCTCCTGACCTGGGGGGGAGCAGCCTTACCTTGTTTGCTTGGATAAGGTGAAAGTTTTTTCCATGGACCCTAAAGCCATGTTCAAAATTTCTACATTCTTCCTCGCTCCAGGCACAAAGCTCATCTGTAGCAGAAAGAAAGAGTTGGAGGAGATGTGCAGAGTCTAGAAAGAGTTGCATGTGCCTTGATGAACCCAGATAAGGGGAGTCCTCACCTCTGATAACCTTCACGTTGAATCGTAACCGCCGCAGTGCCTCTTCTGCATTGAAGTTGCATTTCACCAGCTCATACAAAGCCTGGTAAACAGAAGGAAATCCCTCACAGCATGTACCTGAGCAACACACCACAAACCAGCCTGCTCATGACTCACATTTGTCTCATAAAACTTCTATTTCCCAGAAGCCACCTTGCTGCTACCCCCAGCTTAACCACCAGCAGATTACCCCACTTTTTAAGTTTGGATTACAAACCGTGGGACTCAACAGATGCAGTTCCACCAGAATCTAACCCAGCTAGCCTGAAGTAAACACAGCTGCTCTGAAATGGTTGATCTGCTCACTTTTCCAGTCTTCCCAATGGGAGGGTAACCACCCTCCACAGACCGCAGCTGGGCACACACCCTCACTTATCCATGAGGATCACTGGAGTTTGACCTCATTCTGACCTCTGTAGGGAATGTGGCACTGCTGGGCTAGCACCACCTGGGCCTGTGTGGGCTGCAGGAAGCCCTGAGCTCACCTGCTCATTGTCCTTGACCACCTCTCCCTCTGGCAGGCTGCTGGCAGACAGCTCGTCCCACTGCCGCTTCACAGCGCGGTACAGGAACTCTTCCACCTCCCTCTCAGGGAGGATGTTTGGGTCCCAAAGCAGCTGATCTTCATTCTCATAGGCTAACAGAAAAAGCACTGAAATAAGATAATCAAACAGAGAATTCTGCTGCTTTTTGAGAAGTGGTCTGCACGGACATGCACGGGGGAAACAGGAGGGAGGAAATCTTTGCTTGGTATTCCAACTCAGCACTAGAGATGACAAACATCTCTCAAGGCATTGCATTTTCCCTCCTGATTTTGGAGGCAGATAAGCTCTTTATATCTCTTTTAGGGCCTTTGGCACGGGCTCAGCTTGCTTCCATTGTTTCAGAAAGGTTGGCTGACAAAACTTGCCTTATCATATTCTCAAAGATTGCTGTTTTGATTAATTAATCCTGGCAAATAAAGACCGTTTCAGCTTTCTTGTCCAGAAGCTCAGCAAGCCAGCACTCATACTGCACTCATTATTGGACACAATCTGCAAATCAAGGCACCTCTGCCTACTCTGCAGACATCCCAAAATAAGAAACAGATCACCTCCAGGGAGCACTGAATGACACAACTCACTGCTTAAGGAAGATATCAGACAGACTAAATCAGAGCATCCCTAGATGGGTGTTCCATCTCTTTGGCCATGGCTGAGACCCCCTCCTGCAAACCTGTCACACCAACCCAGTTCTGTGAGCTTCACCAATTCTGTACCTGTGTTCCCAGCCCTATTAACTCGGGCTCATTTCAGCCAGTAAATCTGAATGTCAGCACTGAAAGTTGTCAAGCCTGGAGATACAGAGCAGGACTGGTGATCCAGAGCCCATCAGATCCCCCTGCCAGCAGCCCTACACCCAAACCAGGCACAAAGAAGAGGCTCCCTTACCTTTTTGCCTGTGCCTGTTTAAGCGGAGGATGGGAACAGTGGCTTGGTACTGAGGTCCAACCATGATCTCCTGAAATCCCACAACAGAGAGGTGAGAAAATTGAAATGGGAAATGCTCCACACAGGCTGTACTTCATGATCTAGGGACTACACTACTACAAGGCTGATTTATTTACTGGTAGCCCCCTCTGCCACTATTATTTCTAGTGAACCCTGACTATTTTATGGGATAACTAAGAAGATTTACTACCAACCAGATGATACTGTGGGGATCTTCAGCATTTACATAGTTTTAATTAAAAGATCTATGGCAAGCAGCTAAGGATGGAAATAAAGCAATGCAGAGGTTCTCCTGCAACCTTAACAGCCAGGATGAATTTGGAAGCCTGCTCCTCTCTCTTCAGAAAGATGGCTCCCCCTCAGTAAATCCTGCTGGGAATACTGCACAGCATTTTCCCTTTATAGGGCTATGGGCTGCAGATTTAATTTACCAAGGCACAACAGACTTCCCTTATCTGAAGCAGAAGATAATTTCGAGTTTGTGGTAAAAACCCTCCTGGTAACCCACATCTGCCACTGCCATCCACAAAATGCAAGGCATCAAGATGCCATTTGGGGAAATAATATAGTGTTTTGGTGTCATGCATTTTTCAAACTCAGGAGGCCCCCTTCCCAACACACTCAGGTCATTTACCTTCTTACACTCATTGGATGGGATGGAATCCACCTCTGAGTCCTCAGCCATGGAGGAAGCACATGGAGATGAACACGGCTCTTTGTCTTCATCAGCAAGGAAGTTGTTTGCTTTGTGGAAAAGGAAAAGATCTGTAGTTACAAATTTTTTATTCTATTCCTTTATGATCCCCTCTCCTTCCCTTCATTTTCTGTCCTAAAGTCCCTTTCAGCATGGTCTACAGTGGCAACTTATATTTTAATTTTCTCACTTTAAGTAAAAGAATTTGGACACTTGCCACATGGATGGCCAACCTGGGGAGCTCAGACACCTTAATATTGCAAGACAGCAGAAGAATAACATCACTTCATGCTGAGTCCCTGTCACAAATAACATCACTTCATGCACAGTCCCTGTCACGTGTTCTGGCTTCCCACATATTCCAATATTTAGGAACTGCCACAATACATCACTCTACTACTACTGAATTTATTCACTTCTAGAGATGTCATCTTTCAGATTGCAATTACAGCAGGCAGCAAAACAATTCCCACTCTCTCAGTATTCTGAGTTACAGCTCAAGACAATTCTCCCCTCATCCCACTGCCCATCAACGCTCTGTCCTGTCCTACCCAAATCCCCGAAACGCCTCTGCCATGCAGACAGTCCCCAGCAGGAAAAGTGGAAAATCTGATGTCAGGAGACTGACAAAATTAAGAGAACCATTCTCACCCTCCCCTGCACATCATATGTAAAAGTGAACAGCAGCTACTTAGGAACTAGTGACACATACAGCCAGGCTGGTTTGGGAATAAGTCCGATGCATCATGGGACGTGACGGATGGAGTCAGATCATCAGCTGAAGATTGTGTCTCCTCCTCTTCTTCCCCTGAAAGCAAATCCTTCGCTATTTGTTCCTTTTAACAACAACAAGAAAGTGAAAAATATTTTTAAATTAAAAAAAAATACACGAGGAGGAGTGAGGCCTAGAGTAAAAGCATTTCTGGCTAACAGTGGCCGCATCCACAGATCTCCTCACCCTCCCACAGCTTGTCCAGAGACAGATTCTCTCTCACACTCCCACAACACCCAGACTATTTTCCCTAGAAGCACTTTAACAAGTGTAATGAGTGGCTTCCTATGGAAGCCAGAAAGTATGAGCAAGCAATCCTTCCTGTAGAGCTCCCCTCACAGCAAATATCTCAAAGATCCTGAAAGACGAAGAAAGGAAAAAAAAACCAATCCCAAAACAAATCCCACTATCTACAGACTTTAGCTAGAACAGGAGGAGCCATGATTTCACCTGGGAAAATACAAACTTTCCCTGGCTTTTCACATACCCAGATGGATGTTCAAATACTTGTAAAAACTCTTTATGGAACTTTGGTTACATTTTGAAACAGGTATCCTTTCTCCTTTCTTCTCTAAATACTTCGCATATATTTCTGCACATCATGCTCCTCATTGGAACACCAGAGCCAGGCAGGCCCCTTCCAACCCCTCTGAAATGGGAGAACCCCAACAGCCTGTGCAGACACACATGCAGAGAGCTGCTCTCACCTTATCCAGAGTCATATCAGGGAGGTTGGGAGTGATGTCATTGCTCTCGCTGTCCTGCTCCGAGATGGGATCAGATGCCTCATAGCCATACAGTGCGAGCAGCTCCTCAAATGGCATTTCACTGCTCTGAGCAAGAGGAGGACAAAGCTGCATCAGGAAGAGAACAACCACAGAAGCACCACACCAGCTGGAACAGGGACACCCAGAGGCTGCAAGGCAGCTCTGCTCCTCTGGGGGCTCTGAGCAGCCTCAGGTGACACTGTTGGGACCCACTGTAACCCATCCCTCTCAAAGGTATGGAAAAGCCAGGACTTTTCAACCCAAAGCAATATAGTCTAGGGCATTTGTAAAATACATTTATCTTTTATTCTATATTTCAAACAGGTAAAAGAAGCCAGACAGCACAACTGCATTTAAGCAGAAGAAAAGGAGGAGCAAATCCCTGTACCAGTCTTGTACCTGGTCTGAAGAGACCCTCCCTGTCACCAAGAACAGTTTGTGTTCCACTGAGGTCTCTGTGGGACCACCCACAGCTGAAGTCAGGGCTTCACACAGCAACCAAGCAAATCCTCCAGGTAATTTCCCTTCCCCTCCCCTGCTGCCTTTACCTGAGAGGCACTGAAACTCTTCTCCAGCTCTTCTAAAGATTTCTGCTTCTCCTGAGTATCATCTTCCTCCCTTTCTTCCCTCACACCATAGTTCTGGGAAAGGATCTCTGCCAGGTTCAGTCGATGATCAGCTGAGCCCATTGACACAACTGCAGGGATCAGAAGAATTTGGACACTAGCACCAACATGGACCAAATCTTGAGATGCAACACAGCCAGGGATGATCCCTTCTTGTGTGTGTGCAGACATTGTAAGCCAGAAGAAGAGATTAGGCAGAACAGAGGGGAACAGAGATCACAAGTGGCAGCAGCCACTCCATCAGCACAAAGCCTGGTTCTATGCACATTTGAGTCCCACAGCTGACTGGAAGTTCAATCTGAAGGTTTTCTGAGTATTTGTATCTCACTCCTCACTGGACCACAATGTTTATACACACTGCAGTCACCTGGGAGCATTTTTAGGGTAATCACCCCTTGCTCAAGAATGTGCAAATCAACACCTGTAGGAGCTTCAGCATCTTTAAGCCTTTCCTCCTCTATCAAACAGCATGGGAATCAACCAACAGGCAGGGGAGATGTTGCAAGGAGAAGGGAAGTGATCACAGTAACTTTGTTTCCTCTGGAAACCAGAGCAGAGGGACGAGCCCTGCGGTACCTGCTGCGCTCTGAAGGGCCGGCTCTCCGGGACACAGGCCACGGGCTGGGTATGCCACCACCCTTGGGCTCTGCCGCCCAACAGAGGCCTTCAGGAAAAGAGAAAAACATGGCTGAGACAGCTCTCCTTAAAAACACAACACCCCTCCACCCACTTCACCCCACCAGCAAATGCAATTCAAGTTAATTCAATTTAAGTTCAAAGCAAAAGTTACCCAAACCCCCACAGGGCAGTGTTGGGAACTGTGCTGTTCAAAAGAGCTCGTGGGGTTTAGTGACCAGTTCTGCCTGGCCTCCTCACCTTCCCCTCAGTCCATGTGTTTCCATTCCATCTATTTTACCTCCAGCACTCCATTCACTACCTACTCCCCCAACAGTAGGAGACCTCAGATCTTCATGGTTTACATCTTCACTTAAAAGAAGGACCTGGATCCTCAGCTGTTATTCTAAACACACACACTGTGTCTGAGCACAGCATTTTTAGGGACTGATCCTTCAGAGAGCAGCCAGCCACAACACCCTGGCTTCTCCCTGATGCCTCACTGCAGCCAGGAGCTCAGGGACAGGAGCAAAGACACAGCTGAGCAGGCAGGGAAGGAGCTGGTAGGACCAGGAGAGGCACAGGCAAGGTGGGAGAGGCTGAGCCAGGCAGAGCTCGAGAACAGGCACCTGCAGGGTGGCAGTTGGTGCTCGGTCACAAGTTCAGGCAGCAGCATGGGCTGAGGAAAACAAACCCAGACAGAACATCTGCTGCTCCTCAGGCTGATGTGCATGGAAGTGCTGTTCATCAAGTTCAGCCTAGGCAGGGAGCAAGCAGGTAAACAACCAAAGCTTCTGGGTGACTGAGAGCACCTGATTGCAGAAGAAAATCCCAGAGTCAGTCCCCCAGTCCCCAGTGACATCTCTGTAGGATACTCAGCCACCAACAATCTCAGCTCTGCACCATCACTCCTCATTGGCTCAGTTGGAGCCAGGACATTTACAGCCTTCCATAGGAGCCTCTAACAATTTATTTAAGAAAAGACAGTATAGCTTCACATTAAAATCTAACTTCTAACAACAAAGCAAAGTATTCACTAAAAAAAAGCCACCAGAGACTGTGGGTTCTGTGATATCCCTCAGCTATCAACATACAGACTGGAAATTCCATAATAATGAAGGAGATGCCTCCAGTCCACCATCCCCCAAGATAAGCCCCCCAGAGACCACCCTGGCTCCAGACAGAGCCCTGCAACTGTCCACATGAAAAGAAAAGGGACAAGTTATGGCATGATGAAAGGAGAAGGGGAATGACTCCATTTTGAGGATGGTCATACCAGGAAATGTATCTGTAAGTTGGGAAAGTGTCAATGTGCCTTTGTTGGGCTTTGCTGGAATGTGACCAAGCACAAAACCCTCTTGGATAAATCCTTCCAAGCAAACAGTGGCTTCATGGAAAGGGTGTGGTCCACCCTTACTCCCTCCAGGTCTTGGACAACCAGCAGAACTCACTTTGCTCAGACAATGATCTGTAGATCAATGGCACCTCCTTGCCTGCAGATCAATAAGGCCTCTGAAAACAAAGACTGAAGCTGTTGGCATGGATGGGCTGGCTTGAAAAGGTGTCAAGAATACTTCAGGAACAATGAGATCTCCTATTAATAACCAGGTGCTGAAAGTAGGACTGGCCACTATAACAGTGTGACAATTCCATAACTTATCAAGAGTTTAGTTCTCTGAAGCAGTAATGGAGCACCAGAGCAAGTGGGAATGCTGGAGTCACCATGGAATAACCAGCACTGCTGGGGCTGAGGAAACAAGAAACAAGTGATAGAAAAGCAAATGGCCCATTCCATGCCCAAATTTAAACATGTGTGGAATGGAACAATCACTGAGATTAATCACAAATCCAGAAGACCCCAGAAACAAGAGTCAAAATCGAAGACAAAGGCAGGCCTGGCTTAAATATGCAACTGATGACAGAATATTTCTGATTGCCCTGATTACCAATGCCATGGGATGTGAAGTTACTTAGTCTGAAGGTGAGGTAGGTGCAGCTACTACTTCAAATCCAAACATCACACAGGAGGCAGAAATGCATGAGCATGGCACCAGAAACCCAGAGAACAGTTCTGGGCCAGGGTGTCACTGCTCTTGCTGCTAGTGAGAGATTCCATCACCATCAAAGGTCACAGCAGGGAACTCCAGTTATTCTCACAGTTCCAGTGATGCTGGAAACTGGCTCCTATGCCCATGGAGCATTTAATCTTGGGGGACAAAAAGGGAGATTAAATTACTTTAATCTCACTTTACCATTCCCATCACTGCTCTCCTCCTGCCAGCTTCTGCTGCTTAGGCATAAGAGTAACTTTTCTCTCAGAAGTTACACTGAGGTGGGTCAACTACTCACTCTCATGTTTGTATTCCTGGGTGACTCCTGCACTCCCTCCTTAGGTGTGGACTCAAGGTGTTGAGCACATGGAATGAAGCTCAGCCATCATTTAGGAGACATGGGCAGAGGCAGAGTCTGACCTTTCTGCCCTGACAAAGTCATTTTACAGTGTAAGGCCAATTGTGTCTACCCTGAGAAGACCTTCCACACTGAAACCACTCTTGCAAAAAAGTGAAGGAATAAAAGAGAAATTTCCCTTCCAATGTTATCCTTCAATAGCTAACATAGTTTCCTGAGCCAGTCTAAAACACATTTCAGATTCAGCAAGAAGCATTCCTGCTTCCTCTGCCTTGTCCACACTCCTTGGCCATGGGGCCATTTTCCACAAACTCCAGCTGTAGCCAGAGGGAAGCAGCACGGATGGAAACAGATTTGTCCTGCAAGTTATGCCTCTGGAAGACCAAAGAATGAACAGATGACACAACACACAAACCACCTTCTGCACTGCTCAGGAAGGTCAGGGCCCCATCACACCCATGCAGTGTCACAGCAGAGATGTTCCAGAGCCAAACCTCATCCAAGAGACAATGACAGCTCCTGAATGTCCCTTGGACAGACCTCTCTGAGCCACAGCCCTGCAGGGTGCCAAGACAGCACTCTGGCCCAACAATCTGCCCAAATAACACTTTGGCACAAGTAAATGCAACAGCCTTGGTGCTCCACCAAAGGCCAAAGTATGGTGGATGGGCAAACAGGCCAAGCAGCACCTTCCTCACACAGAATGCTGAAATACCCTGGAAGAGAAGCCCTGCCCTTGGACAAGATGCTGCACAGCCAAAGGAGATCCAAGATCCTGCCACAGAGTACCTCGAACTCATCAGACTGCTCCCCACTCTCAACGGCTCCCATCTGAGCCTCTCCAGCGACCCTTCAACGGCTCCAGTCCCTGACCGGCCCAGCGACCCATACCGCTATCGTTCCTCGGGCCTTGCCCCGGCCCTCCCCCCGTCCCGGGCCTTTCCGCCCGCCCTCTCCCGCCCGGTCCGCCCCCCGGCCGCAGCCCTTCCCGCCCCTCCGGCCCTCCGGCGCCGGCTCGGCCGCCGGTCCCCGGCCCTCGCCGCCCGCCCCGCGCCCCGCCCGGCCCCCGCCCTTCCCCACCCGCCCCCCCGCCCCCGCCCGGCCCCGGGCCCGGCCCCACGCCCCTGGCCCGCCGCGGGCCCGGCGCCTCACCCCGCCCGCCGGCGCCGCCCGGCCCACCGCGCTGCCGGGCCCAGCCCCGGCGAGCGGCCCGGGCCGGCGCCCCAGCCCGGCCGGCGCTCCGGGCCGGCGCGAGCGGCAGGGGGTCGCGGCCCTCCGCGCGCTGATGCTGCGGCGCGAAATGAATCCCCCGGGGCCCGGGTCAGGCGGTGGGAAGGCCCAGGGACGGTCCCCAGCTCCTCCAGGCCACAGGGACACACGGGGGGCCACACAGGTCAGAGGAAAAGCCGTGCTGACAACCCCAGCCTTGTACACATATCACGGTGCTTGAACCTCCACAAACAATTTCAGGGATCCTCACGAGTCACTCCCTTGATAAAAAGTCACTGCGTGTCGTTTAGAGTTCACAGAAGAGGGAGATAAGGATTGGAGCCCAGAGAGAAGGGTCTGTGCCTCGCAAGGACTGGGGTGCAGACACTGTCTCATCATTCCTTGCTGTGGCTGTGCTTCAAGAACCCCAGAGATGCACTTGTAGAAGCTGTCTGATGGGATTTTCCAGCTCTGTTTAACTGGTGATGACCACATGCTTTCAGAGAACAATCCTCCAGCACAAGGAAGGACCCCATCTCCAGGGATTCCTGCAGTGAATGGCCCTGCCAGGTTCCCCCCCATCCCCACAGCCCCTCGGGGACCCCCTCAAGGACTCTTGGCTGAGCCAGCAAGGCAGCCCTTCCCTCGGGGTGTGCAGTGACACTGGGACATTTGCCACCAGATCTCACCGTGTGATAGATCCTGTGGGTCACCATCCAGCTCACACCAGTGCCTGTGCCCGGATCTGCCTCTGGCTGTGCCCACGGAGGCCTCGTGCTCAGTCTCTGGGAGCAGCCTCTCCACCCTGGCTGTTGGCTCCATGCTGGGTTTTGCTCACGCTTCTGAGCTCAGGAAGCAAAGTGTTATCAAGTGCTTCTGAAGTGGTGGTGGCCCTCGAGCTGAGAACCAGAGCACTTCACCAGCTCTTTGTTCCCTTGCTGGGAGCTGTCTGGCTCTTCTCAAAGGACTAACAGTTTGCAGATGCTGTTTGTTCAATAAAAAGAGTAATCTCGTCTCCAGCTTCAGAAAAACGTCTGCAGAAACTGCTGTTTTCTGCCTTGCTCCCAGCAGTGCATCCGAGTGTTCTGTCTCCACAAAAAGCAGAAAGTGGGGGTTTGAGGTTTGGCTCAAGGTCTGGGATTTTGGGTTAAGGTCTGGGAAGAGCTCCACTTATTGTTGAAGGTCTGTCCTGGAGCAGTGTCACAGCCAACTTCTGCTTCTCCATTTAGTGCTTGCACTGAAAGCTGCAGGCTGAGTCTCTGAGCAGCTGCACTTCCCTGAGGGAGCAGTGAAACACCTGTCAGGAGACATCTCCATTGCCTGGGACATTGATCTCTGTCCTCAGAATGACCAGGCACCACATCCTGCAGCCCTGCCAGGCTCTGAAGGCAGCACATCGCCCATCCCTGTGGCTGAAGCTATCATCCTAACTCAGAGGTTTTAGTGCTTGACATTCAGTATTCTGAGATTTTTCAAAGGCATTTTAAAAAGCCTGAAGGGCAGTAGAATACTGGGTGGTTCAGGCTCTCCAGGTTTGCAAGTGATTCGTCAGGATACTCTGACAGCAGCTCTTGTTCAATTGCTGCTCTGTGGACAGAGACAGCAAATCCCAGCTGGGTGAAGTGACTTTGGCTGAATCCAGGGTTGATCTGCCTGCAAAACCAGGGTGGCCTGACATCGTGTCCTGCTTTCTCTCCTCCACCTGTGCCCTGCCTGGTAAGCAATTCTTCTTCTTGGAAATGCTTTGCAGCTCTGAGACAAAGAGCAAATTCTTTTTCTTTGATGCAGCTCAGCCACGGGGTGTTTAGCCACAATGGATTGTAGATTGAGGAAAAAAAAAAAAAAAAAGTTTACATGGGTGAAAAAAGCAGTGTTGATAGCGGGGAAAAAAGGTGTCAGTATTGGTAAAGGACTGACTGTGCCTGGGGAAGGGGAGGTTTGTGTGGGGCTCTGTTTGTGCAGGGTGGGCTCGATGCCGAGGAGGGCACAGACAAGCTCGGACTATAAAAAACTCTGGGTTTCCGGTCGTTTGAGGCTGCTGGCAGACAGAACAGCTCCAAGGCTTAACAAAGCAGCTGTGAATTAGGCTTTAGAGAAGCATCAGTTCTTACCAATGCTAGATGGAGCTCTGCTACTCCAAACACTGCACCCGTGTAGGCTTTCAGATGAGTGTTCATACTTCTGAGCGGTGCCGTGGCTGTCAGCTGCCCAACACAGCTTCCAGGAACCCCTTCCAGGTTTTCTGAGGCAGAGAGGACAGGTGACAGGATGGCTGGGTCAAGGTGAGCATCATGGCTGTATAGTTCCCTTCTTGTCCTGTTCTCCTCCCAGCCTGCCTCCCTCTCTTCCTCCTTCCATTTCAAGTCATCACAACCCACAAATGTGATATATTTACAGTAAAACACTTATCACATCACGGTCTCTGCAGGGCTCACAAAAATGGGTGTGATACCTACAGATGTAAATTCAGTGCAGGCTTGGGCTTGCACACTCAGGATGAGTCCTGCAGGTCAGATAACTCCCAGGCTGCCATCCCATGTGCTGAAATCCCAGCTGGCACTGCAGGCACAGGCAGGAAGATGTGGTTTGACAGCAGTTCAAGTAGGCACGCCGAGGGTTTGCAGTTTACACAGCCTTTGCTCGTCACAGCTGCCAAATAAACACCCCTGGGATGGCCAATCCTTTCAGGATGTCAGTGTTCCAAAAAGGCCAGCACTGAGAGGACAGGAATGTCTTTTTCCTCTCATGCTCTGCTGTGTGGTGACAGCCAGAGGGACAGCCCAGGGGACAACAAAGCCACACAAAGCCTCTGCTGCTGAGGGACACAACTGCTGCTTGCTGGTTTATGGTGCAGTGTCCCCTTGACCTGCTGCTTCCCCACAGCTCCTTGGCTCCTGTGGGGACAATCCTGCAGTCGGTGAAGCTCCTGCATCTGAAATATCTGCTGAGGGCCAAGTGCTTCTTGCTGGTGTCAGTAATTAGTAGCAGGTGCTTGATGAGGGATGTGTGGAGGCCAGTCGTGCCCAGACTTGGGTCCCTGTGCCCCTCTGCCAGGGCAGGGTCTCCATGTCCCTGTGGCTCAGGGCATCCCAGGAACCCCTCATCCACCTGGCTGGGCAGCTTGATCCCCTCCAGCCCTGGGCCTGTCCCCACCAGCCCTTGGCCAGGAGTGGCACAGGTGTGTTTGTGTACCTGTGCACGTGTCCTGCACACTCACCCCTGCAAACAACCCCCCCATCCCATTCCCTCCGTGCTGCCTGGGGGCTGTGGGTGTGTAACCCCGAGGGAGGGAGCTAAATGAGGGAGCACTGATGAGGAACTCATTAATTCTGGTGCCTGTCAGCCTCACAGGATGATGATAAAATGCTGCATCCTTCTGGAGCAGCAGGAGGCGGCGGCAGGACCGGGAGGGAGCAGCCTGGCCATCCCACACCCCTCCCTGCAGCCAGGCCCCCCACCCTGCACCCCTGTGTCCTGACATGGAGCTTGCATCCAGTCCCCCTCTTCCCTTGGATCACCCAGGAGGGGTGGGAGTGTTGTGGTGTGGATAAAGGTGGGATTGTGCAATCCTGTGTCAGCAGGGTTTGGAGGGGTGTGTGGGATTGGATGGCACCTGGAATGGGGATGATGCCCTCCTTTCCAGCCCCTGGAACAGGGACTGTGCCCTCCTTTCCAGCCCTGTGCACACACAGGTGCTTTGGAGTGTGACCACGTGTCTGTGTGTGTCACTGCACGGGGTGGCACCTTCACAGGGCACCAGCCTGAGTTGCTCTGCCTGCCTGGACACTGACAGAGGCTCTGGTGGTGCCTGGCAGCATTCCTAATGAATTCAGTGCTGCCCTTCGCATCAAACAGCCCCAGGAGAAGGCATTTCTCATCCCCATCTTTATTCTATGTACCAAACATGCTACTCCCAGGCCTCACACTCTCAACATCTTGTTCACAGCTGCAGCTTCAAAAGGACCAGGGGAGAAGGAGGGGGAGATTGTGTGGGAGGCACAGAGCATGCTGGGGCTGCTTGTGGTCACCATGTCCCATCAGGGAGGAGCTGAGACCCCCTGGACACCAGTCCAGCTCTGCTCTCTCAGGCTGCTGGGACCTGGCTGTCCCCAGCCATCCTGCAAGGCCGTGTGAGATGCTTTGGACAAGGTCTGGGGCTGGTGGAGCAGAGGAGCAGGAGGTGATGGAGGGCAAGGGTGTTCTGTCCTACTCAGAGCTGCCTCTGCCCCCTCCTGTTCTTCCCTGCTCCACTCAGCCCAGCCCCATCCATCTTACAGGGCTGAAACCCAATTACCATCCCAGGGAGGGGGTGGTGCAGCGGCAGAGATGTCCATTAGCCTCGGGGATGGAGATGGAGCGATAGGAGCTCTAATGGCCTCACCAGGACTCTGATGACAGCCTGGCTGCCCTGCCTGCACTGGGGTGACACCAGAGCGGTTCAGTCCTGGTTTGCAGCCCGTGGCAGGGATCTCGATGCAGATTTGGAGCCCTGTGCATGCACACGTGTGCCTTGTTTGTGCTTTCATGACTTAAAGCCTCTCCAACACCCACAGGAGCTGCCCCAGGGGCGGCCCAGCCATCGGACTGTAAAGCAGCCCAGAGCTGCTCCCTCCTCACCCTCACTTGTCCCACTGCAAGAAGGATATTTGGCGGTGGAGCCTGCTGTGCTCTGAAGTTTAATTAACCCCGTCTCCCCCCTGAACAGGCTTTCTTTCCTCTGCTCAAATGCCACAAATGATCCTTTGCAGATGCTAATCTGCAGAAAGGAAAAAAAAAAAAAAAAAGATTCCACATTTAATTGCAGAACATAAAGATATTACAGGGTCATTAAAACACCATGAATATGGAAATGAAATCCACAGGCATCCATGCAGATAATGGCAGGGAAAAGGGAGTTGCAGGTGAAGCTGAAAGGTGGAAAGGTGGAAAGGTCAGCTCCATCTAGATACATCATTAACCCCCTGTTCCAGGCAATCTCCGATGGCCTGGGGGGGCTCTCGGGGGTCTCGGCTGTGCTGGCTTCACCCCGTGGACCCACAGCAGGGGGAGGGTGGTGCTGCCCCGGGCAGAGGCCAGGTGGTGAGGGCTGGCCCTTTCTGCAGGGATTTTGGGGATCAGCCTCTGCCTGCAACTGCAGGAGCCTGCAAAGATGGCTCAAATCCCCACCAGCCTTGTCTGTGACTTGGACCATGGGAGCCAACAGCCTAGGGAGGGATGCTGAGATGGTTTTGTTCTTCAGGGACCCCTTCCCAGCCCGGGCCAGCTGTGGAGCCAGGCCCAGCCCCTGTATGCCTCATTACTGGATTGATCCCAACACCCTGTCTCCCCTCCACCCTGGCTGCCTCCTGCTACTCACACTGCCAGCTTGACACTGACGTGAGCTGCTAAGTGGAAAAAATTAATAGGGGCCTCGTTAATTGGAGTTGAGACACCAGGAAAGAGAGAAACACAGGCCAGGGTGACTCTGATAGCCGGCTGCAGATGGGTGATGGGTGCAGTGGTGTGGCAGGGGCCACTGCCACCTGGACTTGGGGGCTGTTTGCCATGCCAGGGTGCTGCTGTGCCTCTGTCCTTGCAGCTTTGGGATGTCCCTAAGGAGCTCCAGCCCCTGGAATTCGGGTCCTGCCAGCTGCCACTGCCTGATGGGAGGGCATGGGTGAGGAGGGCGTGGTGCTGCTGGGACACCTCCGGACCCCTGGGACCCTCCAGATCCCCAGCACAGCACTGCAGTGCGGTTGTGCCGAGCTGCCAGAGCCCTCCTGCTCTCCCAGCAGCAGCTTTTGCCTCCAGGGAGAGCATGAGGAGGAGAAAAGCAGATTAGAGATATCGCTGCATCTCCTCGCTGAGCTGAGAGCTAAATGTCAGATCACATCTGACACAGCTCCGAAGGGGAAGGCAGGGAGTCCTGGCACGCCCATTGTCTCGGGGGGCACCTCTGGGGGCACAGGCAGTGGGGCTGGCAGCTGGGCACCAGCCTTCCCCGGGAGCAGAGGGGGATGGCTGCCTGGGGGTCCCACTGCCTCGCCTGGCTGGCAGAATCCCAACCGCAGCCCCAGAAACTTTCCTCCTCCGGTTCCCATGGAAACGAGGAATTTTCTTCTCCCCAAAGTTGAGCTGTGTTCCTGCGCTCTCTGCCCAAGTCGAGCCCCTTTGCCAGAGCCCTGTGGGTCTGTGGTTTGGTGGGAGCTGCTGGTGCCTTGGCCGTGTCTGTGGAGCCAGAGCCCGGCTCTGGAGCTGGGGCAGCACAGAGCCCTGCCCTGCTCGGGCTGCTCCTGTGCCAGACCAGGGTGTCCTGATAGGGGAAGAGAGGCCGAGGAGGAGGGCAGTCACCTGCTCAGCACACCCTGTCATCTCCATAGCTCAAACAGAGAAAATGAGCAGTCTGCTGGGAAAATAGCCTGGCAGAGTGACCAGAGAGCCCTCGCTCCAGCCCCAGACATTGTGCAGTGTGAGCCCCTGTGACTGATGGCCACACAGCAGGAGCCAGCCCTGCTATGGGCTCCGGCTGGGAAGGACACTTGGGAGTGATTTGAGACCGTCCATTGGCAATCAGAGGGTTTCAGCGCTCTGCTCACCTCTGGCAGGAAGAGAACAGCTGATGTCTGCTCTGATGAAAGGAAAAGCTTTCCCCATCCATCTGTCCTGTGGGCTGGCAGGAGCCGGCACCGGGCACCAGCCCTGGGGCCACTGAAATCCTGAAGGCTGAGCTGCAGGAGCCTTTCGTGGGATAAATGTGGAGGAGTCAGATTTAGACAACAATGACTAAAACTGAGCTTCAGTAAAAATTAACTCCAAAGAGGGGAATGTTCCAGGCGCTGCCATTTGCTGTCAGTAAAAATAAACCTGCAGGTTAAACACAGCCTTTTCCTCCTGGGTGCTCACGTGCTAGATCAGGGAGCTTCCTCCCGCTGAAATGGTTAAAAGCATAAAATCACCGAGGTCCAGCTCTGCCCTGCCTTGGTGAGCACCATCCCTGGGGCTGAGATGGGGTCCCCAGGGCCCCTCAGTACTCAGGGGTGCATCAGGACTGGGGTCACATTATTTGCACAGTGTTTGGGGTCCAGTGAGCACCTGCTCCACATCCAGAAGGGATGCTGGAAACATCAGGTGGTTTTTAAGGCTCACTGGACACCTGGCACGGCCCATCCCTGCACCAGCAGAACCTCCCAGCCACACAGCCCCCTCCCAGGGCCAGCTCCTTCCCCCCGCCTGCCATTCTCACTGGGGTTTTAATTAGTGCTCCTCTGTATATTCAGCAAGCAGGAGCCCGGAATGGAAATGTACAGGTGTCCCCTTGATCCAGTTTCCATGGTTGCCGCATCGAGGTGGGGGCTACATTTTTTTTTTTAATATTAAATAATTTTATTACAGTGGCTTCAATCCACTGGCGAAGAAGGGAAGGGGGGAGAATGTGGGGGAATAAAAAATGCTGGATGAAAAGGCCATGTTCCCGTGGCTGGGCTTATTTGCTGTCATTCTTTTTCTCTTATTAGCAAGCGCTGTTTTCCAAGATGCTCAGAGTCCAAGAGCTCACTAACGAGATCCCAGCTCTTGCTGGTGTGGGGGAACAGCCCAGACAGCCATGCTGGAGCCACACAAATGTCTGTGGGGCCACCCCAGAAGCCAAGGGAGAGCAGCAGGATGGTGCTGAGCAGGGTGGGCATCAGGAACACCACTGAGCTGTGCCTCATCCCTGTCCCCATCCCCATGTCGCTCACTGCCCTGCTCCATCCAGCTTGCCTGTGGGATTGTCCCTGGCATCCCCCACCACGACAGCAAAGCTTCCCTGGCCTCAGCCCACAAAGGGACCTCGGCCACCCCCAGGCAACTCTTGGGGACACTGGTCAGTGCCTCACTGCTGGGCCCTGTGCACAAGGAAAGCTCAGGGAGTCCTGGGCAGAGTCCTACAGCCCTCCCGGGGAGCTGGGCTCGTGTTCAGGGACTCCCAGCACCACAGTCTCTCTGCCCTGCCCCATCCTCACCCAGCATGGTGGCACTCGGTGAGGGTGGTGGCTGCTCCGGGGCTCTGGGTGCCAGCACCAGAAACTCTGATTCTTTCACCAGATCAGTTTCAATCTCCTGTGGTGCGACCAGTGCAGTGTGTGAACACGCCCATCTGTCACCGTCGGATTATTTAGCCCCGACCCTGCCTGTGAAAACAGGCAAAATCTTCTCTGTTTACCCGGATCTCAGGATGGGTCTCAGCTTTTGTGCAACGGGCGTTAAAAATAACACAGAAACGGCATGGGCCCAGGAAAAATCCTCTCTCCTTGCACTGCACTGTGCGGCTCGGCTTGCCAAGTAGGAAGAAATCCCCTCTCCTCCTGGCAACGTCCCGCACTGTGGCAGGCAAACACACACGCCGAGCCACGGACCTATTAGTCACCAGTAAATGTTCTTTTCTCTCCCGATTTGTTTCCCTTTAAGCTTGATGTTTTCCTCTCCTGCTGCCCGGGCCTCGTTAGGCTGCAATTAAAGCCAGGAATCAAAGCGGCATGGTGCAATTAAAACTCGGTGCGGGACGCGGGGTGCCCCGGGGAAGCCGGCAGCCGGTGCTGGGCTCTGCTCACGCACAGCCTGTCCCCTGCGCGGCCCCGGGGAGTGGTGACACTGCGAGGAGGCAGGACAGGCACAGGCTGAGCCCAGCCGAGCTCCGCTCTAAGGATTTTCTGTCGTTTACAGCATCACCAGTTCTGGCACCTGGAGGATGAGCTGAGATGCATCCACTCCTGAAACAAGATGAATTTTCCTAGCTGTGAGAGTCGTAAACAAACGGAGCGGCTCACAATGAGGAAGAGACGCTGCTCATGGTGCCTCTACACTGAGATTAAATCTGCCAGGGGAGGGCTGTGCCCATTCCTGCACAGGATCCTCCGTCCCCACGGCCGGGGGGACACGCTGACCGCTGCTCACTGCACCCACCCCCGTGGTTTTCCTTGGGGACAGTCCCGAGGATGCGGCTCCCCCGCCCAGAACCTGGAGCCATCCTGCTGGCTCGTGTCCCTGTGCCAGCGAGCAACTCAGGGAACGGTCAGGCCATTGGTGTCCTGCTGCTGGCCAGGGGCGAGTGGGCTGGATGGAGCCCAGGACGAGGCTCGGGCACCGCCCGAGGAGGAGCATTGTCAGTGCCCAGCGAGCCGTGACGGTGGCTGGTGAGCAGCGGGCAGTGCCTGGACACAGCACGGCAGGGCTGAGTGCTGCTGTGGAAGGGTCACACCAGCAGCGTGCTGCGCCCCTTGGGCAGGGCAGGACAGCACCAGCCAGCTCCACCATCACCTAAGCCACTGTCACAACAGCTGGCCCAGCCGAGCACCAGAGCTGGTGCCCACATGGGGAGTGCTGGGGAGTGAGAATTGCTCACAGAGCAGCACTGAGAACACCAGAGAGAGATCTCCTGCACTCACCTGTGTCAGAAACACCAGCACCCCATCGTAGCTCGTCTCCCCACTGCTGGGGCCTGGCCCAACAGCCGCCCCACGCAGAGGCTGCCCCAGCTTTGAAAATAGATAGTAACAAGTGAGCGCGGGCAGCAGAAGTAGCAAAGCATATGGTAGGTGTTGGAGTTTATTCCTGTCGGTGAGTGTCAGCAGCGACAGACGGCTGGGGGTGGCGAAGCGAGAGGTTTTGGTGGGCGCCCGTGCAACACCACCCCACGGACTCCACAGCTGCGGCGAGGGTGGGGACCCTGCCACCCCCTGCCCGTGCCACCGGCGGGGCAGCCTGCGCTGCGATGCTCTCCTGGTGCCCGGCAGTGCAGCTCGGGGCTGTCTGAGCCCCCTCCCTGCGCCTCAGGGATGTTTGGTACCCATAAACTGCCCATAAAGCCACAAAGCGTTTGGCCACTTCCAGAAAAGCCTGTGAGCCCCATCTGCCCCAGCTGAAGGTCACCCGCCTGTTTTGGAGGAGCTGCTGGGAGAGTGAAAGGCTGCTCTCTGCTCCCAGCTGCCGCTCTGCAGCCACGGCTCGTCCCGGGGTCTGCCAGCACTGCCCGATCAGCCCAGCCTGGCCTTGTGGCACTTGGGGGCTTCTATGGAATGGCCCCGGTGGCCAGACCCGCTCTCTCCACCCGACGCCTCTGCCGGGAGCCGGGGTGGGCAGGTAGCCAGCGGCAGTGGGAGGGAACAGATTGTCCGCAAAAAAGCGCGTCAGTTCCCAGCCGGCAGCTCGGAGCAGGATCTCCTGCGGGTTTGTACCTTGTTTGTCTGAGCCTGCTCAGAGGGCCTGGGACCGCTTAAGGACTCCTTGCAGCACGGTGGTGTGGGGCTGGGAAAGGTGAGCCCCCACCCCGGCAGACGTGGAGTTCCTGGGGCTCGGTGACTTGGGCTCTGCTGTGGCCTCGATCGCCTTGAGGATCCCATCCTGCTCAGACTGGGCAAGGAACAGCCCCGGCAAGCACTGGAGCCAGCACTCATCCTCCCCTGGCACAAGTGAAACAAACACTCGCCAAGCAGCAGCTCACCTGTGGCTCCTGGCCCTGCTAATTGCAGTGTTCTCACTTCACACCGATGTGCTTGATAAGATTAGCAATTACAGAAACCTCATACGACAATTGGTCTGGGTCAGGAGCCGTGTGAGGGAAATTGGACGGAAGTGCAAACGGGGATTAATTATAACCTGGCAGTGGACAGGTTGGAGGGTTTGAATCTTTATTTTTATGCATTTCTCAGTGCAACCTCTGGCTCTGCCGCAGGTGTGAAGAGTGCCAAGGGCTTCACCACAGCAAAGATGTGCTCACTGCTGTCCAGCCCATCGCAGAGCTTGGACAGGGGATGTCACAGGTCGGACGCTGGGCTCTTCCCCTGGCACGGGGGAGTGTGGCCGCGGCCTTGCTGGAGATCCCTGCCCTTCCTGCTCTCCTCCTGGCAGCTGCCGTTGTTATCTCCATTGCCATGGCAATGCCAGCCGGCTCCCACGGCGTGGCCGCCTGTGCCTCCGCCAGGCAGACGCGGTCCCACGCCGGGCTGGAGCCCCCCTCCCGCCACAGCCCACCCAGCAGACTGGCCACAGCACGGGCAGGGAGGTTAACGCAGCCCCAAAATGCCGCGGGGATGGAGATGGACTTGTCCCCTCACCCAAGAGGAGATGTCTGGGTGGAAAGCAGGGGGAGAAGGAGAGTCTGCACCTGAAACATCTCCCAGCCCTGCCCTGCTGCATCCAGCCAGGTGCCCTCCACCACAGCAGGACCTCTGTGCCCCCACAGCCACGCTGGGCTCAGCCATAGCCCCCCTGTGCTGGTACCAGCCCGTGGCCCCAAAAGCCAGATCGAGCAGCACCCGGCTGCACTGATATTAGTGTTTGCCAGCAGCTGCTGGCTTTTAACAAATCCTCCTGTCTGCTTATTTGTTGTTTTTTTCCCCCTCCCACCTGGGCCTTCTTGATGCTTTGGGAATTTTGCAAACGTTTTAAAGGCGTCATTTCAAAGTCCACCAGGCAGCTAGCAAGGAGCAGGTCACTGGAAAGGGTGAGGAGAGGCTGAAAAGATCCTCCACCCTGCAAGGCAGCCGCTGCTCTCACCCTCATCCATCCTTGTGTGCTCCCTGCACTCTCCCACTGCAGCTCCTTGTGTTCTGTACACCCACCCTGGCCCCAGCCCCAAGTCAAGGCTGATCCAGGGGCTTGAATTAATGGTGGGGGGGAGTTCAAAGCAGCACTTCCAGTCCACTTGTTGCTTTTTCCTGGCTATGGAGGCAAGATCTGGGCCCAGGTGCCTGCTGGATTGCCAGCCTCAAAGCAGGAGAGCAAAGTGCAGATGGAAAAGGAGAACAGAGAGAGTGTGTGCTGGAGCTGAGAGTGCTAGCTATCTCTGCCTGCCCCAGGTACACCCTGACAGCTGCTGCATTTCAGCAGAGTGCCAAGTGCCATCGGGCTGACAAGAAGTTGGAGGTTATCTCTGCTCCCAGTGGGATTTTGGGACCCCAGCCCAGAGGTTTCTGTGAGCCCTGGAGGAGCACAGACTGCTGGGTGCCTGGGGGAAATGCCAGGGTGTCACTCTGCACTGATGTGACTACAAGAGACTGTGGGATTCAATTAAGTTCTGTTTTCCTCCCAGTAACAGTGGGAGTCTCTCCTCTCCCCTTTAAGGCAGACACGCTGCCACGGAAGACAAATGCTCGCAATAAAGCGCTGGAGCGCGGTGCCGGGGGAGGCCGATGCTCCCTGCAGCCGGCGCTGCCCGGATCGCGCCCGCCGCTCCCCACCGCACTCCCGGTCCCGCAGCACCGGCCCGGCCCGGCCCGGGTGGCCAGAACCGCGCGGTGGAGTCGCCACGGGCACCGGGCTGGCTCGGGCGCAGGACCCGCAGGGCCACCCCCTTCCCCCGCCACCGGCCGAGCGTTGCCAGGCAACGGGAAGATGCTTTTCTGACCGAAACGGGAAATCAGCAGCCGGAGTTGGGGTGGGGGCAGGGAAATGGCTGGGCTGGGGCTGCCCAGCCTCAGCAGCACCCAAAAAATGCGGAGAGGAGAAGCAGCCGATGCAGGTCTGCTCAGCCAAAATTGCCAAGGACCCCCGAGCAGGGCCAAGGACAGCACTCGGCACTGGAACCCCCAGGCTGGCTGGAGGATGGGGCAGGGACACGGTGTCCCCCGGCAGGGATAGTCCCGCTGACCTCCTCCCTGCAGAGCCCTCCTGGGAGCCTTGGCCCTGCCGAACATCCTGGGTGAGCCTGAACCCCTAATTTGCCCTCTCACTCCCTCACCAGCCATCACGCCATGGCTAAATGAGCTCCAGGCAATTTTCTCAGAAGTTGAGTCCTCCTGCTGCAGGAACATAAGGCTAAAAATAGCCCAGGCCTGTGTGTCCCTCTGGCCCAGGTGAGCCTCACTCCGGAGATCAGGGCTCCTCCACATCCAGCTGCCTCCCCTGCTCTGCCTCAGTTTCCTGCACAGACTGGGCCACCACCCAAATGTGCACCACAGGTGTGGCAGCCTCGAGACCCTTGGCCAGAGGAATCCTTGTGCAGGGGAAATCTCTGAGGGTTCAGACATCACTTGGTATCCTCTGAGATGGACAGAGCTGCCCTTGGGCTTGGAATTTTACCTGGTTGTGCTTTACCTGGGCATCCCCTGACCCGAGGGTGTGTGTTGTGGAATGGGGATGTATCATCCTCTCCCCCACCAGCAGCTCCCAGCTCAGGCACTCCTCTCAGCATCACCAAGCCCTCCCAGGTCCAGTGAGGCAGACGCATTTCCTTCCCACGGTGACTCAATTACAAATTCACAGTTAAATCTTCCCCCACAAGATACCCCTCTCCACCCCTCTGGCTGCTTCCAGCACTTTGAATATTGAACACTTTCCAGGGATTTTCGTGTATTCAGGCTGACCCCATCCACTCTGGTTCAGACTAACTTAATCAGCCTCATTTTGTTACTAACTACTGCAGCTTTGGACCTTTAGAAAAAGCACAACTTAAATTATTAGCACCTACCAAGCTGCTTTCACCACCCTTGTAGGGGCCAGAGGTGAGAGAACAGATCTGTTCCCACCCAGCCTCTATAGCTACTAAACATGACAAATTATCAGAATTGTGGAAATTAGAAAAATGGCATTTAGGTAACAGGCAAACACTCCTCTTTCTTCAGCAGCATCTGGCTAGGAACAGATTTGGCAGTGGCAGGTGGGGAGAAAAGAAAGCAACCTGAATGCTGTCAGCTGGGCAGGGTGGCCCTGGGAGTGTTGAGAACAAAAACAATAACACTTTTCTTCATCCCCCAGTGCTGAGAAGGGCTGCAGGGGTCAGGCTGGGGGAGCAGGTGAGGAGGAGGAAGGTCACCCACAGAGTGTGGGAAGGGGCTCTCCCTCACCACAGCCCTGGCTGTGAGCTGGCAATGCCATGGCTCAGCACAGCCCTGAGTCCCCACTCAAGCAGGAACAGCCCTTTCCCCATGTACTCACCTCTCCCCAGGGGATTCACTCCCACCTCACCCCACGGCTGGAGAGCAGCACCAGGGGAAGAGCTTCAGAAGCACCTTGAGCCCCTGGAAGGCTGTTTGGAAAGGGGAGCAGCACCCAGAACAGCAATGCTGCCCTGTGCCTGGACAGTGCTGAGGTTCCAGGTCCACTCCCCTACACGGGAGCCATCAGAATAATGCTAGGAAATATCTGGGAAAGCAGGAGCCAGGGCCACACCTGCATCTGTTTTAGAAATGACTTTATTGCACTAAAAAGAGGATATAATCTGTAAACAAACATTCCATTCAGGTATTAATATATTTTTCACTCCAAAAATACATCATTAAATCCAGACACAGAAATATCAAAGCAGGAACAATAGAAAAAGCTCCAGCAGCAGAGAGACCCATCCAAGCAACATCCCTGGCTCCCACACCACCGGCCCAGCACAGAGCAGGGCTCACTGGAGCTCATCCCGGGGCTCACTGCATGGCCACACACCCAACTCCAGCAAGACAGCCCTGGGACAGGCTGGAGTGGGGCAGAACGAGAGCCCCAGGCCCTTGGGTCTCCCTCTGGGGTCAACCCAAGGATCGACCTGGGCTCTGCTCTCATCATCCTCCTCCCCCAAATCCAAAGATGCAAGGCTCTTCTGCGGGGGATGTGTCACCCCTCAAACCTCCCAGAGCACCAAAATCTTCATCCAAGCTCCCATTCCCCCTCTTCTTGCAGCCTGTGCCCCCCACCCCAGCAGCACCCAGGTCCCCCCAGCCCCTTGCAGGTCAGCACCCCGGGGAGCTCGGGGTGCTGGTGGGGTGTGAGGGGCTGTCAGGCAGCAGCCATCTGGGCAGGGTCCCCTTCCTGCCCCAGATCTCCTCAGGGGCAGGATGTTCACCCCATACCCTGGGATGTGACACCTCTCCCTATCCCCTCCCTCCCCAGAGCCCTCATCCGCCCCCAGGATGAGCCTGGGCACTTGAGGGCTGGGGACCATCCCTCGTGCTGGCTCCTGGGGGAGCACAGGGAAGCCTCAGGTGGGAAATTCCGTGTGAAGGATGGACATGTCAGCTCCTTATGTCCTGCACGGTTTGTTTTTGACCACAAGCTCGGCAAACAGCCACGATCACCCTGAATCCCCCCGACATGCAAACACGGCGCAATCAGAACTATGCCTTGTGTACCTGGAACATATTTACAGACAAGTAAAATGCTGCAAAAGATCAGCCTCGGATATAAATAGCCAACACTGAGATCTGCCATCTGCTGCAAAAGGACAAGGGAGGAACATCGACTGCCACCACAGAGGTTAACACAGAGGGGACACATGTGTGTCCAACAGGCGGGGACGGGAGCGCTGCAAATCCTGCTCCCTGCACAGAAACATGCAGAGCCCGACACAATGGGTGACACCACACCAAACAACAACGCAGCCTGTTTGTTTTATCCACCCGCAGAAACGCCCCGGCCGGCGCCTTTCCCGCTCCCACTGCCCCCAGGCAGTCAGCCGGGACGACAGGGTGGGATGGGAAGGGTTGGGAGCACCTCACTCCCTCCCCAAAGAAAAACTGAAAGCCAGGTCTGTCACTTCGAGAAACAAGATCCTGCTGGGCACAGGAGCTTGGTGGCCCCACAGGACACATCTCTGCTGCCCAGTGGGTGCAGCCACTTGAAAGATCCTCTGCCCTCATAGACAAGGGAGGGTGGAGGGTTGAGGAGCCTCAGCCTGACCCCCTGCCCGGGCTCACCTGGGATGGCCCCAGCACTCAAGCCCCCAGCATCTCCCTCCCGTGGGCAGGGCAAAGGCACAGGCAGCCTCTTGGATTTGGGCAAACTAAAGCCCCCAAAGCTCCATGAGCAGTTTCCCATCAGGGGTCAGCAGTGGGGGACTGTGCTGGGGTGGGCAGGGAGGGCAGCCCAGGAGGCTGCCAGTGTCAGACCAAGTTAGCTTGTGCACCTGTACAGCCCCAAAGAGCTGGGACAAAGGCTCAAAAGCCACAAACCTGACTCATCCCCCAGGGCTGACCACCTTTGGCTCACTCTCAGGTCACCTCTGCAGTATTTTCTTTGCAGTTTCCAAGACCAGGAACTTGTCTTTTAAATTAAAGCTATCACCTGATTACAGGTGCTGGGGCTTTGAGAGGTGGCTGTAAGTGTGCTACAGAGATTTACCCACTTCCAACCTGCTTGGCAGCAGCTGGAGACCACAGGCACAGGGAGGAAAGAGTCCAACAGGTGCTTCCATCCTTCCTGGTGGGGAATGGGCTGGAGGCTCCCCACTTCCTGCTGGGCTCCAGGAGATGCAGTCCCGGGGCAGGAGCAGGGAGGGAGCAGGGGCAGAGGCTCTGGCTGCCAGCTGCTGTTGGCAGAGCCCCAGAGCAGCACCATTCCTGGAAACCCCCACACTCTGCCACGACCCCGGCCCTCCTCAGGAGGCCCTTCCAAACCCTCCTCCAGTGGGGCTGGGGGACAGAGCCGGCCTCTCTGCCTCGCCCCGGCCCCACAGGTGGGAGGGCTCCCTCCGGGGCTGGTAGCAGGTACCTACAGGCAGGACAGGAGGGCGGTGAGTGGCAGCTCCTTCTCCCCCAGCAGCGTGTCCCGCTTAAGGCTGCTGCCCTTGTTGACCACCTTGAGCTTCAGGGACATCTTCCTGGCGTGCCCGGGGCCCAGCCCATCGAAGAAGAAGTCCTCGTTGAAGACAGGGTTGCGGCTGTTCTTGACGATGGTGCTGCGCTGCTTCTGCAGCTTCCCAGGGTTGAGGCACAGCGAGACGCAGCAGTTGATGCTGCGCAGGTCGACGAGGGCATCGTAGACATCCTCAGCGGACACGAGGCGCACACGCAGCCGGGCGTTGGAGGGGTCGTACTCGGCAGCCAGGCGCAGGCTCCCGCCGCGGCTCAGCCGCAGGCTGTGCTCCCGGTCGCGGCCCGCGGGCAGGTCCAGGGGCAGCAGGGCGGTCGGGGGCTGCGTCCCGGCCGGGGCGCTCCTGGCGCGGCGCTGGGCGCTGGGGCTGGTGTCGGCCGAGCTGTCGTCAGTGGACAGCGAGCTGTTGCGGGCCACCGAGTGCTTCAGCTTGATCACCTTGGACTGGCTCTCCTGGCTGAAGAGCTTCAGCAGGGAGACGGAGCGGGAGAGCAGCGGGGAGCCGAACGGGGAGGACTCTGCCGAGGAGCACGTGTCGCTCTCGCCGCCGCTGAAGTAGCGCCCGGGGTGCATGAGGGCTGCGCCGAGGTCAGCGGGTGTCCGGCGGCCGCTCTCTCCGTTGAGCTTGGCTTTGCGCTGGGCGCTGGGCGAGGTGACGGGCGAGGGGCAGAGGCTGCTGTGCTCGCTGTGGAAAAGCGATTCTTTGCGCCGGGTGTGGGGGCTCTCCATCAGCGTGGCGAAGCCGTAGGAGGTCTGCGCCTTGGGCACGTAGGGCAGCGACATGGCCGTCTGTGCCTGCGGGTCCACGTTGGTGCCGCAGCTCCCCTCGGTCCAGTCCTCAGCGGTCTCGATCTGGATGATGTGCCGCCCGGTGGTCCGGGAGCGGGACCGGCTGGACGGGCGGGGGCTGCGGGGGGGCTTGCGCCTGGCCAGGTCTTGTTCTGACACTGAGGCACCCAGAGCAGCCGCCGCGGGGACCTCGGAGCCTTCAGCCTCGGCGGGTGCCGCGCTCAGCTTGGGCGGGATGAAAAAGTCGGGGATCTTGTCGGGGGTGAGGACGTTGCTGTAGCGGGATCCTCGCGAGGACTCGTCTGTCCCCGCGCCCCGGGACCCGCCGTTCTCCGCCACCCCGCGCAGCCGCTCCAGGAGCCACATGTTCCTGTCGGGAGTGGGGCTGGAAGAGACCCGAGGGGCAGCGCTATCACCGGGGGCCGGGCACCGGCAGTGGCAGGACGAAGCCGGAAGCTCCGGGAGCGACCAGCGGCGCCGAGAGACCCGGGGTCCCCAGGGACGGGAGCGAACTGGCCGCGCCGAGGGACACAGGGACCCGCCAGCCCGGGGAGGAGCGCGAAGGAACCGGCCGTGAGGAGCGAGGATCGGGGACCCGGGGTACGGAGACCTGGCGGCGCTGAGGGATGCGATGGGACGGGGCAGACGCGACGCGACGCCGGGACCGACGGACGGACGGACGGACGGACGGACGGACCGACCGGCGCCGCCGCGAGCGGGACGTTGCCGGGAGCCGCCGCACCTGGAGCGGAGCCGCCGCCGCAGCCCGGGCGGGGCGGGCGCGGACGCGCTTTTATACGGCGGCGGCGGCGGCGCGAACCAGGAGCGGAGCCGCCGCCGTAATCCTCCGAGTGCGGCGCCCTCACATTTCTGCGCGCCGCGTTTGGCCGGACCGGGGCTGGAACCGGGACCGGGACCCGCACCGAGCGGGAGCGGGACTGGGACCGTGAGGCTCCGGGGTGCTGGTGCTCGGGAGGTGCAGGAACCCCATCCCAGGACACTCGGCCGTGTTCCGACAGGAGTGTCGGGTTTGGGATGGGGCCGGGAGTGGAATCGGGGCAGCAACAGCCCCGTTCAGCCCCCGCCACCCGGTGCCCCCAGTTCGGAGCGCGGTCTTTGCCCTGTGGGAGCAGGCGCTCCCAACTCCCGGCTCTTGATCTCAAAGCACTAAATGAAGCCAGCAGCGTCTCGGGGCTGAGGAGCTGCCTCATCGAGTGGTTTAATATCGCTCTGGAGGAACTGGAGGGGCAGAGCCACATGTCACACTTCCCCGTGTCACACAACCCACCAGCCCCTGGAGGGATGAGGGGGTAGGTGGGGACACCAGGACAAAACCTCGGGAGGGCTCACGGAGCATCGCTGGAAGCACCAGTGTTGAGGAAAGTGGTCGGGAGATAAACGAGTGATCGGACCCAGCCCCGCTCCCCCGGGGATTTAGAGCCTCGGGGACAGGGAGGCACGGAGAGGGACAGTGGCACTAAAGGGCCAAGCGGCTGTTCTTCCCTAGCTGCTGCCCTGTGGATGCCGTCAGGCTGCCGGGAAGCACCATCATTCCGCAGCAGCGCAGGGCTGGGAGTGACGGCCAGGAAGAGCAGCCTGGTGTGGTGAGCGCCTTCCGCGGGGGCTGCTGCGGGAGGCCTCGCTTGGCTCCCTCTGCATTCGCTCTCGGAGCTGGTAACAAGAGGCATCCGGCCGTGCCGAGCTAGACCGAGGGCTGGGATGTCTCAGGGACAGCAGTGGAGAGGGGACGGTGATGGCTGGACCCTGGGCTCTGAGCTGGGATGTTGAGCCGGGTCCCGCAGGGAGGAGAGGGCAGATGGAGACCGGGGGAGGAGGACGAGGCTCACGGAAGGGGAAACCGGTGAACAAAAGGCCGATGTTTGCTTTTCCTCCACCCTGCGAAACTGCGGGTAAACAAGGTGCAGAAATGGTTGAGTTCCCTTGAGATAACAAAGAGCGCTGGGGCCGGGCCAGCTCTGTCCGCGCGGCTCGGGGCCGGTGCCTGCAGGGCACGGAGGGGAGCAGAGTGCTGGGAGCTGCCTGCCTGCGGACTGGCAGGGCTGGGGACACTGGCAGGGGCTGGCAGAGCTGGGGACATTGCTGGTGGAGCCGGCAGTGTGCTACCACCTGCTGGAAGCTGGGAAGGAGGGAGATTTGCTGTGCAAGGACGCCCTGAATAACCGAACTGGGCGTGTCTGTTGTCCGCACGTTTGAGACAGGTGCAGGAATGGGTTGGTCAGCGAGATCCCCAAAGCTCTGGGAGAGCAAAGAGGCCACGTCCTCTGCAGCTGCTCTTCTGTGTCTTCCAAACCTTCCCCAAACACCGCAGCCTCCCCATAACAGGGGCTGGAGAAACAGCATCCCTTCAACCCGAATCTGGCTTGAGGCACAGAGCCCCCTGCACCCTTTGGCACCACGCCAGCCTCAACTAAAGTGGTTAAACCTCTGAAACAACGCTCTTGACAGTGTTTCATCCCGGCTGGGCAGCATCCCTGGGCTGCAGGGCCAGGCACTGCCAGTGGGTGAACCACACAGGCTTGGTTCTCTGGCAGTGAAAGAAGAAAGTCACGGCCCTCACTGCCTTTCCCTGCCTCTCTATTGAGGGAACAGTGCAATTATCTTTGCAGACACATCACTCCACGACAAAAAATAGCAGCTGAGATGGAAGCACCATGTCCCCGCGGAATCCAGCTATCAATGGAAAATTACGCATTCATTACTGGGCTTTATTTAGGGGCTTATTTTATTCATTGGCTCAGCTGGCACTGGCCAGCCTGGATGCCGTGTCTGGCAGAGGCCATCCCCAGCGAGGGGCTGAGGGTGCTGGGGGGACCCTGCTCCCCGAGGTGGGTGCTGGCAGCAGCACTGGGCACGCTGAGCAGAGCCAGGACAGGCCACCAGCAGCCAGGACCCCCCAGCTGGCTGCTGCCTACCTGTAGCACAGGAGCCACAGCCAGGCCCACCTGCAGTCTGGCTCTGCTGGCTGCCACATTCACTAGTGGGTTACAGCTTGGCTTGTGCCACGCAGACTCACACAGGAGGCCCAGGGGTTGGTGGCCATGTGCTGCTCCAGGTGGAGGCAGGAGGGGAGCCAGCAGCAGGAGCCAGCAGGGCAGGGAGCTGCCAGGTGTGAGGAGGAGAGGCTGTGCAGGGCCAGCCCTGGGTGCCAAAGGCCACTCTGAGGCCAGGGGGACACTGGGTGATCCATGGGAAACAAGGTGACCCAGAGGGGCAGAGACAAGTGTGACTGGACAGGATGGGCTGGCCAAGGTGAGACCAAGCAGGAACTGGTGGTAATGGAGACCTGTCCCAGCACCATGCCCAGAGGTGGCATGAACCACCTGTGCTCCTTGCTCATTTCTAGGTTTAATTAGAAATATATTCCAAACCACAAACCCGTGCCCAGCACTAGACACAGGGCAGGTAAAGGGGGCTGTGAGTGCCATAAAAACCAGCCAAAGCCCCAAGCTGACCAGGGAGCCCCCACGGGCCATGGGACACCTCATGAGGCAGTGCCAGCAGCTCAGCCCTGCCCTGCACCTTCCCACAGTAGCTCCATCCTGGCCCTGGCCTGGGGACAGCTGCAGGGTCTTGAGGCCACAGGAAGCATCATGTGGAAACCACACTTGGGGAGAATCCAGCTGAAAAGCGATGTCCCCAACAGGAACATCCAACAGCACCAGCGTCCAAGACATGATCGTGCCTGGCCCAATAGGCAGAGCCAATCCAGGGGCTATGGCAATGTCCACCAGCCCTCACTCCAGTGCTGGGGCAAGTGGGGGGCAGCCCTGCCTGAGATGGCTTCAGGCTTCATCTCAGCTTGGTGCTGAGATCACCAAGCAGTTCCCACCCCAACAGCGTATCACCTGTATGTGTGGAATTAAACATCTTTGTGTCCAGCTGGGCAGGGTGCCCCATGCAGATGATGGAGGTAGGCAGCAGCCAAGGAGGACCTGCAGGGCCAGGGACCACAAGATCTCCCTGGGGAGGAAAATGGGGAGCCTGACCCCAGACCTCAGAGGCCAGGCTCAACTGGAGAAGGGGAGCACAAGGCGACCCCAGTTTTGCTCTAGGGTGAGTCCAGAGCCAGGGGAGCAGGTTGGGGGCTCACGTACCCCCTTGGCATCACTGCTTCCTCTGTACAACCTGGCGGAGGTGCAGCTCGCTCTCTGCTGCCACGATGGGCTGCTCGTTCTGCCGGTGGTGGCTGATGAGGTGGCTGATGCTCTCAAACAGCACGTCCTTGGTCCTCACCTGGGGCCAGGGCACAGTGGTCCTCAACTCAGGAGAGTTGCCTCTCATACAGCATCCAATTGCAACACCCTGCCCAAGCCTGTGTCCCCCATCACCCACCGCATGCCCTACCCCAGTCCCAATTGCCCACCCGGGCCCTGCCCTCACCCCGTGCCCTGCCCTCACCACTCCCTCGGGATCCACCAGCAGCAGGTGCTTGGGCTGCCCGCTGTGCATGCCGGTCAGCACGTACTGCCCCGGGTTGGTGAGGCTGTCCCGCACCAGGAAGTCCCCGTCCATCTGCAGGAGCCTCTCAGCATCCCGCCGGCTCATCCTCCCGTGGTACCAGGGCTCCCGCCGCAGCTGCTCCTCCGTGGGGGCGATGGGCGCCTTTCGTGTGGGGGGGCTTGGCCACTGGTCCTCGATGGGGGCACTGCTGCCACCCCCTGCAATGCACTCGTGGAGCTTCAAGGCATCCTCAAATGGCCCTGTGGGATCCAGGGGTTGTGGGGTGTTACATCTGGGGCACGAGGGCTGACAGACCCTAGCCCCCAGTGCACTGCAGGGCACTGCTGTGAACTCAGCCAGTGCCAGCACCTCCAGGGCTGTGGCAGGTGACCCAGACAGCTGCTGGCACAGCTTGGCAGCTCCATAGCAGGTTCTGCACCATTTCCCCCAGTGCAGTGCCTTACTCATGTCAAAGAGGTCCTTTTTGGGGCTCTCCTCTGCCACCCCATGAGGCACCAGCTCTGGCTCCCAGGCCTCCAGGCTCTGCGTGTTCACGTACATGTGCTCCTCATAGTCCCGTGGCCCCAGGGTGTGGCCATCCGCCTGCAGGTACCCGTCGCAGGGCTGGCCTGTGGGGACGGCCATCACCGCTGGCCAGGACTGGGCAGGGTCACAGAGACCCCCCCCAGCTCATGCCTTCCCCCCAGCAGTACCCACCCTGGCTCTCCAGCTCCCAGGGTGGCCCCAGATGGCTGCTCGGGTCTCGTCTGGCTGCTAACCCACCCTAGGAAAGGAGACAGTAAGAGCTTTGGGAGGGCCGTGCCTGGGACCCCCATAGCAAGGCCAGCAGTGGCTCTGGGGGCTCACCTGGCTGGGGGGGACAGAGCTGCAGGGCTGAGTGCGGACGTGGCCCAGGGCTGTGCTGTGGCGGAGCCGGGAGTCAACCAGGCCCCCCGGGGGGGGCTCCTTCCCTGGGATGCTGTTGTAGTAGTCGTGCTCAGCCACCTCCTCATCCTCCCCCCAGGCTGACTCCTCTGCAGCCAGTGCCCTGCAGCAGGGATGGCTGAGCTGGGGACACCTGCCTGGCCCAAGCAATCCCCACACCCTGCAGTGACAGGGGCTCCCAGAGCCACCCCCAGCCAGGGGACATGCCTGGGACAGGGGTGCACAGGGCCCCCCACCCCCCTACCTCTCTGGGGGTACCACCACCTTGGGGGGGCTGTGCAGGTACTGCTTGAAGCGCAGCTCAAAGGCCTGTCCCACCGTGCTGATGACGCTCTGCGCCAGCCCCTCGCAGCACTCCAGGATGTGGCAGGCTGTGGACAGACAGACGGACGGTTTGAGTGTTCCCTCCACATTCCCATCACTTCACCAGGACCACCCTGAGCCACCCCTTGTGCTCCCCATGAAGAATCTCCTCCTCCAGCCTTCATTTCCCAGTGCATCCCTCCTCCAGTGTCACCTCTCTGGTTGATGGGGTCCTTGGCGACATAGGCGACATAGTCCGTGGTGTCCTGCAGACAGAGGGGGACATCAGCACTCATGTCCTGCTACTGTGTGGGGAAGCAGAGCTGGAGGGGCCAGGGCAAGGGGACAGCTCGGTCCCAGCCCTACATCCTGACCCAGGCCAGGCCACGCTGCGCTCAGCTCAGCATAGGCAGTCCCTGTCCCCACCACGCTGCAGGACTCACCATGTCCCCACCGGAGGCGAAGGAGATGGACTGCATGTGGTGGTTGGCGATGATCTGCATGGGGAGCATGGCCCGGGGGGGCATTAGCAAAGGGCCCACCGGCTCGCAGGCTGGCAGGTAGCAGGACTGTGTGCCCAGGAACACTCACCTGGCGTGTGGTGGGGATCATGAGGTTCAGCCCATCAACAGAGATGTTGACAGCAATGCTCATGCCGGCAAAGTGCAGGTTGCTCTTGCCCAGGATGGAGAATAGGGCTTTGTTGGGAGCCTGACAGGGGAGAGGATGGTGGGGGCAAGGAAGACCACCAGGACCATGCTTCCTGGGGTGAAGGAAAGGGGGGGGTTCCCCAGGAGGCCCACAAACCGGGCAGGTACCCCTAATGCCCTGTCCCACCGCCTTGGCTTGTCCCAGTGACAGACAAGCTGAGTGGAAACTCACCTTCTTCTTCCAGATGCCCTTCACACCTGGCACTGCCTCATACAGTCTGTTGATGGCTTCCCTGCAATGGACAGACCCCGGCCTGGTCACTGCTCCAGACCCCCAGCCCTTCCCAGCTGCCTTCTCCCCCCACACTGCTCTGTGGGCCTGCTGGCACAAGCCCCCGCAGCCCCGGGCGCCGCAGCCTCCCCGCAGCGCTGCCCCACGTCATGGCCCGTGGTACGTAATCCCAGCTGGGGCCACCTCCCTTCTCCTCTTTCCACCTATTGATCTGCGGCAGTGCCCTTCGTCCATGTCCCTGCATGCAGGCTGGGTCCTGCAGGGCACGGCTCCTCCTGACCCCTGTTCCCTTCTCTGCACAGAGAGCACCCAGGGCCACCACCGGGGACTTGGGGTGGCACTGGCGTGAGGGAGAGTGGGACTGCAGGGCCGTACCTGGTGACCTGTGTCCGGGTGTTGAAGTCGAGGGACCTCATGGAGCGCAGCACCTCAATGCACCCCATGTACTGCGGGGGAAAGCAGTCCGAGCCGGCAGCACAACAGGGCAGGCAATGGAGGGGAGAGGCCGGTATCAGGAAGAAGGGCCTTCCCCAGCTCCAGGGATCACACAGCAGCTTTTGCTCCCCAACCCAAAACACCCCATCATATGCCCAGACCCCGTGCTGAGACCCCACGAACTCATCTGTGTGCTACAGTTTGGGATGTCTCGTAGGGGCTGACAACACTGGAGTCCCAAGGTGGGCTCCACTGCCCAGCAAGCCCCTGGCCCCCGGCCCGATCGGAAGCTGCATGTGCCGGGGGCAGCTGCCGCGGTCCGGCCGTGCGGGGGGACTCGAGCGAGGGCTCTGCCCGCAGCCGTCGGGAGGAGCGGCCGGACCCGCCGAGCCCCGCACACGCCTGGGGCCGGGGTCTCCGCGCCCTCCCGAGTCACCGGGCTCCGGCGGGACTTACCCGGACAATGTAGGAGACGCCGGGCCCCAGCACCCGCTCGTCGGGGTGCAGCCAGCCCTGCGCCGGTTTGCGGATGAAGCTGCCCTTGCGGCTCCACTCGTCCCCGCCGGGCCGAGCCCCCGCCGGCGCCGCCGCCGCCCCCGCGCCCGCCCCGCCGTCCCCGCGCCCTCCCGCCGCCCGGCAGCGCGCAGGGCGCGGCGCAGAGCGGCTCGCAGGCGCCCAGGACGGCGGCCAGCCCCGAGGGGGACTCCGCCGCGGCGGGGGCATCCCGGGCGGCGCCGGCGGAGCCGCGGCCGAGGAAGCCGCTGGAGCCGGGGAACTTCCACTGCGGCATCCGCGGCAGCAGCGCGCAGAAGGTGGTGCCGTGCTCGGGCTCCTCGCCCGCCGCAGGGCACGGCGCGGGGGCCGGCGACGGCATGGGAGCGGTCAGCGGCTCGTCGCGGAAGCGGTCATACTTGGGCTCCGGGAGCATGCCCGGGGCCGCGCTCCGCTCCGCTCCGCTGCCGCCGCGCCGGCTCCCACCCCCGCCCGCTCCCCGGGGCCGCGCCGCGCTGATGTCATGGTGCGAGCGCTCCGCCGCCCGCCCGGCCCCGCATCCTCCGCCCCCGGCCCCCCCGCCGCGCCGGACCCGCGGCCGCCAGAGCATCCCCGTCCCGCCCAGCATCCCCGCCCACCGGAGCATCCCCGCGCACAAACAGCGCCCACGCCACGCCTCGGCTGCCCTCACGAACACGGCCCGTGGGGGCCGGAGCCACCCACGCTCTGCTCTCCGTTCTGCTCCAAACCCCCGGCCATGGTCTGTGGCCGCGCCAAAGCCCGCGGGGCCGGCGAGTTTCCAGCTTTGCCGCAAGCGTCGGGAGCGAGGGGCTGGGGGTAGCAGGCAGGGGAGGGTGACGGCCCCTCCCAGAGCCACAGGGCTGAGGCACAGGCTCTCGGCCGCTCGCGTTTTGCGTTAGCTGGAGAGAAAGCGGCCAGCAGCCTCCGGCACTGCCCTCGCCCACAGCAGGGACATTTTCTGCTCTTTCCACCTCTGCATTCCCGGGAAGCGCTGCACAAGCCCAGGGCTGGCCGGGGAGGCGGGGGAGGGCTTGGCCAGGCTTGGTTGCACAAGTGGGCTGCCCTACTTCTGTGCCTCCCAGCCCACTGGTCTTTTTCGCTCTGATTTCATCTGCCTCCAAAGCCAGATCCGATTCCCGCTTTGTTTATATCTGTCTAGAGGGCTCAGGCACTAAAAAAGCACAAACATTTTCTTGTTTTTCTGCTTGTAACTGCAGCGAGCAGGGGCGAAAAATCCCACAAAACCTTTAAAGGTACTTTCTGACCTCAATCGAGCAATTCGCCCTTGCTCCTACCCCGGGGCTGCGGCGTTTTTCGAGCGGCTCAGAGGGCTCCAGGCTGCCTGGGCCCAGAAGGGCGAGGAAGCCAAAGCAGACCCACAGCAGCTCTGCTGTGCTGGAGCCCCGGAGACCCTCACCTTTCCCCAGCCGTGCATCCCCTCCATCCCCAAAGTGGGGCTCCATCCCCGCAGCATCACAGCTTCCTTGGAGCTTCCTTGGGCCGCTCTTCGGTCCAACGACCCCCAGCCCTCGCAGCAACCGGCACAAACAAAACCGGAGCCTCCCCGGGGGCCGGCCATGCCCTGGACGCCGCAGCAGCCTTTGTCTTTCCTCCTCACTGTCTCCTGCTCCCTGGCAGGTGATGGGGTGAGAGCCAGTAATTGCTCTAAGTGCGATCAATAAATCAAGGTAATAGAATTACATCTGCTGTTGCCATGTTGGGAACCGCTTCCCTGCTCTCTGATCTCTCTCCTTGGTTTTGTTTTTAAGCCGCTGCAGAGCACTGGAACAAATCAGGCTTCTCCATGCTCTTATAAGCGGCTCCAGGAGGGTCCAAGGGGCTGGGAGTCAGCCGAGGGATGGTATCGTGTCCCGGCAGAGGTTACAGGCAACGTGCAGAGCACTCCGGGGACCAGGGGCACCCTGGGGCCTGGGGACAGCACAGCCGGGCACGGTGCAGCAGCCCTGGGGAGATGGAGCTGCTCTCCACTCCCACACAAGTCCCGGGACATCGGGGGATTGCTTTCATCTTTCAGGTGGAGTTACCTGAGGGGACTTTCCCTCGAGTTTAATCATTACTTAAAGGAAACCTCCGTGAACAAAGGCTGGATCGCAGCCTCTAGCGCTCCGCGGGCGGGTAGGCGCCCTGACAGCCTCTGGCTGCCCCACGGTGAGATCCCTCCAGGCATCCCAGGTCGCCTCCCGTGTGCACCGCTGCCCGGTACTGTCACGTCGAGAGGGCGGGGTCGAGCAGAGCGGCCCTGGCGAGCATAAAACTTGTCTAACCTGTGCCCAATTAATGTCCTCTGACCCCGCACCAATGTAATCAGCACCACGCGCTCTCTGTCTCGTGCAGGATTAATTAGGACGCGCCCCAAGCCCTGGCGGCACCGGGGCAGGAGCTGCTAGCCACCGGCAGCCCCGGCCGCCCCTCCCCACCAGCACCGGGCTCAGGGAAGGGATAGGATAATCCTGGGGAGGCGCTTGGTTGTCACCACCCTGGGATGCTGGTGCTGAGAACGGAGCCACCAGCTCGGCACCGAGAGAGCCGCGATGGGGCAGACACGGCTCTTCCCGAGCCGCCGGTGCCGCCAGCCCCGGGGAGGCCACACGTCCTTGTTCAACCCGCCTGCCCCAGCCGGGAGTGCTGCCCGTGATGGAGCAGCAGCCGCTCCAAAGGCACCTCGGGGCTCTGAGTCGCTGCCGGTGCCACCGCCCGTTGCCGGTGCCACCGCCGGTCCGTGACGTCACGGCCACGCCCCAGCCAGCGGAAACGCCCGCCCTCCTTCCCCGCTCAGTCAATCATAAGCCAGAGAGGCCGATGAGGAAGAGGCGGAGCAGCCAATGAGGTGCGCCGGAAGTGCCGGATCCCGGTCCGGGGGCGGGGCCAGCGGGCGGGGTCGCCCCCTCCGCTCCCCACCCCCGCCCTCAGCCCCGGGCCCGGCGCTCCCCGCCCGGTGCCGGCCGGTCCGGTGCCGGGTCCGGGCCCGGGCTCGGGCTCGGCTCAGCGCGGCCCGGTCCGGTTCGGCCCGGCCCGCCACAGGGAGGATGGGGCAGCCGCGGCGGCCGGCGATCGGCAGCGGCCCGGCGGCGCCATGACCGGCGAGAAGAAGAAGAAGAAGCGGCTCAACCGCAGCGTCCTGCTGGCCAAGAAGATCGTGATCCGGGACGGGGCCGGCGTGAGCGCGGGGCTGGGCGCTGTCCGGGGGATGGTGGGGGCCGGGACTGACGGGAGCGCGGCCGCGCGGGGCCCGGGCGGTGCCGGTGCCGGTACCGGTGTCCGGTGCGCGGTGAGGGCTCTCCGCGCTGGGCCGCACCCTCAAACCGCCGCTGCAGCTGCCGGCCCGGGGCGCGGACGGGATGGACCCGGCGGATGCTGCAGCCCCAAGGATCCCATGGATGGGCGCTGCACCTGCCGGCTTTGTGCCGCTTTCTCGGTTCGCTCTCGTTCCTGGGCAGCAAAACCACCGCGGGCCCGGACGGGGAATCCTCAACTGTCCTGCTGGGGTTGGATTTCAGCATCCTAGGCTGTCTGTAGCCTATGAACAGAAAGAACGTTTCAGAACAGCATCTCTCGCTGCCTTCATTCGTGTTTTGAATCCTGCTCAGCTGCATGAGCTCTCTGAAATGCAGGACGAGGCCGCTGAAAGGTTTTTTACTTTTCTCTGTTTTGCAGCGACAGGGGATCGGGGAGCCCAGCGTGTACCACGCCGTGGTGGTGATTTTCCTGGAGTTCTTTGCCTGGGGGCTGCTGACCACGCCGATGCTGACGGTGAGTGTGTCTCCATGGGAGCTCTCCTGGCGCTCCTGAGAATTAAGGTCTTAGCCCAACCTTTCCTTGGGGAACTATGGAAAAGGAGTCTTTGGTTATGCAAAAACATTTCAACATATTAGCCTGGTAATATAAAATGCAAACCAAACATACAGACAGCGTAAAGGGACCTGCAGAGAAGTGATGTGTTGACAGAAAGTAAAACCAGAGGGAGTTCAGGTGATGGGGAAGGACATGTTTGAGGCTCATCCAAGCATGCTGGAACCATTTATAGACCTGCTAAATGTTAAGGACAGTGGTTTCCCATACTGGAAAGGGCAGGCAGAGCTCCTTACATGGAGGCATTGTTCACTGGATGTTTCCCCTTTTCCCTGGAATGTGCCCTCCAGGCCTCTGGCTGGCAGATGCTTAGGGAAATTTTGAAAAAGTTGCTAACTACTGACTTTTTAATTTGATTTTGGTTTGTCTTCCCTCCAGGTCTTACACCAGACTTTTCCTCAGCACACGTTCCTGATGAATGGCCTGATTCATGGAGTCAAAGTAAGGAATATTCCTTCCAGGATTTCCTTTAAATCTGCCATCGGTGCAAGAATTATTATCTATATAATTTGCTGATGTTAGCCAATATTTTTCCAGTTTGAGGGAGCTCTGGCAAACCCGATGCAAAAGGAAGGATACAGACATGGGGCAGCTTGTTCAGCTGATTTTACTGAGCAGGACAACATGCTGCTTGTCAGTGTGGGGCTGGAGTTACAACAGCTATGTGTTTCAGCTGGAAATATTCTCATCAGCATGAGATCAGCCCTGTGCCCATCCTCTGAAGCATAACAGAATGAAAAAATCTGTGATATCTAAACTTATTAGTGATAAAAGTTGAAACCAAGTGGCCTCAGTGACCTCCAGGCAGGAGGTGAGAATGTGCTGTGGCACAGGGAGCTTCTTGCACTAAACCAGCATTCCCAGAGCAGAATTTCAGGCAAAAGTTGTAAACAGGCAATAATCCTGTGTTCTGGCTGGGGAATCAGGCAACACAGACAGTTCTTGGCTGTCTCTGGCAAGAGGATCTTGGAAAACAGCCCCAGATGGGTTTGCTGGGCACTCCCATCAGCACTGAAAGGCTCTGCCCTGCCTGCCTCGGGCTTGGGAGACATGGAAAGGCCTTGAATAATTTTATTTGTGCTTAATGGGCCTGGCTTCTCATTGTGTCTGTCCTGTCTCCACCTACAAGGAAAAGCTTTCCCCAGAACTGCAGTAGCTGTTGCCATGGTGGAGCTGTGCCAGCAGCTTTCCAGGTCCTGGCAGGGCTGCCTGGGTGCCCACAGCACTCTGCAGGGAGCAGGAGTGCTCAGTGGGGCCTTGCTGGTCGAGGATTTGTTTTTCCCTCCCTAAAAGGTGGTGGGGAGTTTAATAAACTGCTCTGTTGTAACAGCATTGCTGCTTGTAGCAATCGGTAATGGGTTGTTGAAAGCTCTCACTGAGGGGTTTCTGTGTCCTCTGGTCTGTCTGTCCATCCCAGGGTCTGCTCTCTTTCCTAAGTGCCCCGCTGATTGGTGCTCTCTCTGATGTCTGGGGCAGGAAATCCTTCCTCCTTCTCACTGTCTTCTTCACGTGTGCACCAATTCCCCTGATGAAGATCAGCCCATGGTGAGTTCACCCTCAGTACAGCCCCAGGGTTCTGAAGAGGGGAAGGAGCACGAGGCTGAAGGAGGAGGGTTTGCAGGTGTTCACTTCAGGATGAGATGGAAAAGTCTCATCCGTCTCAAGGATGGAGGAGGATGCTCAGCCTAGAGACTGAGTTGTCTGGTTCTGCTGGAGGGTTCAGTTGGGAATAAAGGGTTGGTCTGTCCTCTGTTCTTGTTCCCTCATTCAGTGCATTATTTCTATTAGGGAAAATAAGTGGTAAAACTTCAGGGATCTCCAGACCAAGACTCCATGTTCTTGTTCTGGTGCACTGGATGGACTGAAGGGAAAACAAGGGAGAAGCTCTGCTTCAGCAGCTGTGGACTGTGGTGTGGTTGCTTTCTAACTCTGCCTTGGGTTCCTGCAGGTGGTACTTTGCTGTCATTTCCATGTCTGGGGTGTTTGCTGTCACCTTTTCTGTGATTTTTGCCTACGTTGCCGATATCACACAGGAGCATGAGCGCAGCACGGCGTATGGCCTGGTAAGGAGCTGAGTCACTGTCCTGGCTCTTGAAGGGAATATCTGGGGCTTTGCAGGTAGGAGAAGTGTAAAATTAGGGTGGGAGATTGATTGACTAATCACAGTCTCCCTGTCCATCTCTTTGGGGTTTAGCTTTGGGGTGGATGTTGATCTCTGCCCACTCTGAGTGCTGGCTGTGTTGTATAAACCAGCGTGGCCCTTGAGCTTTTCCACACCAGGAAAGGGGGAGCCTGTGGTGCTTGGTGTGATCCTGCCCTTCCTGTAGTTTTACTGACAGGACCGTGTGCGAAGTGCTAGGACAGCTTTGATTTCCCTTTGCTAGAACTTAGCCCAGGTGCACCAAGAGAATCTGTCATCTGTCTCTGCACAGGAGTCCCTGTGAATTCTTGTTTACCTCTCCATCAGAGATGCCAGGACGAAGTTTCCCTGGGTCACTGGGGAGGAGGAAATGGGTTCTAGGAAGAAGAGGCTGCAGGGATGTTTTGTGCTTCCAGGTGTCAGCCACGTTTGCTGCCAGTCTGGTCACCAGCCCGGCCATCGGCGCGTACCTCTCCCAAGCCTACGGTGATACCTTGGTGGTTGTGCTGGCTTCAGGGGTTGCTTTGCTGGATATTGGCTTCATCCTGCTGGCTGTGCCTGAGTCACTGCCTGAAGAGATGCGCCCAGTCTCCTGGGGAGCCCCAATCTCCTGGGAACAAGCTGACCCATTCGCTGTGAGTGAGCCTGCTGCTGTTTTCTGGTGTGCTGGTAATGCTTAATGTTTGCTTTAGTCCTGGTTTTTAAGGTGTTTAGATGTTTTTAGTCCTGATTTTTAAGGTGTTAAGTCCTTGATTCGGCTGTCTTTGTACCTGGAGATTTTTCAGTGATACTAAGTCAAATTTAAAAACATTGTTTCTCATTGCCCACCCCTTTCCCTGCAGTCCTTGCGGAAGGTGGGTCAGGACTCCACAGTGCTGCTCATCTGCATCACCGTCTTTCTCTCCTACCTTCCCGAGGCCGGCCAGTACTCCAGCTTCTTTCTCTACCTGCGACAGGTCAGTCTCTGTCAAAGTCCTGGGTGCAGGAAATCCTGGCCTAAAAATACAATCAGAGTTGTGTCACCTGTCCCAAGGTGGCTTTTCTTGGCCAATAACTCACTAAAGCTGAAGTTGTAAGAAATGGTGATTTGTTCCAGCTCTCCTGGAGAGTGTGTGAGCCTTGGGACTGCTCTGTAGGCACTGCCAGGGGCAAGGCCTGGCTTGGCTCCTTGCTGGTGTCTGCCTGGCCATCCTGGCTATGCCACCTTCAGGCACTGGAAGGGGAGCTCAGCGATTTAAAACCAGCTCAGTGATTTCTTCAGCTAGAGGAAAATCTTCTGTAGCAACCCAGAGGCAGTGGCTATTAATGTGCAGGTCCCTGAGAAGCAAATTCAGTAAACATTGTTTAAGTAATAAGCAGATGGGACTCAGTTTCTTCAGTCAGGAAAAGCCAATTCTTTGTTCACAAAGCTCATATTTATAGAAAATATCAGAAGGTACTGTGTTAGACCTAATTGGCTAACAATACACTGACAGTTTATTGGTCAGTAAATGGCCAGGGTGTACATCTGTCAAATCTCTCTATTTTTGGTTAGTTTACATATTTTGTTCAGTGATTCCCATGGGACAGATTTCCTGCTTATTACAGGTGCAAACTGTTTTTCTCTACAAGAATAGTTTGTTATGCTAACTGCTTCTCATTCCTCTCATTCTTCCTTATGGCAACTTACAGGCCAGCTGGTAATTCAGCAGAGCAAGACCTGATTTTATAAGGCCTTTCTTTTATAATATTTCTACCTGTATGCAATAAACATGACACTGATGGAGTGGCTCTTGTCACCTGGTGCAAATCTGCCTGACAAGTCCCTCTTTGATGTTTTCACAGGTCATTGGTTTTTCCTCAGAGACTGTAGCAGCCTTTATTGGTGTAGTTGGAATTCTCTCTATACTGGCTCAGGTGAGAAGCAATTTCTGTGTTGGCTTGAGCAGTCTGCTGTAAGAATGTCCAGAATTTCTGATTTTGGGGCCACTGCATTGTCAGAATTCCTGTGGCCACACAGACTTTTGAACAGAGATCTTAAACTGGGAGGGACCTGTAAGGATCATCAGAGTCCCTCAGGTTCCTGTCCTCTTGTCTCCTGGTGTTGCCCTCTTTCTTTGCCCCTGCTTGAAAACACCTGTTTTTCTTTCCAGACAGTCGTGTTGGGAATTCTCATGCGTTCAATAGGAAATAAAAACACCATCCTCCTGGGACTAGGCTTCCAGATCCTGCAGCTTGCCTGGTATGGCTTTGGATCACAGCCTTGGTGAGGGTTTGCCCACGTCTCTCTCTCTCTGTGGCCGCTCCCACCCTGCAGCACAGGGTGAGGCTGTGGCTGTTCCTCACAGCTGCCTCCTTCCTCCCCAGGATGATGTGGGCAGCAGGAGCTGTGGCTGCCATGTCCAGCATCACCTTCCCAGCCATCAGTGCCATGGTGTCGAGGAACACGGATCCTGACCAGCAGGGTGAGTGCCTGGGGACCCAGCTGATGGGGGAGGTTCATCCCAGCAGGTGCTGAGCTGGCACAAGGGCAGTGGAGGGGTGGGCAGGAACATCTGTGCCAGCTGTGAAGTGTCACTGTACTCACAGCAGTATTGACACTCACTTTGACTGTGGCTGATGCTTTACAAGGGAACTCCCAGGTCATGCAAGTGGGTGTTTGGTGTTGTCTGAGGCAGAGGAGGCTGCTGTATTTTGCTTGCCTCACAGTACATCTCCGAGTCCTCAGTTAAATTCCAGTTCATTGTTGTTTGATGTGTCCATGCTTATTTCAGTCTGCAAAGCAGCAAGCCCAGCATTACTGGTTTTTGTAGAGCCTGGCACTGAGAGAAGCTGCTCATCTTCCAACCCCTCCCCCTGCACATCAGCCCAGATCCAAGTGCTTGATCCTGTCTCTAAATATCTCTAAATATGTAATCCTCAAATAAAGCAAGTTTCTTTGGAAAGCTGGAGGCATTTCCCCCATCCTCACTGTGTCCCCAGGTGTGGTGCAGGGGATGATCACTGGAATTCGGGGTCTGTGTAACGGCCTGGGGCCGGCGCTCTATGGTTTTGTCTTCTATCTCTTCCACGTGGAGTTGAACGAAATGGCTGAGGTGGAAACTTTGGGCAAGGCCTCCAAACCCAACATGGCCAACCCTACAGATGAGGTACCTATTCAGCTTCTCACTCTGTTTGCTGGGCTGTGTTTGCCCTCATGCTTGAATCATTCCTGTCTCTCTCTCTCTCTACAGAGCAGCATCATCCCTGGGCCCCCCTTCCTGTTTGGGGCGTGCTCCGTGCTGCTGTCGCTGCTGGTGGCCCTGTTCATTCCAGAACACAACCTGGCACTGAGGTCAGGCAGCCACAAGAAGCACAGTACGGGGGCCCAGGCCCACCCCCACAGCCCACCAGCTGGGGGGTCTGATGGCAAGGAGCCCCTGCTGGAGGACAGCAGTGTGTGAGGTGGGACAGGGGACCTGCCCCGTGGCTCGACTCCACATCAAGGATGGACTCAGCAGGAGCTCGGGGAGGGGGAGAGTGGGATCTGAGGTAACAGACTGTGCCACTAACAGCTACTGAGGAGGGACGAGGTTTCCCTTCGAGCCAAATATACCCAGCTGGTGCAAACATGGAATTGTATCACCTGGTGCTGATGGAAAGGGGAGATAAGGAACTGCTCCACTGGAGGGATAGTTCTGGAAAGCAAACCTGCCCTTGTGCGTGACCCCTGTGTGCCCTGCCAAACCCTCTGCTCACCGCTCACCAGAGATGGAGCCAGCGTGGGCTGTTTAGTGGGAGCTCACTGAGCTGCCCCTGGAATAAAAGATGGCATTTGCTCCATGCCCCATCCCTGATACAGCTGGTTCCTGCTTCTGGCCCCTGGCACCCCTGCACATTGTGTGCTGAGGGGATGGGCTGCGTGTGTGAAGCACAGGGAGTGGAGCTCTGAGCTTCCTCTCTGCTGGAGGGCCTGAGGAATTTGCCCATTCTGCCCCAAGTGAAACTTAGACCAAAAAAATATAAATCTACTGACTTAATGTTCTGATGAAGAGGATAAAAATGAAGAAGTTGCAGCTGACATAAGGGGGAATGGGCAGGTGAGAGAAGGGCAACTACATGAATTACAAATGCTTGGATGGCCACAATGGCTGCTGTTCTGTTTGATTTTCTTGTCACGCTGAGGTGGCATTTGCCTGTTGCCTCCATGGGCAGTAGGTAGAGGGATTTTTTCAGAAATCTTTTTCTGGAGCTGTGAGGGTTGTTTAAGAGATACAGTTCTCTGGCAGGTTGGAGAAACAACTTGGCTGTGCTGAGCACTTTGGACATGCGTGGTTTCCTGAGAGAAAGGTCAGAGAAATGACTGTTTACCTTGTATAAATCACGTTGGTTTGCCCCTGAGCTCCTGCCATCTGATGCTAAACCCAAAGAGTGTTCAATAGATCCTGATGGAGAAGGTTGTGTTGATTTGGACTTAGGGGTTTGGATTCCATGTGGTATTTCTGAGCCTGCTGTGGAGGCTTTTGTTTATGGAACACTGGAACTGCAACCTCTGCTGCAGGCTCAGCTGTGCTCAGAAAGAGCAGGAGGTGCTTGGAGCATTGTGAAAGGAGCTGAGGCAAACAGAGAATGTGTGGTTGTTTATAGAAATGTGGCAGAGGGCAGGAAACAATTGTTCTCATTTGAGGAGATAAGAAGTGGTGGCATTGAGCTGGAAAGTAAGGACCAAACTGAGGACACTTCAGGAATCATTTGTTAAAGGAATTGAGGGCACAGCAGCCAAACCAGTCTTGCCTTGGCTGTTCTCTGGCTGGGGTCCCCTCTCTGTGGATTTGGGGAAGGTTACCCAGGGGAGAGCAGCCAAAAGGGAGGCAGTGCTGGCCCTTTACGTTGTGAATCTTTACAGACACACAGCAGCAACTGCAAATGCCATTTGGTTATCAGAGGTGGGTGTTTAAGTGAAAGAATTGACAGTTTGTTTTGCATTGATCTGGCCTGGTGGCAGCTCCTGCGCTCAGAACTAGGAGCAGCTGGGATACAGAGGGATGCTGAGGTGGGTCTGGCTGCAGGTCTGGGGAGCAGAGCCAGCAGGAATTTCCTTGACCTGCCATGACTCCATTTTTCCAAAGCTCCTTGTGGTGACACTCCCAATTCCCAAACATTACTGGGGTGGTCAGTACTGTGTGTGCATGACAAGCTTTTATCCTGAAGGAAATCCTGTCACTTGCACTTCCAGGCAGCAGTTCCCTCTGTGTTCCTCACAAAAATGCCTTTTTTAGATGGGACTTTCACCGAGTCCCAGCAATCTGTTGATTTACAATGGATCAAAGTGAGCTGAAGTAGGCTTTTCCCTCACACACAGACGAAGTAAAACATGGAATTGTTACCTCGCTCACATGGAGGCAGTCGGAGCTTCACGGGTACAATATAGTGACACGTTACAAAAAAATGAGCATAATTTATATGATATAAAGTATATAGAGATATATTTTTAAAAGTTCTCTCCCTTATTGCATAGTTTATCGAAACCAATGTGTTTCTGGTCCCATTCCCTCTCACCACTGCTGCTGCCTGTGGCCTCTCAGCCTCTCTTTCCCCTCAGACCCCAGAACTGTCCAGCAATCTTCCCTCCCTAGTCATGTCCCTCACAATGTGACCCCTGAGCTTCTGGTCATGCTGATTGTGCATCATGGGCCTGGAGTGTTTTGATCTCTTTGTCAGCCCCCAAACTCGGGGCCAGGTGCTGCCAGCAGGTGACTGCCAGGTCAGGGGCTGTGGCCTGGTGTGCTGTCACTGGTGATGGCACTGGGCACCAGTGGGGTACAGCACTGGGAAGCTGGGGTGGGGATATGGCAGTGAGTGGATGGAGGGGGGCACAGCACCAGGCAGCAGCAGGACAGCTACAGGTGCCATTACCAACAGAAAGCTGGCTTGTGCTGGTGTGCAGAGCTGGGAGCAGGGGCTCTCTGAGGCTGGGAGCAAGCAGAGATTCCTTCCCACCCACATGGGGTTCCTCTCACCTGGTTCAGCGGGGCCTTGGCCCAGTGCCTCCCCTTCCCTTGGCGCAGGGCTGTGACCCCTGCACTGCTCTGCCTTGGTGGGACAGAGCAGGAGCTGGGCCAGGCGGGGCTGGAGCCGCAGTTACCGGAGCCAAATGAAGAACGACTTGTTCTGAAGGGCCGGTGCTTCTGCAGCATCCCACGTGGAGGCTGGAAAGGCTGTGTGGAGCATTCAGCTAATTTTGCCAATTCTTGTTACTTTATATAAAAACGCAACTTTTTAAAAAGGAGTCTTTTCTTAAAATCCGCTTGATCTGCTGTGCAGTGCCTGAGCCTGGCTGTTTAACATTGGGATTCCCAGGAATTTGTCTGCAAGGACTTAAAATCTGGGATGGTAACAGCAATGCCCAAACACAAGGCAAAAATCATCTCAATCGCCTGTCAGCAGTCCTGGCAGGTCAAGTGAGTTTCAACTGATCTTGTTGCATTAAAAACCTGAGTTACACCATTGCTTTATCTTCTGCCATTAATTTTGCAAAGTAGTAACTTTTTACTTCCCGGTTTTTATTCTTTTTCTGCACTCCAAAGGCTGTTGACAGCTGTGGTATCTTTAAGCGTGGGCACTGGGCCCCACCTCTGCTCTCTCACAGTTCACCATCATGTGCATTTGTGTGTCTCTTTTTTAAGCTAACGATAAAATGTATTTATTTTGGTTCAAGTTGTTTTTGGAACTGGCTAATCTCTCCCTCTGATGGATTATTTATTAAACTGCTGCTTTCCTGTTGTGTTGAAGGTCTCTGTCCTTGTTCCTCTCCATCACCAGTGGTACCAGGCAACTTCTGCCCAGAATTGAAGTGCCCCTTGAGAATTATGTGAAAATGTGGGACAGGTTTGGGAGAGTTGGGCTGGGGCTGCCAGTCCCTGCCCCAGCCCAGGATGGGAAGCAGGTCCCTGGCTCCTGTCTGTCCCACTGGAGCCTCCTCCTGGACTGGTTTTTAGTAGCCCCGACTCTATAGTCTTAATTTTCAGCCAGGCCTAATTTAGATCTTATCTGACTCATTTAAACACTCTTTGTGGTGGCTGAGGAAGGTCCTAGGTGACTAATATAATCCCAGAAAATACAAACACAAGTCAGCTCTGGGATGGGAACTGATGCTTGATGGATGGTATCCTGGAAACATGAGCCATTACACAGCCTGTTGCTTCTGTATGTATTTCCTCTGGACTGGAGCTAGCTTTTGTTTTGTTTCCATCTTTAATTGAGAGAAAACCTCCAACTTGTCTTGTGTGATGTTGCTGGAGAACAAAGGGCAGGTGTTGCAGTGCAGGATATTGTTGACCACCCTTCCCCCTGGTGTGGTGGTTCCTGGGGCAGTGGCAAAGCCTTGTCCCTTCTGGTGGTGACAGCCTGGGGCTAGACCCCGACCTGAGGGGCTCTGGGGGTATCCTGTGCTGGAGCCAGCACTGGTCCCTTGGTGGTTTGTGTCTCCACACTGAACTGTTTTGTTTCCTGAGCAACATCTCTGGACAAAGTATTGCCCGGCACAAATCCCCGTGCCTGCCCTGCGGGAGGAAGCACAATCGGCTTCCAGGAAAGGTGTTCAGGCCCCCGAGTCTGGAAAACCATCATTCCCTTCGTTCCTTCAAAGGCTTCCTGTGGGCTGGAAAACACTCCTGGTGTGAAAGCTTGCTCCTTTGCCCTGTGCACGCAAGCTGGTGATGTCCCTGTGCTGTGCCCAGCGCAGCAGCAGCTCCTGTACTCCTCTGGGGTGCGGGAAGGTCTGAATCCATGAAGGAGAGGTTCCAAGCAGGTGGTGGAATAGGGGTTGAGGTGGGTCCACTGCTCTGAGCTGTACTGGGGCTCTGCCACATCACTCTGAGCTGGGCCAAGTCTCCTGACCTGCCCCTGGCTCGGTGGCTGAGCCATTGGAACTGCAGGGTTATCAGGTGTCCATGACTTCAGTTTCCTCTGTGTTGCTCCCTCTGTGGGCGGCTGGGCACTTCCAAACCCCAAAACACAGGAAGTCCAGCGCAGGGTGTTGGGATTTCTGGTAACTGCTAATTTCTTGAGGGCCAGGAAGGTCTGGGGAAGCTTCTTTTTAAGATGAGGTGGTTCCATAAATGCTCAGCTCTTATTCAGACACTGATTCAGGGGTTTTCTCATCACACTGGTGCCACAATCAGGGTTATGGGAGAGGAAGGTGAAACCCTGACATCACATGTGTGTCCTCAAGGTTCCCAGACTCAATTTTGGGAAAAGCCTGGCAGTGTGGGAGCAGCCCTGGCCATGGTTTGTCCCAGAGCTGGGCAGGGGGGGCTCTGGTGGCTGCTGGAAAATCCGGGAAGTGGCTCTGTTAACACAGGATGGAAGGAACAAAAACCCCAGCATCATTAATCACCTGCTTCAGCTGAGTGTGCACATTTGGTGGGGAGTGTTTACAGAGAACTTTCCTTGCTCAGAGGCCTCCGACACCCTCAAAGAATTAATGGCATGACCTCCTAAAAGGATGCGTGGCATGCCCAGTGCACAGAGTTGCCTCTCAGAACAGTTCCCAGATGAGAAATGTCCAGGTCCTGTGATATCACTGGGTGCAGAGACGGGCATGTCCCTCCCTCAGCCCTTTGGGACATTCCCTGGCCTTGGGTGCTGCCTGGAAGGATGGGATGGGGCAGAACAGGGCTCATTTCTCCACGGGGAGCTGGGCAGGAACAAGGGAGTGATGCCAGACCCAGTGTGGACCCAGGACAGATGCTGAGGGCCTTGAGGTTGGATAATGCAGGGTGTTCAACACCTCTGTGGTAACACTTTCTCCAACTTTACCACAAGACCAACCCTCACAAGAACAACTGTTTCCATCTCTGAAAAAAACCCTGTTTGAGGAATAAATGCACCCAGCAACAGGGCTGACCATGGGCCCTGGCTTTTCACAACCGTGTGTCCCCAGCAGCTATTGGGGTCATGGAAAAGTTGGTTTGCCAGGGACTCTGGGGGAGTGATGTAGCCTGAAAAAAACAGGGATAGAGCTGGATCTGAGCCACATCCTGGGGTGCAGGTGTCTGTGCAGGGCTCCCCAGAGGGGTGATGGGGGCCCCTGCAGCCACACGGGGACAGGGACACACTCCTTTGGGACAGGGGTTTTCCCAGGTTGGGAGGGGGCTGCTCGGCTGGGCATTGTGCAAGAGCCAAACTTGGAAGAAAATCAGAAACCTCCCTCTGGAAATACCCCTCGGGCTGGAAGTTGTGGAGGTCCTGGGGCCAGTGCTCGTGGGGGCGGTTCCTACAGGGCTTAAGAAGGGCTGAGGTTGGAGCCGGCGGCAGAAGGACACAGCCCCAGCCAGAGGCACCCGCTCCTGAAAGGGGGGAAGGAAGGAAAGAAGGGAAAACCAGCCCTGCTGCTGCCCTGTGGGTGATGAAGCCAGCTCCTGTCCTTCTCCTCCTCGGCTCGCTGTGGGGCTGCAGCGGTGAGTGCCACGGGGCCAAGAGCCACCCTAATCCCCTGACCCGCTGTGCTGCCCTGCTCTGCTCCTGCTGCTCTCTCCTTGCTTCTCCCTACAGTCCCAGGACCTCCCTGTCACTGAGCCGTGACAGCCACCGTGTCCCCAGGTCGCTGCTGTGGCTCCCTGTCCCGGCACTCAGAGCTGTGGGGTGCCGGTGGCTGTCCCCTCCCCTGACCCTGCACTTTCCTCCTGCCCAGGGCGCCCTGCTGACAGGCTGGTGGTGACACCTCGGGAGCCGGTGGTGCCGTTTGGGGGCTCAACAGAGCTGAACTGCTCCTTGGCCTGCGCAGGGGGCAAGGTGGAGTGGATGGGGCTGGACACCGCCCTGGGGACCATCTCCTCCTTCTCCACCCACAGCATCCTGCACATCAGACATGCCACTGTGGCCACGGAGGGCATGAAGATCTGCCAGGGCAGATGCCAAGGAAAGGAGTACTACAAAACTGCCAAACTGAAGGTCTACGGTAAGCGCACCCAAACCCTGGATCCCAAAGGTAGCCCCTTTCCTCCTGAGCTATGCTGTGCTGCCAAAAATCACCCTTGACACTGCCACTCCTTTCCAGCCTTCCCAGACTCGCTGAGGCTGGAGGCAGCTCCCCACATGCTGCGCCCGGGATACCCCGCCAAACTGAACTGCTCAGCCACGCACCTGTACCCTATCAATGAGCTGGCCCTCACCTGGTACCGGGGGAACCAAGTGGTGAAAACAGGCTTTGATTATGACGACGACGATGAGGAGCTGTATAAAATTGTTTCCATCCTCTCTGTGGATGGGACAGAGGTGGCAGAAGGGGTGGAGTTCAGATGTGAGGTGACGCTGCAGGTCGGGCAGGAAACCTTCACCAAGGTGGCATCTCTGGTGGCAAGTGCTGAGGGTGAGTGCCAGGACGGGCTGGGGACCCCAACCTGTATGTACCCCATCCCCTGGAGCCAACCCCCACTGGCCTGTGCTCCTCGAATAGCTCTGCCAAGCAGGAGCAGCCCCAACTTCTGCACCCCTCCTGAATCCACCATCCCTGTCCCTCCTAGCAGTGCCCCTTTGCTCCTGCTCACTGTGCCCAGGGGGTGGAGGAGGTTGGGGCTGTAGTGAGGTCACCTGTGACCAAGGCCGCGGGTTTTTTTGGTCACCTGTGACCAAGGCCACAGCTGTGTGTTTGCAGCTGTGACGGAGCAGCCGGCGGCTGTGGTCACCTCCACAGGGAGCCCCAGCACAGCCAGGCCTGTGGCCAACACAACACTTCCTCCAGGGCCGAGTGTCCCTAAAGATGATCTCACCACAGGACAGGAGCCCAACACTGGGACCACCCTGGATCTCGCTACTGTCACCAACGCCCCCTCCACGGAGCCCTCTGTGCCCCAGGACCTCATTGCAGGCAGTCCCACGGCCCGTGCAGCCACCAGCACCCTCCCTGGCTCTGGCACGGAGGGGACAGGGCTATCTCCGGGCACAATTCCTGCCTGCGGCCTGAAGATCTGGTCGCTGCCTCCCACTGGGATGCGGGGCAGGGCCCTGCGCATCGAGTGCCACGCTCAGTGCACCGGGAACGCCACGGTGGGCTGGCTCCGGACCCCCGCAGCCCTCTCGCAGTACCGGGAGGAGTCCACGGGCAGCAGCTCCGCGCTGCGGCTGGACCGCGCCCAGCCCTGGCACCAGGGCCGCTACCAGTGTGTCCTGCTCGGCAACCACACGGAGATGGCCAGCCTGGATGTGATGGTCGTGGATGGTGAGTGCTGGGGGTCTGCGGAGCCCTGCTCTCATCGCCTGGGTGGGGCTGCAGCTCCTCATGTCGGTGCTGGGGGGATTCGCTCATCCCTCGGCATTTGCTGCCCAGGCTGCAATAACAGCTCCTTGCGTTTGCAGACTCCTTCAGCTCGAGCCCTGCCATTGCTATGGGGACAGCGGGATCGCTCTTGGGGCTCATCGTGACCGCTGCCGTGTCTCGACACCTGTGGAAACGATTCAGATCTCGGTAGCAGCTGTCCTAGAAGTGGGAGCAGCCGGCTGGTGGCCCCAGCCCTCCAGCCGTGTCCCTGCTGTCCCCCTGCCTGTCGCTGGCCTCGCCCGGCCCCTGGCCAGCAAAAAGGAGTGGGAGCAGGAGGGGGAGCAGCTCCTGCGGCTGCCGCGAGAGGCAAAGCCTGGCAGGGCAATGAGCAGAGGCGGCACAGGGACGAGGCCAGGGACGTGTCCGAGGCTGGATCCCCGCGGGCTGGCACCGAACACTGGGCTGGGTCCGGCGCCTGGGGCTCCCAGCACGAGCGGACGGGCGGGAGCACGAAGGCCGCTTGTCTGTCACAACAGAAGGTCCGAGGCAGCCCCGGGGGAAACGTGGGCACGGCGGGCGGGTGGGACTGGTGCTCCAATAAAGAGCTGTTTCCGTTCGAGCCCTGAGCAAGTGTCCTTTGGGCCTGGGCGGTCCCGGTCCCGCGGCCCCTCACCGGCCCGGGGCACCGGCGGCGCCCGCCCGGTTGCCAAGGGAGGGGCATCTGCCCGCAGTAAACATGGCGCTCGTGGCGTTACCGTTGATAATGCAGCTTCTTTGACCACACTCAACATGGCGGCCGCGGCCTCGCCCAATGGCGGCGTTCTCGCATTGCCTTCCCGCCCACTGATTGGCTGCCAGCGTGCAAGATGGCGGCACGGAAACTTCCGGCCCGGGCGGAAGTGCTTTCCAAGATGGCGGCGTACGAGAAGCGGCGAGCGGCCGCCGCCCCGGTGCCGACGGGGTCAGCGGGCTGCCGGAGCCGGGGCGGGGGCGCCGGGGGCGGCGGGCTGGCGGAGGGCAGCGCGGCGGAGTTCCTGCTGCGAGCCGGCGTCACGGCCATGGTGCGGAGGCGCTGCTCAAGGTGCTGGAGGCGCGGCCCGCCGAGCCCGTGTCCTTCCTGGCCGAGTACTTCGAGCGGCTGGTGCTGGCGGAGGCGGCGGCGGAGCCCCGGGGCCGCCGCAGCGCCTGGCCCGGGCGCTGTGGTACGTGTGCCTGGCTCATCATTCGCACAGGTGCGGCGGGCGGCGGCGGGGGCGGCGGGAGCGGGGGTGAGGCCGCCTCTCTGTGTCTGTGCCCTGTCGCGACAGGACGGCCTTCGACAGCAACGCCGGCGCGGCCTACGAGGTGCTGGGCTGCGGCGGGAGGCGGCGAGCGGCGGGCGTGGACGGGCGGCTCTACAGCGAGCTGCTGCGGCGAATCTGCCAGCGCGGGGCGGCCCCGGCCGAGGCGGCGGCCGAGCTGCTGCGCCGCGTCCGCTGCCGCGACCACGAGGCCGTCCCATTTGACGTGTTCCGCTACGGCGTCCTCACCTGCTGCGTGCTGCTGGAGTTCGCGGCCAAGGCAGACGCGCTGTTCGCCGTGCTGGGCGCTGGGGACTCGGCGGACACCCGGCTGTGCCAGGCTGTGCTGCGGGCGCTGGAGGACGCGCTGGGCGCCGGGCACGGCTCGCGGCCTGGCCGCTACCTGGAGGCCGGCTCCAGGCTGGGCCCCGACAGGCTGGCACTGGCCATGGACCAGGCGCTGCAGGAGAGGAAGCTCAGCTCCTCCATGAGCAGGGAGGAGTTCCTGAGGAAAGCCACCGCCCTGTTCATAGCAAAGGTGAAACCCGTGGAGTGATGCCAGGTGGGAGCAGCGCTGACTGCAGCCACTGCCGGCCCTGCAGGGCCCCCTCCAAGCTGATGAGCACGGAGCTTTGGTTGGGCACTGGCTGGAGAGCCTTGGTCTACCCAACAAGAGATTCCCAGTTTCTACGCTCCCTGCCCTTTTCTGATGGTGCTCAACAGCTCCGTGTCCCTGCGTGCAGCCTTTCCCAGGCGTGGCTCCTCTGGCCCAGCTGCGTTGGGAGATCCCTTTTAGGTGTTATCCAGGGTTGACATGGAGGCTGTGACCTACGGAGCTGCTTTGGGCAGTGAAATGACCCAGAAGGAACAAAATGTGGGGCTGGGCTGTGGCTGCACAGGGGCAGCTGGGGAGCACTAAGGTGATTTGGGATGTGGAGTGCAGGCTCTGAATGAGACACATCCCCTTCCCCCGGGGCCAGCTGTGTGTCAGGCCCGGGTTATTTATTTAAACTTGTCTGATAATTGTTTATACTGTTCAATTCCTGGTTTGCTGTAAGACATTAAAGCTTTTTTATTATTTTTTAGTGGCCAGTTTCTTAATCTCCTGGCAGCATGAAGTTCTAGAATGAGCTGCAGCAGATCCTTGAGGGAAACCCCGTGCTCAGGGGTTAGTGTTGGCAGCAGGTGCAGGACTGTGGAGCACCTGAGTGGGAGAGCTGGTGGGAGGATCCCCGCGGGCTCGGGATGTTGTGTTGGGCGGATGTTCTGCTCCCTGCAGGCAGGACGTGGTGCTGGTCTGGGTGAGGCTGCGGGTGGCGGTTCCTGACGCAGGCACAGCTGACGGGATGTGACACAAAGGGAGGTGCGAGCCGGGGATGCCGGAGGCATCATTCAGCTGCGGCCGTGTCAGAAACGGCCTCTGCTCCCGTTCCAGGTGCTGCCCTGGCAGCGCTGTGAATTGTCACACAGGTATGGCACCTGCGGGCTGACCCGGGGCTGCGGTCCGGCCCGGGATTCTGTGTGCTGGGGAGCGCCGGGGCGGCCGCCGATCGCTGCATTCGCTCGGTGGGACGGCGCGACCGGGAGCGCTGCGGGCACCGGCGGGGCCGCCCCGCCCATCGCCTGCCCCGCCCCGCGCACTGATTGGTCAGCGGCGCCCGTAGGGGCGGTGCCCGCCGTGACCACGCCCCTCACGGGACTACATCCCCCGCCGTGCCCCGCGTGGCCCCGGTCCCGCCGCCCCCCCGCGCCCCGTAGCGGCCGCTGCGCCCCCCGAGAGCCCCGGTACCCGGCATGGCGCGGCCCCCCGTGCCCAGCTCGCAGAAGGCGCTGCTGCTGGAGCTGAAGGGGCTGCAGGAGGAGCCCGTGGAAGGATTCCGGGTCGGGCTGGTGGACGAAGGGGACCTGTACACCTGGGACGTGGCCATCTTCGGCCCCCCGGACACCCACTACGAGGGCGGGTACTTCAAGGTGAGCGGCGGGGGCAGCGGGGAAGGCTCGGGGTGTTGGGGGAGATGGAGCTGGTGGGGGGGGCCAAGGCAGAGCAGGCGGTATCGGGGGATATGCTGGGTGTTTTGGGAAGGGGTGAGACCCTGTGAGGAGGCTATGGGTGAGGGAGGGTGTCCCGGGTGGGTGTGGGGGTCGTTACAGAGCTGCTTCGGGGCTTGTGGGCGTGTTGAGTGCCAGGCAGAGCTGGGTCTTTAACTGGACACCTTGGGGACCCTGGCGCTTCAGAGTGCTCCTGGCAGGGAACTGGAGCGCAGGTGCCTGCTACCAAACTACCGGGGGTCCCCTTGGTTGTGAGCAGCATTCGGCCCCTTTGGGGGCTCTGCCTCAACCACCCCCCCCCCGGTCTGAGGGTGCAGGACAGCGGGCTTCAGGTCGCTGATGTTCCTCTCCCGGAGGGGATCCGAGGCATTGCCACCCAACCAGAGGGAAGAGACAAAGGTCCCTCGAGTGCAGACAGAGACAGCCCAGGGTGGGAGCCGGGGGCTGGGTTGGGGAGTGACTGTCGTGGCTTGGTTTGGGGTTTGAGGTGGAAGAAGGTGTTTGGAGGCCTGACTGTTTGGAGGACCCCCTCGGCAGGATGTGTGTGTGTTCTTCCCAGGTGTTGTGCAACCTGGGGTAGCTGTTTTCTTCCTCTTTCTCATCCTCCCTCCTCCACTGAGCTCTTGTGTTTTCATCCTGTTGCTGTCAGGGTGGGGATGCACAGGGTGAGTCACCCAGGGTTAGCTGTGTTTGTTTTCCGGGGCTGGCAAAGCTGGTGCCTCAGAGCCAGAATTCAGCTCTCCACTGAAGTGGAGTTTTTTTTACCCATAGCATCTTGGCATGAGACCCTCTGAACTCTCACCCTTTCAGCCACTTGTGCTCCTGTTGTGTGCTCAAGAGCTTCCAAACTCGGCACTGAGGGTGCATAAGAGGAGAGCAGAGGGGCTGAGTCTTCTCCAGCCTGTGGGGACACCAGCCTGTTTGTACACAGGAGGATGAGGTTGTTGCTGTCGAAGCCCCCTTTGGCATGGCTTTGCCTTGGCTGGTTTTGTTCTGATCCCCTCTGACACAACAAAGGGGATTATTCTGTGATGTTCAGCTGTTTGGCCAGAGCCCAGCATGGGGCCGAGTGTCATGGCCCTGCACTCGACACACACAGCATGGCCCCCACTGCACTTTTCCCTCTTTCCACCCCCTGTCCTGTGCCATGGATCAGTGTCTGGATTCTCTTGTATTGAGGGAGCAAGAAGTATTCAGGGAGTTTTCGTGTTGAGTCTTGATCTGGAAGTTTGCTCCCAGGGCTTGGACACAGCTGAAAGCTGAATCAGTCACTGGGAAATTGTGCAGCCACACAGGGAGAAGCTGCCCCCGTCCTCTTGGATTCCTGGTGCTGGTGGGTTGGGGCAGCAGCTCTGAGGACTGTGGGATGTTGCTGTAGGTCCCTGTGCCCCCTGAGGCTTCACTCAGAGATGGACAGCGAGCCCCTCTTTGCACAGTCTCAGCCCTGCAGGCTTGTGGCTGTGGGAGGAGCTGGTGGTGGCTGAGTGTCCCTGCTGGAGCCCTGGGCTACAGCCTGAGCTTCATGTGATTTTATTTTTAGCCCCCAAGCTGTGCACTGCGGCCAGTTTGGACTGTGTCTGTTCTCAGAAGTGACAGGCTATTTTTGGATTCGGTGTGTTCATCAGAGCACCAAACACCTGATGCTTCCTTCCTGTGAGCTCTGAAGGGTAAACAGACTTTCTTCCAGTGGCACAGCCATGGTCTGTCCCTGACAGCAGCTATGGAGGGTGACCCAGACTCTCTGCCTGGCTCTGGTTTGTGCTGAGTGCCAACACTGCGAGCTCCTGCTGGTTCCTCCTTGCACTGGAGAGCACTGAGTTAGTACCCATGGGCCCTGCTGGACAGGAAGGTATGGGCAGGAGGGGGTCAAGGAGCTGCTGCTGGTCACAGTCCCTTTGTTCACCCCACTCTGCATGGTGAGAAGGTGCCCCTGGGGCCAGCATCCATCCCCTGGCCCCTAGGGCCAGTGTTCTGCCCACAGAGCTGGCTGGTGAGAGGCTCTGTCCCAGCAGGCACCCAGCTGGGCTTGGTAGAGGTTCTTTTTTCCCTGAGTTGTCAGAAGCTCTGTGGTTTTTGTCCCTTCCTTCTCACAAGCTGGTGTTCACATCTCCTTATGGTTCCCTTGCAGGCTCGTCTCCGGTTTCCCATCGACTACCCCTACTCTCCTCCTGCCTTCAGGTTCCTAACCAAAATGTGGCACCCCAATATCTATGAGGTAGGTCCCCTGGCACTGCCAGGAGGCTCCTGGACAGTCAGTGGACATGTGTGCCTCTATTGTGATGGCACTGGATGCACATGCCAGCCTTTGGCACTGGACACTCAGTGCCTTTGGCGATGAGTGCCTGGCACAGGGAACACCGCTAACGAGCTCACGACAGCCCTTTGCTGTCCTAGTTCCAGGTCAGCCAGGCTTTGCAGGCCTGATGGCTCCCACGCTTGGGGACATTGTGTCTATGCCAAGAGTGGCTGCAGGGCGGGTGACCTGTGTGGCCCTGGGGCCCATGCCAGGGGCACAGCATGCTGGGCACTGTGCAGCCTGACCTGTACAGTTCTGGCAGTCATGGGGTGCTTGTCCACGTTTGTGTCCCTCCTATGGGACTGAAGGAACAGCTGGGGCTGCCTCACCTGGCTTCAGCCAAAGGGAAGAGTGAGTGAGGAGATCCTGGGGCAGCAGCTCCTGAGGATCCTGTTTCTCCTGTGCTTTCAGACAGGTGATGTCTGCATCTCCATCCTCCACCCGCCCGTGGATGACCCGCAGAGCGGGGAGCTGCCATCGGAGCGCTGGAACCCCACCCAGAACGTGCGGTGAGGGCCGGGGGGGACTGCAGGCAGGAGGCTCATCCAAGGACAGGGGTGGGAAGATGGGAGGACGGGGACAGGAGGTGCCAGGGGCTGGTAAAGGTTCTTGGGCTGTCAAATTTTGCTGAAGAAAAGCCAGAGCTTGTGTGTGGATGAGTGTAAGCCTAACAGAGATCCATGTGCTGCTGGCCCCAGCCTGGCCTGCTCCCCTTTGCTGGGACCTCTCTGCTATGGAAAGCATAAGGCTTTCCCATGGACAGTGTGGGGCTGCTGGCACTGCTGGGGTGCTGCTGACTTGACTCAGCTCTGACCTGCTCATGTTTATCGATGCCAGAACCATTCTGCTGAGTGTGATCTCACTGCTGAATGAGCCCAACACGTTTTCCCCAGCCAACGTGGACGCCTCTGTGATGTACCGCAAATGGAAGGAGAGCAAAGGGAAGGACCGGGAGTACACGGACATCATCAGGTGTGTGCTGAGCCTGGGCCTGGCAGCACTGGCTCCACTGGGATCCCGTGGGACACAGGCTCTGGAGGGCTGTGGTGAGGCTCTGTTCTCATCCCCCACTTGTCTTTCTCCAGGAAGCAAGTGCTGGGCACCAAGGTGGACGCTGAGCGGGATGGAGTGAAGGTCCCCACCACGCTGGCTGAGTACTGTGTGAAGACCAAGACTCCAGCCCCAGATGAGGGCTCAGACCTCTTTTATGATGACTATTATGAGGATGATGAGATGGAGGAAGAAGAAGAGAGCTGTTACGGTGATGAGGATGACTCTGGCAATGAGGAATCTTGATGGGCCTCTGGCATTGCAAAACTTGCTATAAACTGCTGAATTTTACCTCAACTAGAACAAACTGGTTTGAATTTAGGATGTGTCAGCCCTGAAATTAACTCTCTACCTCGCAGGGAGACTGTTCTGCTGTTGCAAAGGAAATTCCATCACTGTCTTTGTAGGAAAAAAATAAACCCCCTATTTTATAAACTTCCTGGGGGGTGGGTGGAGGGAGGGAAGCTATGTTGGGGTGTTCACAAAGCCACAGAAACTGAGGTGCTGGTGGCTCTGCCTGGCTGAGGAGTGACAACCAGGCCTGGTGTCGCTGCCCCTCATTTGGATATGTTCAGCTTCTCTTCAGCCCCATGGGTTAGGAGCAGTTTGGGGGGGCTTGTGGGGGTGGTGAGTGGTTGCTTTGGTGGGGGGGCAGCATGTGAGTGCTGTCTTGGCTTTCAACACCTTTTGGGGTTCACCCTGCAGCCATCTGGGCTGTCCCCACAGGACCCTTTTGTCTTCCCTGCCCATGATGCTGGAGCTGTGTTCACAGGGAGAAGGGCACCAGGGAGGACTTGCCAGCAGCCACTGGCACTGTGTGTTTGGGGATGGTCTGTTTGTGGTTTTTAACTAGCTGGGAAGATGGGGTCATGCTGAGTATTTCTGCTTGTATTTTTTTGGACACTATTTAATAAAGTTCTTCCAGGGAAGAGTTGTGATGCATGGGTAAGGTTCTGCCAGGTCTGTGCCCAGGCTACAAGGGATTTGTGTCAGACATGGACTGGCATGGAGCTGTGGTTGGATGACCTGTCTGCTCTCCTAGGACTGCAAGGCAGCTGTGGGTCTCACAGTATCCCTCTTTCCACCTTGCAGAGTGGGCAGGAGGATCTGGGCAGGGTTGCCTCTGGTCTGGAGAGCATCTCTGCCCTTCCTGGGCAGCATTCAGTGCCCCTGCCCTGGAGCTGCAGCCAGCACTCAGTCTCTGCACTCCAGTGCTGCATGGGGAAGGTGTTTATCTTCTCCCTCCTCTGCAGGCAGCAGACCTGCCTGTGCTCAGTGGTAGCTGATGGTGCTCCATGGGTGCCCAGGGCTCTTGCAGCTGCTCTGATCCCAGCTGGGTGTGCCCATAGCCGACAGACCAGAGCCGGCTGGGACATGCGAGCTACAGAGGCTGCGGGGAGCTCCCCAGCCTGGTGAGCTCCCGGCCCGGGGCGCTGCCGGCGCCTTTTCCAGCTGGGATGGGGTGAGCAGCCTCGGTCGGAGCCAGGGCAGGGACGAGGCCCTGGCAAAGCGCCTGCCTGGGGCTCCTGCCCCTGCTGTAGAAAGCTCGTCAGAGGGGTAATGAGCAAAACTTCCCTCGCTTGGAGTCGTGCAAATGGGATCAGGGCTTGAGTGACACCTGCGACTGCACGCGGCGCGGGCATGTGCTTTATTGCCTTAGGAAATGAGGCTAAAAGGTGAATAGGATTATTGTCGCTTTATTCAGGCCTGGCAAACGGCTTCCAAGGTCACCCGGCCGGCACAGAGCAGCAGCCCCGGCTGCTTGTTGACAGCCAGCCCCTCCTTCCTTTCCTGGGGGGCTGCTCTGCACCCCCAGCAGCCTCCCCCCTCCCAGGGCACTGCCCATGTGCCCTCTGCCTTTGCTGGCTCTTTGTGGCCAGTTCATTTCCCAGTGCTGGATCCTGGAGGCCACCCAGATCAGGACCAGCTCCTCAGCCTGCGGGTGCCCACGGGCACCATACTCCGCCGAATTTCTGCACCACAGGAGCCGTATTTGTAAATCCCCCCAGTGCAAGGGGAGCCCGGCCGGTGGATGAGGGTGGGCGGGACATGGGGAAGAAATGCCGGGGAGGAGCTGGCAGATCCCCGTGGAGAGCGTGGTGGGGATGGCGCCTATGGCCCCATTGTTTCGGCTTTTCCTGCCCCCCTGCCCAGTACCCCCGGCCGTGAGTGCTCCATGGCTGACTCAGTCAAGAGTTCACTCCTGGGATGGAGAAGAGTTGGAGACAAATCTGCCGTCCTGCAGAGGCCTCTTTGCCCCAGCTGCCTTGTTGTTTGTTGCCTGCCCAGCTGCTTGGGGTTATCAGACAGTTCCAGCTGGGACGGAGCGGGGACTTGAGGTCCAGCACCCCCTGGCCGCACGGACCGTACTGAGAGCCCGGGGCTGATTGCACCTCGGGGCAGCCCTGACCGGGCTGTGGGCGCTGTGCTGAGGGCCGGAGGGGGCTGTGAGGGACAGGGCCGACTGCTTTGTCCTGGCAGCGGCCCCGCGGTGTCCGCAGGAGCCATTGTCCGTCTGTGCCGGACTCCCTGCGCTGAGGAAGCGCTGCCCGGTTTCCTTCCCACACATCCCGCTGTGCGGGGGACCCGCAGGTGGCTCCGGGAACCACCGCGAGCCTCCAGCACAGCCGGGACCCGCCTGCTCGAGCACCCGCTGGCTCCC